>CM069137.1:42835130-43415130 GCA_035221665.1 Okamejei kenojei
CAATCTGCTCTGGAGGGAACATGTCTGCACACAGTATGGCTATGAAGCACGGCCCTCTGAAATAAACTGCTCAGCCTCAGAGAGTCCCCGAGACATCCTTCAATATCTACACCTGGGACTGACTCCACCCACACTTTCTGTTCAGTGGTACTGTAGCCAGTGACCACAGACAGAGGGGCGTTCATCGACTTTCCAGGGACAGTACCTGTACATGTTCCAGTTGCCATCTTCCTACTTGTCCTTGTTAGAAAACTGGTCTGATGGCAATCTCACTCACCCCTAGACCAGAAGGCATTTGGCACAGGCGATGGGTGAAGAACAGAGTGAAAATGAAAAAAATAATGCACAAAACCAGCCCCCGCCATTATTGATTCGACGCGAGAACTACTCACACGGATGATAAAGTCACCAACAAGGTCACCTGAAAGCAGCAAACAACAGCATCTGTAATCCTCAGTGTCATGCAACGAGTGGGGAGCGCGGGGAAAAAGTGCTGGAAAACCCTGAGAATTTGTGTTCCCAGATCATACTAAGATCTAGAGACATTCACCGAGAGCCTCAAATTTCTCTCGTGTGTTGCATCTGTAAGAAAGCATTTGAAATAAATGATTCATTCTCATTCCATCATCTTCTCATTAATGTTTTATTTGTGTCAATGGAGCTGTCTTAATGTCTCTTTCAATTTCATTGAAAAGATATAAAGGTTTGCAGTGACATACTTTGTCAAGCTGCCTCTCAAGGGGGCACACTGGGATATTGCCCTTTAACAATGCTAGTTAAGTGAAGACAGCAGCTAATTAAATTAGTCATTGTAAACCCCAAACCAGTTCTGACACGTACGAGGTACAATGAAGTGTGAGATAATTCCTTTCCTTCTGATAATAAGCGAGTTCGGTACTCCGACTGCGCAAGCCCAGGTCATAGGTCACTCGCTATAAACATTCTCGGCAGCTGTGGTGCTGCATTTCGTCCGTGGTCGGGGACAGGCCCAGGTCTCCAGTGCTGCGGGCGCTGTTGAGTTGCTGCTGGGCCGTCCACGTCCCCGTCCCCTCTCGGGTATCCCGTCCCTGTCCGGGGTGTCTGGGTCGGCCCTGGTCTTGCAGCCGGCACGGGGGGGAGGCACTGGCTCCAGCTCGGCTCTGCCTGTCCAGCCGGGTCGGCCGGCAGCCGGTGCGCAGGCCTGGAGTGGTGGCGGCTCCGGACTCGCAGCCGGCGCGGGGGGGGTTTTGGCCGGCGGCCATTGGGTGGGTCAGGGGGCGCAGCTGGTGGTCCCTGGCCCATCGGGGATAGGGTTCCTCGGGATTCGGAGCGAGGTTGGGCTGGAGTTGGTGCTTCTTCTCCACCTTGGCTGTGGGATGCTCCTCCGGGCCACTGTCCCGTCGGTCCGGGGCTGTCGGGTGGCCCGGCGGGACAGGCGGAGTTGAGCTGGGGTTGGCGCAGGCTGTGAGCCGCCACTCCTCCGAACCGCTGTCCCGTCAATCCGGACGTCTCCAGCCGCCCCCCAGGAGGGGATTGGACACTCGGGGGGGGGGGGGGGGGGGGGGGTTGGGGAATGTCCAGTGGCAGTTCGGCAGCGCTTGTGGTGCCAGGGATCCCGGTTCGATCCTGGCTGTGGATGAGATGCGGGTCTGTGTGCGTGCAGCTGCCGAGAATGTCTCTCCACCTGTCCAGTCTCCCACCCTACCCCCCGGTTCCCACTCGCATCTGCACCCTCTATCACACCCCGCTCTCCTGCTACCTTGCACCCCCGTTCCTCAGATTAAATATATTTTTACACATAAATCATGAATAAAGATACGAATGCGTACACAATTTATGCAGTCAGCGCTTCGTTCGCTTTTTTTCTTTATGGCGAGTGACCTTTGAAAAATCCCATGATTCCTTGTGTTTTTCGGAATACCGAACTCGCTTATTTCAATTGTGTCGAACACATGAACCAATCCCAATGATTAACTGCTGTAAAACTACAACACTTCTCTTATTGCAAGGTGTGTACAAAGGCTGTGTGCTGAGCCCCCTCCTCTACTCCCTCTATACCTATGACTGCATGCCAACCCACAGCATGAACACCATCATAAAATTTTCAGAGGACATGACAGTGGCAGGGCTGATCACTGAGGGCGATGAGTCAGCTTACAGGGAGGAGGTACAGAGGTTAATAGGCTGGTGCTCAGAGAACAACTTAGCACTCAATACAAAGAAAACAAAAGAGCTCATCATTGACTTCAGGAAGAAGCAGGGTGACCATCCCCACTGCGCATAAATGGTGAAAGAGTGGACAGAGTCTCCAGTTTCAGGTTCCTGGGCACCCACATCTCAGCAGATCTCAGGTGGTCAACTAACACAAACTCCCTGGTAAAGAAGGCACAACAAAGGATTTACTTCATGAGATCACTCAGGAATGTCAACTTGCCACAACAGCCGCTAGTGTCATTCTACTGTTGCTCCATAGAGAGTGTCCTGACATTTGGCATCCTGATGTGCTATGGTGACAGTTCTGCGGCTGACAAGAAGGCTCTACAGAGAGTCATCACCACAGCCCAGAAGATCGCCAACACACATCTGCCTGCCCTGGAAGAGATCTATAGCTCTTGTTGCCTGCGGAAGACATCACGCATCCTAAAGGACTCATCTCATCCCGCACATCATTTGTTTGCCCCTCTGCCATCAGGAAAGTGTTACAGGTCCATCAAATCACACACCACAACAGTTTCTACCCCAAGGCCATCTCTGAACTCTGCACTGAACACAAAGCCGCCAGAGCCAATATTTTGTAATGCTATAACACTATACTGTGAAATTTTGCACATTCTGACTTGACTTGATGTTTTTCTTGCCGTTTTTGCTGTTTACATTGTCGTTATTATTTATCTGATGCGTTGGAGCTCTGTTCCGGCAGTGCGCCTGAAATTATGTTGTATGTATTTACAATGACAAAGTGTATTATTATTATTATTATTATTATAAGAGGAAGAAATCTCTCATGATGGAGCAGCATATAATTTTGAAGCCAGCAAAGAGCAACAAGGCTGCTGACTGGCTTGGTGGTGGTCTTGGTGGCAAGACAAATGCCTTTCAGTACTGTCTTTCGGGATCGGGGCACCACAGAAAGGTATTGTCTATCTCTACCCTTGAAAAGGTGGTGATGAGCTGCTTCCTGAAGTGCCACCATCCTTCTGGTTGGGAAGACAGTTCCAGGATTTAGATCACATTCTTTCAAAGGTTGTTGGGTGAATGTCCACTTCAGGACAGTGGGAGACTTATAGGGGAACCTAGAAGTGCTGATGTTCCTTCTGTTTGCAGCAGTGCGGTTTGTGTTCAAAGTCATCAAAGACGTGTCCCATCCTGGTCATTTATTCTTCTCCCTGCTCCCATCTAGCAGAAGGTGCAGAAGCTTGAAAGCACGCGGCACCAGACTGAGGAACAGCTTCTTCCCCTCCGTTATCAGGCTTCTGAATGCTCCTTCCATATGCTAGGATACCGTCCAATTCACCTCTACCCCATTGAGGGCATTGGACCTTGATGAAGGATCTGATGCACAATGAGCTACAGTGCTGAGAGCTACATTCTGCACCCTGTATTTTCCCATTTGCTCTATCTATTGTACTTGAGTTTGAGTGGATTGTACCGATGTGTGGAAAGTCTAATATGTTTGGATAGTATATAATACTTCATCCCCTTCCTTTCCAAAATGGAAAGCAAGGGGATGAAATTAGCGCAGGAGACCTTGGTGGAAGTACCTCGTGAAAACAGGTACACCCCCTTGGGAGCTGCCGGGGCAGACAACGCTTCCAGTCCGAGTGGCAGACATGTCTGTGACTTGAAATCTGACACTGAGACGAGACCGGCGAGACCGACATCAGGCAGAGCCATAGTGGTGGGTGACTCCATTGTCAGAGGTGCGGACAGGAGATTCTGTGGCGACAGGTTAGACTCAAGGAAGGTGTGTTGCCACCCTGGTGCCAGGGTCCAAGATGTCACAGACCGACTTAAGAACATCCTCGTGAGGAAAGGTGAGCAGCCGGATATAATTGTGCATGTAGGCACAAACAACGTGCGTAAGAAAAGGAAGGAGGTTCTGCAACGGAGTATAGAGAACGAGGTAGGAGGCTGAAAAATAGGACTTCTAGGGTGGTTATCTCTGGGTTGCTTCCAGTACCTCGTGCCAGTGAGGGTAGGAATAGGGAGATTTGGAGATCTGAATGTGGGGCTGAGGAGTTGGTGCAGGTAGCTGGAAATTATATTTCTAGATCACTGGGATTTCTTCTGCGGCATGGATTACTCCTTAATTGGAGGGGCACCGAAATTCTGGCAGGCAGGTTTCCTAGTGCTACACAGGTAGGTTTAAACTAAACAGGTGGGATGGAGTCAACAACGTGGAAGCATCTGCGTGCAGTTAACGGGAGAGTGTAGGAAAGATCATGTTTAAACCAACAGGGCAGGGGGATGGGAACCAATGCAAGGAGACAGAGGGACATAAGAGGAGCACAGACTCAAAGGGTAGAAAGGAGACAAGAAAACAAACCTGAAAGCTTTGTGCTTTAATGCGAAGAGCATTTGTAATAAGGTGGATGACTTGCCGTGCCCGTCAGCTGCGTCTACGCAGTAATACCTGCGTGTTCTATGTCACAATGGGAACCCAATGGGTGGGAATGGCTGCGCCACCGGAGAGCCGCTAAGAGTGGACGGGGTGGTGGTTGAGGGGAGATGGATTGAGTGCATGGGGGTGGGAAGATCACAACAGGAATCTGTCAGCCGTGCCTGTGCTGTTAGCAGCTATGGGTGAGTGATGGAATATTGCATTGGGGTGACGGGTTGCATTGGGGGAACGGGTGAGTGGTGGAATATTGCGTTGGGGAATGGGTTGTGTTGGGGGACCAGGCCTCCCATGTGACTGGGACCCAACGGGTCCCACTTAGTCTAGTTGCTAGTTAAAGAGGAGATTAATGCAATAGCAAGGAGAGCCATTAGCTTGGTATCGGTAGAATCGGAGTATTGTGCACCTGGAGTATTGTATGCAATTTTGGTCCCCTAATTTGAGGAAGGACACTATTGCTATTGAGGGAGTGCAGCGTTGGTTCACCAGATTAATTCCTGGGATGGTGGGACTGACATAAGATGAAAGAATGGATCAACTGGGCTTGTATTCACTGGAATTTAGAAGGAAAAGAGGGGATCTTATAGAAACATATAAAATTCTTAAAGGATTGGACAGGCTAGAATGCAGGAAAAATGTTCCCGATGTTAATAAGATGTTGTTGAGAATAAGGGGAAGGCCATTTTTGGACTGTGATGAGCAAAAACTTCTTCACCCAGAGAGTTGTGAATCTGTGGAATTCTTTGCCACAGAGGCAATGGAGGCCAATTCACTGGATGTTTTCAAGAGAGAGTTAGATTTAGCTCCTGGGGTTAAAGGAATCAAGAGACATGGGGGAAAAGCATGAATGGGGTACTGATTTTAGATGATCAACCATGATCAAATCAGCCATGATCTGGCTCAAAGGGCTAAATGGCCTACTCCTGCACCTATTTTTCTATGTTTCTATGTTTCCAAAACAAATGTTTCCACTGTACCTCACTGTACCATGTGACAATAATATACCTAAACCTCAGTGAGAAATACTCCATTTTCAAAAGTTCTGTCTTAGACATTTTAAAAACATATCAGCCCTTGTTACTTCAAGCTTTGAGCAAAAACCACCAAGTGGTCCTTCAGTGAATAAACGTTTAGTTCCAAACACACCATCCCTTGCACAATTCACTGCACAATACATGTGTAGTCGTAGAAAGCACTGGACATCAATCTGTTACCTATTCTATTACATTACAATTAAAACATAAAGTTTGTGCTAAAAAACACTAGGATAAGCGCTCAACCAAGAAAACCAAGCTTTTTTTCAATCTCTTACCTCGACAGAGATGCGATTGTTTTCCGTTTCGTATTTCCGTCCACACTGCGGCCTAACATCGTGGAGTTGCCGGCCTTTCCTGGAGACCAACGAGAGCTTCAAGCCGCGGCAGGGGTCTGCGGGACTTTAACATTGCGTAGCTTGCGATCCCTTTGCCGGGGATCGAAGCTCCAACCACGGGGCCTTTGGACTTCGTGAAGCCCGTGGTCTCTGGTAAGAAGAGGCCGACGCGGGAGCTCCATGCCTCGGAGAGAGTTTCAACCGCCCCGACGAGGAAGTTTCAATCACCCCAACAGGGGCTTCAATGATCGGCTGCGGTGGCTTTGATCTCCCTGACTGTGAATGGTTTGACTGCCCCGACCGCGGGAGAACAAGGGGAAAAAGATTGAACTTTATTGCCTTCCATCACAGTGAGGAATGTGGAATCCATTGTGGTGGATGTTTATGTTAACTTTTATGTGGTTGTGTGTCTTGTTGCTTTTCACTTAGTATGGCTGTATGGTAACTCAAATTTCACTGTACCTTAATTCATACATGTGACAATAAACTGACCTTGAAACTCCCAAAACCCCCCGATCAATCACAACCTGGTTACTGATTCAGCAAATTCTAGTTTATATATTTAGTTTAGTTTAGTTTGGAGATACAGTGCGGAAACAGGCCCTTCGGCCCACCGAGTCCACGCTGACCAGCAATCCTCGCACACTAACATTATCCTACACACACTAGGAACAACTTTTTTGCATTTATACAGTGCCAATCAACCTACAAACCTGTACGTCGTTGGAGTGTGGGAGGAAACCAAAGATGTCAGAGAAAACCCACGCAGTCACAGAGAGAATGTACAAACTCCGTACAGACAGCACCCATAGTCGAGATTGAAATTGGGTCTCTTGTACTGAAAGTACTGTGAGGCAACAACTCTATCACTGGGCTCTACTTTATTATATATAACATTTTACAAATTATATATAATCCTCAGTAAAACAAGCCCACATTGACAAAAGTGTGTCAGTCACTATTATTAATTTGTCACTATACAACATTAAAACACATTTGGACAGATATGGAGAGGGAGGTTTTGAAATCAGAGGGTCAAAAGCAGGCAAATGGGACTAGCCCAGAATGCCAACTTGGTCAGCTTAGATAAGATGGGCCGCAGGGCTTGTTTCAATGCCGATAGTCCTATGATTCTCTGCCTCTATAAGTCATACCGTCATCACTCAGGCAGTTACTTTGCAAAACAGTCCAGAGGAACTGTACCACATGGTATGATCAGAAGCTCCCAGCTCCAGTTACAGTAGAATAACTGTGGTTTCTCAGCAAGCACTATTCTGCCTGTACATGCCCAGTGCAGCTGTCCCTCAGTAATGAACTGTGCTCACAGCTTGCAAATTGGGTTAAACCTTCACTACTCTAGTGACCAAGAGAAAAAATTGGATAAACAAAATTCAGCCAACATTTCGCAACATTTGTATGGATCGACTCATGGTGCAATTTTGCAAGGAATTAAGTTTAATTTGCTGCACTATAGAAAACTAAGCACTCATATTTTTAAACAACACATCCACTGGTAGCCTCTCGAGCTGGGAGACACATTAGTGCAAGAACAGCAGTTTAAACATTAATGCTTCACTGCCATTTCATTAAATATGAATTGAAGGCATTTTCATTCAACAATACACAATGCAGCAGCGGATGAGATAAAGAAACAATGCAATAAAAACAGAAGTAAAAACATGAGTGGCTCCACATCAGAATGTGATGCTAAAAAATGTAGAAATATAAAGTACAAGGAGCCAACTGAACCCAAAGTGCCCTAGATAGTCACTGGTTCAATTCTCCTATTCGAATTTGAATTCCATAAAGCAGAAATTGCCCAGAGACATTCTGGAATAAAAGCCTAGCATCTGTAATGGTCCTACACAGCTAAAGTGCTGTCATAAAACTCATATGGTACATCAGTGCCCCGTAGGGAAGAATATCTGCTATCCAGCCGCTCTGGAAGTAATTAGTCTATTAATTGCCCTGCAAAATCCCACTCGGTTCCAGTGTAGTTGAGGATACGTTACAAATGCTGGTCGTGCCAGTAATGCCTAATTCCCTAAAATTTAGCAAGTGACGGCAACAGTGATTGTGATGCCTGAGAAGTCTGAGGACCCTGTTAAGAGCAAAATAGAGATCCAACGGACTACAGATGCTGGAAACCAGAGCAAAAACCAAAGTGGTAGAGGAACTGCAAGTCCAGTTGAATCTCTGGAGAAGATGAACTGGTGACCTTTCGGGTCGAGATCCTTCTTCAGACTGAAGTAAATTCTCGATCCGACATATCACATATCCAATGTTCTCCAGAGATGCTGCCTGGCCTTCTGAGTTACTCCACAAAGGGCCAAAGTGGACTTTGCCCTCACAAATATGGAGTTTGAACTCATGTTTCAAGACCATCTAACTAGCTTGTCCACAAACCATCCTTCCACTTTTCTCCTGCTCTGTTCTGCTGGAGTTCCACAGGGATCTAGACAATATGCAATAGGTGCAGGAGTAGCCATTCGGCCCTTCGAGCCAGCATCGCCATTCACTGTGATCATGGCTGATCATCCACAATCAGTACTCCATTCCTGCCTTCTCCCCATATCCCTGGATCTGTGCTGGGACCTCTTTGTGATATATATAGATGACTTGACCACAAATGGATATGGGTTTGCTGGTAAGTTTGCAGAAGGCATCAAAATTTGTGAAGTTGTGGACAGTGAGGAAGGCTGTCAACGCATGCAGCAAGATATTGGTCAGCCACAGAAAGGGCAAAGAAATGGTAGTTGGAGTTGAATCCGATCATGTGTGAAGTTTTGCACTTTGGGAGATTGAATGTACATGGAATGTATATGAAGGAACTGCAGATGTTGGTTTAAACCGAAGATAGACACAAAAAGCTGGAGTAACTCAGCAGGACAGGCAGTATCTTTGGAGATAAGGAATGGGTGATGTTTCAGGTGGAGACCCTTCTTCAGGAATGTATACAGTTACTAGCAAGATCTTGACAGCATTGATATACACAGGGATCTTGGGGTCCAAGTCCATATATCTCTGAAAGTAGCATCACTGGTGGATAGAGTGGTAAGGATGGCATATGGTATGCTTGCCTTCATTAGTCAGGTCATTGAGTTTAAGAGTGAGTTGGTCATGTTGCAGCTTTGTAGAATTTTGATAAGGCCACATTTGGAGTGTTGTGTAAAGTTCTGGTCACCCCATTACAAGAAGGATGTGGAGGCTTTGGAAGTGCAGAAGAGGTTTCGCAGAATTCTGCCTGAATTAGAGGATTTTAACTATGGAAGAGGCTTGTCAAACCTGAAGAGTTTGTTCTCGAATGTCAGGGATTTAGGGGACCTAATAGAAGTATATAAAATGATGAGAGTCAAAATCGCTTGGGTAGCTTACACCCCAGCGGCATGAACATTGACTTCTCTAACTTCAGATAGCCCTTGCTTTCCCTCTCTATCCCCTCCCCAGTTCTCCCATTAGTCTTACTATCTCAGACTACATTCTATCTCTGTCCCACCCACTCCCTTGACATCAGTCTGAAGAAGAGTCTCGACCCGAAATGTGACCCACTCCAGAGTAGCTGCCTGACCCGCTGAGTTACTCCAACATTTTGTGTCTACTTTGAATCCAACATCCTTCTTAGTCCAAGTCACGGGGCTACAGTCGGGAATGAAAAAACTGGTTGATCGTTCAGTTATTACACACAAGAAACTGAGACTAAATCAGCACCTTCTTACATAATTGCCAACTCCACATTTAAAACGGCAGCAGAATGCGTTGAGGCAGGTATGCAGAAGCTGCTCACTCCAGCGAGGAAATTATTGGTTAGCTGGAGTTATTTGCTAAACCATTCAGGTGAAAGGTTTCTTTTTCTGAAGTAAAAATATTTTAAAAAGGGGGTAGGAAATACTGTGGAAATTGAAACTTTGAAATTTGGCACAATATTTTGGATCTTGCTGGACGTGGATCTAATAATGGTTCAAATTGTGGGAAATAGAACGTTCCTCATAGGGGGCACAGTTACGGCCACAAAATGTCAGGTGTCCCTAGCAGGGATCTGCTTCAGAATCTGCACATGATTTCCACAAGGCCAATGAGGAGGAAGGAACTGGAGAGGGGGAAGAAAAATAGAAAAGTGGTTCATCTTCTCTTGTGAACTGGTCGGAAAATATGCAGCGGAGATCTTAATTGTCTTTCCACTCAAAGTCTTTGTGCCTGACTCAGTCACAACTTTCCTCAAAGGCTATCCTCCCACTGTAAAGCAAGAGCCACTCACAATATTAATTAATATCCTGCACCTTAAAAGTTTTATTGAAGGCCTTTTTCCTACACCACAGATGATTGTCCTTCTCATGATGAAATGCTTTTGGTAACATTGCCAGTCACTCAGTTGTAACCCACTGCAGAGCAGGGCTTTGCAGGGAGAATTATTTCACAAGCTCTTGGCTGTAAATATTATTCTCCACACTGACAGCTCTGCTCGCATAACACAAGTGCATGTAGGTGAGTCATTGGTGTGCTTGTTCCACCGGGAGTACTAATATCGTGACAGGTAAGTTTCAAGGGTATCATATACCAGAAACCAAAGCCAGGGACAGTAATACGATCCATTATACAGACACCATAACCAATCAGCTAAAGTTGTGTCAGCGTCACAGTCAAGAACCTTTAGTCTTCCATGGCCAACTTCCAGCCCATTCTTCCACATTTCACCTGATTGCAGGCAAAGTAATGGAAAACTCAAAATAAACACAGAGGGCACAAAAAAGGACACCAAAGAGAACAGAAATACAGATGAATGCAGATTCAATAGACTTCAGGTTTCTTTAGTCATGAGTCTGCTGGAGGAGGGAACTGAGGCAGGTCCTATCACAATATTTAACAAACATTTAGACTTGTACGTATGTGAGATAGGTTTAGAGGGATATGGGCCAAATGCAGGCATATGGGACACGTTGGTCCGTGTGGGCAAATTGGGCCAAAGGGCCTGTTTCCATGCTGTTATACTCTATGACAATAACTCTATGAGTCACACAGAGTGCGTGATCTTATGGTATAACAAGGTGTGCATTTTACTTCGGAGTCACGTGAGTAGGTACGGGCCCGCAGGTAAGTACAGTTGAATTACTTACAGGGCATATCCAAACTCCGTGGCTGGTGTATAGAGCCACTAGGAGTTTAAAAGAAACGGAATTTAAAAGCAAAAAATAAAATAAAAGTTAAAATAAAATAAAAAGGCCCAGAATATTCCCAAAAACAGACCGTGAGGGGTTTCCATATATTAATATATATGGTGGAATTTATCAATGTGGGAATATCTACCTCAGATTGTTTTGGAGGTAGTCTCCTTGAGGAAAAACTTAGGAGTAACCAGGGCAGTAAAAGAATATGAAAAAACTGACCCTAAAGGTGCATTGATAGTGGTGGCTGGTCATAAAGTACCCACCACAACACAAATATATATACAGGTGTACTAGGTACGATACCTGAATGAAGGAGTGAGGCCATGGAAATTAAACATGGAAACCAAAATTAATTGGTCTCTCATCAAAGCTGTTATGGTTGAAAGCAGAGTTATTGATAAAACTTTTATGTTTTATTAAGGTATCAACGGTGAATCCGATTATGGTACCCATGTCTCAATTATATGGAGACATAAGGAAATACGATTTCAAAGTATTTCAAGCTGGTGCGTGGCATCACTACTTATGTAAAACAAATAAAACATTGTGCAATAACCAAAACATTTTAAATAAAAAGACAAATTGCCATTTGTTTGTGGAGCTCAATGGGCTAAAAATATTATATATATATAATATACAATACTAGATTAAAAACAGATCATCATTATTATGGAGTAAACAGGATAAATCAAAGACATTGATTACAAAGGAAAGACTATTGGTCATTAAACTTTGGCAAAATTATGATCCAATGTAAAGATTTGATAATGGATCAAAACAAAGGCAGGAGTATGATAAATAAATATTTATCCAACACAGCCTTATGTGAACCCATATGATTGGGAAGAGAAGGCTTCATGTACATTTGAAGAGGTGCAAAAACTTGTTACAGAAGAAGTTGATGAAATCTCCAATTGTGGGAGATTACAGGTGTGTAATGATCAATGATATGGCATAACAAAGGATTGATTTATTTTAATGTGTAAAGGATCTACAAAAATGTTGTAGAAGGAATTGGTTCACATGTATAGGAAAACCTAAAACTTGATTTTAGGTTTGCACCCAAAATATCTCCAAATAAAGAAGAGGTACGTAAATTTGTATCATAAATTTCCCCAGGGAAAAAGAAGATGTGGTGGTAAAGCCATACAATGCATCATTTTAAATACACTTTTACAGTGTAAAAGCATTTTATAAAAATGGACATCTTCAACATTGAAAAACAGTTGTTATTAACAAATTGTTAATCATTACTATAAGACTCGAAGGATTGGTGTTTAGTACCAATTTATTATCATATTTACAGGTGCTTGAAATTAATTAGAATGGGTCAGCTGTGCAAGTTAAGACATTGTCTAATGGATTAAACTCAGTTCTAGGCTGTTCACATAATTATTGGAACAACAATTGCACTGATAAGAAGAACAGCACTTGCACTAATGAGGACATGGTCATGGTTTATCTTGATCACATTTTAAATTGGAAGGTTGATCAGGAGTCAGCTGCAAATTAGTGCAGCAACTACAAGCCTGTGGAGAGCGAAGTTCTGACCCATCCAATAAAAACTATGTTTTAGGCATTCATAAACATTCCTAAATTACTATTCTGGCTTTAGGAGTAATTCAGCACCATATGAGGGCGAAAAATGTTTTCCGAGATACAAATATGTCTCATTGCTTTGTTGACAAACTTTGTCCCTCCATCAGAGAAGGAGCTTAGGTAAGAGAGTAAAAAAAAAAGCTCCAAAAAAGGGAAAACAAGCATTATAAGAGTATGCAGGCCTTTTGACAGGCCTATACAATTACCAAAGGATACGTTGTCAGAATTAAAGTGGTGGATAGAAAAGGTTCCACAAGCTGCTTTAAATATATAAGCTTAGCAGCCATTGCAAGCTGAAGCAAGTATTATCGGATGATGGATAGCTTCTGTGATTATTTGGGCTAAGATAAGTATAATATCTATTCTTATCAAGTTAATATTTGATACGTCCCTTGTTTAGGGGACTACGGACAATAACACCAGGGAATTGCAAATGGATTGTCCTAAGAAACTTTTTCTCCAAACATTTGTATTAATTATTGGAGTATCAGGAGCTTTTTATGGATTAAATGCCCATTATTCTACTATGAAAGTGTGCATGTCCAATCAGGTGAACACTACCACGGCTGTGGCATATCAATCACATGGGTCAAGTAATATATATATATATATATATATATATATATATATATATTTGTCCAAGCATAGTCCTGACTTGCCTTAGGCAATGTATCAATGATTCAAAAAATTAACATTGAAAGTAATAATGCTCATGATTTTAGTATCAGCATGAGAGTGCAAACATTACAAATGTTACATTATTTAATTGCATGTGGCTACAGATTACATTATCTTATATGTTTATGAATTTACCAAAAAAAAACCAAGGTAAAATTTAAGCATATCCTGTCAGCCAAAAATTGTGTGTGGGTCAACATTGACTCAATATGTTAAAGAAGGTAAGAGTCTTTGTGGTGGTGAGACAGCACTATTTATTACACACAAAAACCACATTGAGTATCAGTAAAAACTGATGGTTCTAGATAATTATATTCTAGCTGGTTAAAATGTTTAAAACTCAGTGGAACTAGACATTATGTGGAAAATCACTCCATTAAGGAGGTAAATACATTCACAGGAATGGCACAGGATGGGCTGCTCGAGCAAAGATTCAAGGCCGCAGGAGGGTGTAAAATAAATATTAAAGTTACATGAAACCAGTCATGGTGTCAGGATTGGACACGGAGTGTTGGGTTCTCTGTAATTGTTGCTTTGTTCCTACTATCAAATTATATTATCAATTGATATTTTGGTAATAAATTTGCCTTTCAATGGAAAGGGCATTACTTTCATTCTTTTATAATGGAAAATAATTATCACATAAACTGAGGCAATGTTTGGGAAAAAATGTGTTATTTGCTCACTACTGTGTTGATTGAGCCAGATTGTCGTGTGGAATGAGTCTACGCCATAAAAAACACAGAAGCTACAAAATCTTCACGTAGTCACTCACGTGACTCCGAAGTAAAAAGTAAGATTAAACGAGAACTTACCAGTTCGAAGTTCGATCGTTATTTTATGAGGAGTAACGATGAGGGATTACGTGCCCTCCACTCCTGACCCTCATAAAATAAATGATCATCTGGTAGTTCTAAATTTATGTTGAGCCTTACTATCTTACTCTGGCTATTATGTTCTGTGTTTTTCATGCCGCTGCTTTGAAGTATGCCGATCAAGCGCCAGGCGGGGCATCTTCACGTAATCCCTCATCGTTACTGCTCATAAAATAACGATCAAACTTCGAACTGGTAAGTTCTCATTTAATCTTACTATTAATAGACAATGTTCACCTCAAGATACAAGATATGTACCTTAGCTGCATTTTGTTCTTTAACTTAGTGTAATTAACATGATTAACTCAGCACTAATGCTAAGGCTGGACATTTTGACAGATTTACGTCCCACCCTCGTCTTTGTAGACTAAAGAAGTTTCTTCTTTGGGAACAACCACCTGAATGAGGTCCATTTTCATTCTACAGAGAATCAGCGAGATCTCAACACTTTCAGATGAGGAGCAAAGAAAGAAGTTGGGAAATAGTAGAAAAGAAATCCCTCACAAATATCAAATCCACAGTAAACAGTAATACAACAAAGGGACTCTGTGAACATTCCCCAACCAATGCGTTACCAAGCGTTGACCTGGTCTTGTTTCCCTTCCATTTTACAGCTCTCTGTGGCACTATTTTGAGACCAGTATTAAATTCTATGGGATGTGTTCAGCATGTGAACCACAGGCTTGCAATCTAATTAGTTTTTATCTCAAAGAAACTCCCAATAGGCAGGTTCTTGAGATAGTGTGAACAGAATTGCACTCTCAGGATTTCAGAGTCAGTCTCTCAAATAGCTTGAGTTCCCTCATTCCAGGAAAGCTAAAAGATGGTTTGCCTGGAATCAGTTTGCTTGGGTGCAGTAGTAAGGGCTTCGGTTGGGACCATGGAGACAATGCTGTTCTTTTCCCACTGGGAACAAGTTTAGAAGTTGGGTGAGGATAGGCCACAATACCTTCTTCAGATTGAACAACCCATTATGGTGGGGGGATTGTGCCTCCTAACCCAGGAACAAACGTGGAACTGATTCTTGAGTTCAATGTACATTACTTCCATCCCATTAGGATATCAGAACCTGATATGACACACTAAGATATTCCTGTTCTAAGACCATGATCTGACCCAGACTCGTTACCACAGCCACGTACATTTCCGCAATACTTGCCTATGTCGCCATCTTGTGCCATGAGTTACTCCAGCATTTTGTGTCTTTTTTTGTAAACCAACATCAGCAGCACCTTGTTTCTACATTTTACTGCTCCACTGCAAAGTCTCCTCAAGGTATGCCTACTTGGAAGAAATTCTCCTCCTCTCTATGACAGGAGTTCTGCGAGACACTCGCTCACTGCCCACCCTCTGTGATTCCTGCTGCTCTCCCATTCTATGACCATGTTCTGACCCAGCTTGCTACCACGGCCACATGCGTTTCCTCAACCCTTCCCTGGGGTGCCATCTTGTGCCATGAGTTACTCCAGCACTTTGCATCTTTTTTGTAAACCACCATCTGCAGTTCCTTCTTTCTACATTCTATCAGAACCGCTCTCCGTTCTTGCTCCACCGCCCCTACCCTTCTCAAACTCAGGTGGAGGCAAAACGAAGCAGGAGCTAATTACTCAACTATGGTGCAAAGCCAGCTGCAATTGGTCTGCATACCACTGAACTCAACAGCAGATCCACAGAAAGAGCCCTTAAACAGTTGGCAAGTGTGATGTGGCACTTGACACTGTCCAATGCTACTTCCTCTCTTCAGGGCGAGTTCTGCTGCCATTAGCTTGCACCACACCCTAAACCAAGATAAAATCTACTATCCTCAGCCCTTTTGCTGTCGAGCTAAAATACAATGTTTAAAATTCAATGCCTAATTAGTGTTATCAACCTGTTAAAGAAGAGGGCAGTTTGGAAACTCGGCTTCATTGACTGATGCTGTCATGTGAATCACACAGAGGTAATAACCACATTGGAGAATCACTGGATACACAAGAACATCGGAAATACGAGCAGGAAGAGTTCACCAGGCTCTTCAAGTCTGCCCTCCTTCGCATTCAAAATGATCATGGCTGATCTAGATATAATCTCTTTGTCTATTCCATTTCTCCACACCCCTCTATTCCCCGATCTATCAAATATTTACCCCCCATCATTTCACATACTTCTATAGATCCAACTTCCACACCTCCTGCAAGAGGGAATTTCTACATGCAATTTTAAATGATTGGTCCTTTATCTTGTAATTAAGTCTCCTTGTTCAAGATCCCACGTGAAAACATCTGTTTCTCACTCCACTCTGTCAAGCTCCTTTAGGTTCTTACATATTTGAATAAGGTCACCCCTCAGTTTTCTAAACTCCAAGAAATACAGGACCAGACTGATTCACTACATAGATTAAATCACATTCATATCAAATAATATTAGGCACCCAAAATTAAGAAATGTAGTGCTCTATGTAGTGCTTTCAAATGCATTTAGGGAACATAATATCCTATTTGGAGGGGGAAGATTTCAAACTTCACAAGGTCCGCCCTGTTTCGACTAATGCAATCAACTCGACGTGCACAAACGGCAGATCAAATAGAACAAGTTGTCCTGCAACTTTAGGCTGTGCACGCCACACGAAAGAAGATATCCAATTCGAATTCAATAGACCTTCTTTATCCACGAGTCACAGAATGGGTAATCTTATCAAACAACACGGTGTGCATTAAAATACAACAACCCCCTCAAGTTCATAACAAAGCTTGCAAAATGTTAAAGATATCAGGAATGCACCTTGACTGCATTTTGATCTCTGACCTAGTGTCATTAATATAATGAAATCAGAACAATATAATACAACTCAGTTAATATCATTAACTTATCATGAACTCTTGCACCATATCCAATGAAACATTCCTTGTGTAGCGGAGTTGAGGGAGCCGGTTTGCATTCACCAAGTTCTCATGAACAGCAAAGTGTTAACAGCCTAATAAAATAGGTTAGGGGTATTAGCTGAGGAATACAAATGATAAGGTACTTCCATGTTATACTTTAGTTTAACTATACTAGTTAGTTTGCGCTAACTTTGGGAATACTGTATCAATTTACATAATGAAGTGTACAAAAGAGTGGAGACTCTTCATGAAGATTGGCTTATTGTTTGCCATGGACAGAAGAAAGCAGGTAACATTTCTTAAAACGGCATCATGTATAACTGATGAATAGCGTTTCAATGTGGATTACATAGTTGAGGTCTTGCAAATGGTAACAAAATCGAATCACAAAGATAAGGTGAAAGGAAGTGAACACATCAGCACACCAATCCCTGAAAGGAAATTTCACAAGGAAAACAATGTTTTTCCAAAATATGGTCTGTTTGTATTTGGTCAATTTTCTCAGTGTTAAGGTTGTCCCAAGATCGAGATTTCCCTTAACAGCTGCATGCTACCACTATCAGCAGAGTATTCCAGAGTCCATCCCATTTTAAGGAAAGATGAATTTACAGAGTCACTTTCATCTTTGCAGTAACTCTCAAAACAAAAGTCAAAGTCAAAGTCAATTTTATTCGTCACATACACCGGAAGGTGCAGTGAAATGAATTTGACACAGCAAAAGTAATGATTTATTATTTCCAGCACCTTTAGCCTTTGTGACCTTACTTATCACCCTACAGCAGCTGTCTCCACCTTCACCCTCCCCGCCCTCCACGTGGCCTTTCTTTTCCCTTGACTGCTTCTATCTATCATCCACCTGTCCCTGCCTCCTAACCCTGCGACCCACCTACCACCTCCCAATCCCCTCCCACTCTGCTCTTTATACCAGCTATCTCCCTTCCCCACTCTTGGCCCTGATGCGTTGCCAACCTCAAATGTTGACAGTTCTTTCCCCCAACAGTCACTGCTTGACCCACTGGGTTCCTCCAGCAGATAGGGGGTTTTTTTCACAGCAAAAGTGAGCCTTTATTAAGAAGTGCATTCCCCGTGTAATTTAAGAATTGAAGCAGCTAAATTATACAGAACAAGACTTGTATAATACAAAGCCATGGTTTTCAAGGGAAATTGGACATTTGGTTCCGAAAAAGAGAGAGATCTACAATAATTATAGGCAGCATGGAGTAAATGAGGTGCTCGAGGAGTATAAAGAATGTAAAAAGAATCTTAAGAAAGAAATTAGAAAAGCTAAAACAAGATATGAGATTGTTTTGGCAAGTAAGGTGAAAGTAAATCCAAAGGGTTTCTACAGCTATATCAATAGCAAAAGGATAATGAGGGATAAAATTGGTCCATTAGAGAGTCAGAGTGGACAGCTATCTGCAGAGCCAAAAGAGATGGGGGAGATATTGAACAATGTATTTTCTTCGGTATTCACCAAGGAGAAGGATATTGAATTATGTGAGATAAGGGAAACATAGCTACTCGCTATGGAAACTATGAGGATCAAAGGAGAGGAAGTACTGACACTTTTGAAAAATATAAAAGTGGATAAGTCTCCAGGTCCTGACAGGATATTCCCTAGGACATTGAGAGAAGTTAGTGTAGAAATAGTTCCCTGAAGGTGGAATCTCATGTAGATAGGGTGGTAAAGAAAGCTTTTGGTGTGCTGGCCTTTATAAATCAGAGCATTGAGTATAGAAGTTGGGATGTAATGTTAAAATTGTACAAGGCATTGGTGAGGCCAATTCTGGAATATGGTGTCCAATTCTGGTCGCCAAATTATAGGAAATATGTCAACAAAATAGAGAGAGTACAGAGGAGATTTACTAGAATGTTGCCTGGGTTTCAGCACCTAAGTTACAGAGAAAGGTTTAACAAGTTAGGTCTTAATTCTTTGGAATGCAGAAGGTTAAGGGGGGACTTGATAGAGGTCTTTAAAATGATGAGAGGGATAGACAGAGTTGACGTGGATTTTTTCCATTGAGAGTAGGGAAGATTCAAACAAGAGGACATGATTTGAGAATTAAGGGACAGAGGTTTAGGGGGAACATGAGGGGGAACTTCTTTACTGAGAGTGGTAGCTGTATGGAATGAGCTTCCAGTGGAAGTGGTGGAGGCAGGTTCGATTTTATCATTTAAAAATAAATTGGATAGGTATTTGGACGGGAAAGGAATGGAGGGTTATGGTCTGAGTGCAGGTAGATGGGACTAGGTGCGAGTAAGTGTTTGGCACGGACTAGAAGGGCTGAGATTCATTGTGATCAGCCATGATCACAATGAATGGCGGTGCTGGCTCGAAGGGCCGAATGGCCTCCTCCTGCACCTATTTTCTATGTTTCTACGGCCTGTTTCCGTGCTGTAATTTTGTTATATGGTTTATATGGTTTAAGGCTGAAAAATGGACGTGGTTACTGCAGGATAATCTATTTGAGAAGTGATTGAAAGCAATGTTGAGAACGGCAGAAAGTGCTCTGTTGCTCTCCTTCATACTGGTGCCATGGATTCTTTCAGATCAACCTGAAAGGGAGGAGCTTGGGTTAACAACTCACCCAAAAGGCATTCAGAATGTTCAGAACGATTTCACAAGTATGTTCTATCCACATTGCCAATCAAAATTCAATTGCTGGCTTATTATTTTCTAACAATAGGCATTTATGTCACCTCCTACATGCCTCAGAGAGCACGTTCATCGTTAGCTGTTAATACGAGAGTTATTAGTATAGCGCTTAGGCAAATAACAAGCTCATGTGCAAAAGCACACACCTAGAACCTGCAAACATGACACACCTATGACTGTTTGCATACAGACAGTGGAAAGATTGTCATGTACTAATAACCGTTATCATGCTGTTAGCCAGTTTCCAGGGGTGCCTGCAATACTGAGTGCTGCTCTACATCGTTGAGCCTTTCCCTCTGTTTACACTGGGATGCAAGGCTGTGCATATTGCATGAGGAAATAAAAGAAATGCAAAGCTTTTTCCATTAAATGACTACGTCTGTCTTTGCTGATGGAAGCCATTCAACGTTTTTTGGAGATTCTGTCGCAGTGTCTGTGCCAGCCCTTTTAAATTGTTTTTATTATACAAATACTTTTATGCAAAAAATAAACATACAGAGTATTAACACAATCAAAAGCTGCCAATGTTGAGTTTACAAACAAACGATCATCAAATTAATAAATTGCCAACTTTATCAACAAAACACTCAACCTCCCGCGGCGACGGGAAGGCCCCCAAAGTCCCGTGTATTCCCTCTCCAGAGACACGCGGGCACAGATGTAGGCCCGGAAAAGGGGCAGGCAGTCAACCCCGGTGCGGCCATCGACCACTCGCTGCCTGGACCCACGAATGGCCATCTTGGCCTGGCCCAGGAGCAGACCAACAGGGAGATCCCCACCTCCCTCCCGACCTTCCCCCTTCTGTACCGGGTGCCCAAATATCAGGAGTGTGGGGCTAAAATGTAGCCAAAACTTGAGGAACAGCCCCTTCAGATAGTCGAACAAAGGCTACAACCTCTCACATTGCATGTACAAATGGAACACGGTCTCTTCCTCGCTGCAGAAGTGACAGGCGGCTGGTGAGTCCGTGAACCGGCTCAAGTATCAGTTACAGGCCACAGCCATGTGCAACTCTCCACCCCAGGTCCCCAATGTAAAGGGAGTCAATGTAGAGAGTCCTCCACTGGGGACCATTCCCGCTGTCAGGTGATAACACAGACCGCCAGGGCACGTCGGGATGGAAGACGAGGGCGAGGGCATGTAGAGTGTGCAGGAGCAGCCTGTACAGTACGCATCTCTCAACGTCACAGAACGGCACACTGGCCATGTCAGAAAGGCAGGTCATGTTGTGTGGGGCCAGCTCTCGTGGAGGGACCCGGGCCATGGGTCCTATGAGCAATTCCGACGGAGCGGGGATAAGCTCGGCCGGAATTGCTCCACACACACGCCTCTCCTTGATACCCACCGTGACAGGGTGAGGATCGCCCACCCTCGCAGCCACAACATCCCCCTCCCCCCGAGGAGCAGCGCCCTGGCTGAAGGTAACCTGATTCCTGGCTTTAAGTATATCTCGATAAAAGCCAGGCAACACCTGCCTAGCGTGTCGACTGATGCCCGCTACTGGGAGCTGTGTGCCATCCTGGAGGCAGCGACCCTGGCAGCAAAGGTTTGGCGCCAGCGCATGCCATCTTGGAGGACACCCGGAATACATATATCTCTGCAGGGTCCTGAGACGGAGAGCTGCCACTTATGTACGGACGCAAACCAGCGCCTGACCGCCCTCCTCCAACAGGAGACTCAGAACCCCAGCAGAGACCCAATGATTCCTCTCTCCCCAGAAGAAGTTCACCAACCTCCTCTGGATCATGGTGACAAATAAAGAGGGTGGGACCAGAGTGACCAACCGGTACCACAACATAGAGGCCACCAGCTGGTTTATGACCAATGCTCTCCCTGGGAGTGTGAGGCTAGGTCACTGCCAAGCTGTTTAGGACAGCCTTGGAAATAATAGAGAAATGTAGAAACAAAGAACTGGGGGTGCCGGTTTGTACCAAAGATGGACACAAAGTGCTGGAGTAACTCAGCGGGTCAGGCAGCATCTCTGACGAAAAGGGATGGGTGATGTTTAGGGTCGGGACCCATTTGCCCATTATTATCTTTAAAAATAATAGACTCCGACTTGTCTGAAAGTGGCGGTGGTTGGCCAATTCAGATGTTTTTATCTTCACAGATAATACTTACTTCTTCCATAACAGAATAGTCCCCAAAACAGCATGGATATTCGTGCAATTAAAGTAAGATTTGGTTTGTCCAGTCAGTCATTAGAAAGCAATGGTCCTGTTTATTATTAATCCTCATCCCCTCTTGTTCACCTTGCAATGTGGTTCCAAGTTACAGTCTTGCTAGTCATTCTTCACTCACACAGGTTTTGACAATGTCATGCAAGTATGCTCCGCCACATTGCTGCCAAGCCTTTCCTAATGCTCTGTGAGAAAGCAGAGAATATTATTCCATCGCTGCACCACTGATAATGACTGGCACCGGAGCAAAGCTTTCCAGCAAGAGTCCCATGAGGAATGCTTCTCATATGTCCATTTGCCCTCTTGGTCTCTCACTCAGTTAGTCACACACTGAGACCCAATATACAGTACAAGATGGTGTCCACTAATGTCCCTCTGCAAGCAAAGTAGCAATCCAGACCCATCGTCTGATGTACCAAGAAAAAGCCAGTAGGGAGGGCACTCTGGCTCATAGCACAAGCAAATGTTGCACTCCAGGGTGGCCGTTGCCTCAGGGTTCCCTGCACTCTCCAGAGTTACAGATGCAGCAAAACCATTGTACTGTCCTAATAAACCTGGGAGGAGGGAGTTGGCTAATGTCCAAACAACATGGGAGGTTCATTACAACTACTGAATGCCACCCAGACACATGATGGGCTGGTTTCAGCATCAATTGACAGCCAGCAGAGGCACCCTGCTGGGGATTAGCACAGACATGAACACTCGGTACAAGTGGGGGTGGGTGCATGACTTCCATTGTGCCACATCTGAGACTCTGTGATTTGTTTACCCAAATTATGTGCCAACCACCCACTCCTCCAGCAGACAACGAGTGTGGAGGTGGAGGAGAGGGTACAATATCGACACAAGGAACTCTGATGCTTGTTTTCAAAAATAAGAAACAAACTGCTGGAGTAACTCAGCGGGACAGGCAGCATCTCTAGAGAGAAGGAATGGGTGGCGTTTCGGGTCGAGACCCTACTTCAGGCCTTTGTGGAAAATGGATTGGTGACTTTTGGTACAGGAGCCAAAACTCTTTAATTTGTCCATTGTTTAACATCATTGAAAACAGCTTCTCCAAGGACAATGCAAACCTGTCCTGCTACAGCACTCGCAAGTTCTGTTCACCAGTTAGAATCCAATTTCGATCACACCTCCTGCCACATTTCTCAAACAACTGCCTGCCGAGTTCCAGACACATTGGTCCCACCCTGAGGTGGCCAGACTACAAACTGATGAAGGCTCTCTCCACCAACTATCTTCCACCTACTCCATCAGTCCAAAGGGTGCTGACCCAAAAAATGCTGTCCATTTCCCTCCACAGATGCTGCCCGACCCATCGAGTTCCTCTAGCAGCTTGTTTTTGTACGCTCCAATGTCCAGCATACTCGGCGGGTTGAACAGCATCTGTGGAGGGAAATGGACGACATATCCGACTGTCTCTCCTCCAGAGGGTTTCCCCTCTGCCCCAGTCCTGAAGAGGGGCCCCGACAGAAAAACATCGGCTGGTAAATTTGAGTGATCTGGGACTCACCAAAGTCATCGCCAATCATAACATCTATTACATATACTACAATCTGACATCTATTACATAAACTACAATCTGACATCTATTAGAAACCCACTGACTCCCATTGCTATCTCGAATATTCTTCTTCCCACCCTATTCCTGTAAAGCCTCTATCCCCTACTCCCAATTCCTCCATCAATGCCGCATCTGTGCCCAGGATGAGGTTTTCCATGACAGGTCATCAGAGATGTCCTCATTCTTTAGGGAACATAGAAACATAGAAATTAGGTGCAGGAGTAGGCCATTCGGCCCTTCGAGCCTACACCGCCATTCAATATGATCATGGCTGATCATCCAACTCAGTATCCCGTACCTGCCTTCTCTCCATACCCTCTGATCCCCTTAGCCACAAGGGCCACATCTAACTCCCTCTTAAATATAGCCAATGAACTGGCCTCAATGAACGGAGGTTCCCCTCTTCCATTATAGATGAGGCTCTCACTAGGGTCTCCTCGATCCTGCAGCTCCGCTCTTGCTCCCCTTCCCCCACTCGTAACAAGGTCACAGTCCCTCTTGTCCTCACCTTCCACCCCATCAGCTGTCTCATACAGCATATAATCCTCCGACATTTTTGCCACCTCCAACGGGATCCCACTGGCCACATCTTCCCATCTCCACCCCTTTCTGCTTTCCGCAGAGACCATTCCCTATTAAACTCCCTGGTCAACTCATCCCTTCCCACTCAAACTATCCCCTCCCCAGGTACTTTCCCCTGCAACCGCAGAAGATGCAACACCTGTCCCTTTACCTGCCTCGACTCAATCCAAGGACACCGACAGTCTTTTCAGGTGAGGCAGGGATTCACTTGCACCTCCTCCAACCTGAGGCCCAGCGCAAATTGGAGGTACAGCATCTCATATTTCGCTTGAGCACCTTACACCCCAGCGGTATGAACATTGACCTCTCTAACTTCAAATAGCCATTGCTTTCTCTCCCCATTACCCCACCCCCTTCCCAGTTCTCCCACCAGTCTTACTGTCTCCGACTACATTCTATCTCAGGGTACACAAAAGGCTGGAGAAACTCAGCGGGTGCAGCAGCATCTAAGGAGCGAAGGAGATAGGCGACGTTTCGGGTCGAGACCTTTCGACCCTTCCTTCGCTCCTTAGATGCTGCTGCACCCGCTGAGTTTCTCCAGCCTTTTGTGTACCCTCGATTCTCCAGCATCTGCAGTTCCTTCTTTAACCACTCCCCTGACATCAGTCTGAAGAAGGGTCTCGACCCGAAACGTCACCCATTCCTTCTCTCCAGAGATGCTGCCTGTCCCGCTGAGTTACTCCAGCATTTTGTGTCTATCGCCGCCAATTAATGCTGAATGGCACCGCTTTCTTTCCCCCGCTGTTTCAACTGGGGGTAAGGCCGTCATATCGTGTGAGGCTGTTAAACACAACGAAAGCCGGCGGATGACTCCATGCTCCGACTGGGACCCGGCGGGGACGCCCGCCGCACAAACCCATCCGACCGCCTGTTCAAACGAGACCCGCGGGGCAGTCGGGACTGGGGGACGCTGAGAGCTGACCCGCACACGGGGAAAAGCAGCCCAGACTCTCAAGGGTTAAAAAAAATGCAACGTTAACCCCTTGTGTAAGAAGGAACCGCAGATGCTGGTTTAAACCGAAGATAGACACAAGAAGCTGGAGTAACTCAGCGGGACAGGCAGTATTGTTCACTCTCTCAAGTGCAAACTGAACGCCCTCCCACCGCACAGCGCACTCTTCAACTTCAACTGCATACTCGCACATTCCGGAACCGCTGCCAAAAATGTGTGTTTGATCCCAGATCTGCGCCGATTTCGGGCAGGGTGGAGCGGCGACTGCCGTCTGCCGTGCGGGCGAGGCACACACGCGATCCGGGATGCACAGTGGCCCCGATACCCAGCCCACATGTGTACGGATGTGTCTGTGCATATACCTGTGCCTCAATGTCTGTGTACACCAAATGCGTGTACGCACTTCCATCTGTGTGTGTGTGTGTGTGTGTGTCTGTGCGTGTCTCTCTAATGTGTGCGTGTGTGTGTCTCTCTCTCTCTATGTGTGTGTGTGTCTATGTGCGTGTCCCTCTCTATGTGTGTGTGTGTGCATGTGTGTGTGTGTGTGTGTGCATCCGTGTGTGTGTGTGTGCATCCGTGTGTGTGTCGCTATGTGTGTGCGTGTCTGTGGTTGGATGTATATCTGACTGTCCCAGTATGTCGATCTGACTTTGTTTATGTGGACGCGTGTGTATGGGCATTTGTGCGTGTGTGTCGGACTTGTGTGTAGATCTGCTTGTGCGTGTGAGTCTGCGTAAGGGTATGTGTGTGCGTGTGTATGTTTGACACTGGCCCCATGTGTGGGTCTGTCTGCCTGCCTGTGTGTGCGTCTGTGTCTGTGTCTGTGCCCATGTTTAGGTATGTGCGTTTCTCAGTAACTCGGAGCTCGATGTATAGTTAACTCAGTTTCCTTCTTACCGCTGAAGAAACTCTTGGCTTTCAAGTAGCCGACGATGAGGCGCAGCACGGAGAGTTTGTCGAGCCGGGCGCGGACATCGTCGTTGAAGGGCAGCAGGTTGGTCAGTTTGTCCAACTCGCAGTTCAAACGGTCCCGGTGTCTTTTGGACGGGTTCGACTTCACGCTGTCGACGGGAGACGGCTTGGGGCTAACGATTTCAAGAGGAGAAAGAGAATCAGACTTTCTCAGATCTGCCAGCACTGTTTGGAAACCCTCCCTTTCTCCCGGCGAGGCTCTTGCCTCTCCTCCTTACCTCTTTTGCACGGGTTTCTTCCTCTTTTTCACGGCGTAAATCCCACCGCGGCTCAACATATTGTCGGCGATTGTATCCACGGGGAATAAACCACGGGGAGGTAAATCCACTGGGCGAGGGCGCCTCTGGGCCACGTTCCCGGACTGGGAGACACCGTGCTTTCCAGACTCACAGCGCCGCCCTACTAATCCGCGCTCGGTCGCAGAGCCCAGATCTCAGCTCTCAAGACGTCGTGTTACCGCTGGAACTCAGACGCTCCGGCAATGAATCCTGCCAATGTCCCCCTCCCACTGCTACTGAGACCTTTCCCTGTCTATTGCGCTCACTGTGTGTTTGTGAGTGTGCGCCTCTCTACTTTCCCTCTTGCCTGTCTGGGCTGGGCTACGTACAACTCGCTTCACATCATTGGCTCCTGCCTGCTACACATTCCCGGAAAAGCAGCTGCAAGCGGCGAGGGGAGGGGTGGCTGTGCACGGAGGTGCCGCTCTTGGAACAGTGGTTGAAGGGGGGTGGCGGCAGTAGAATACACTCCAATGACGCCTACGCTAACCCTTCAACTCACAACATAGGCATTTTATTTACCCATGTTGTTGTTGTTCGTCCTGAGATGTTGTGCTTGTGTTCGGATTCCCTGTGCGATAACTTCAGCGGTGAGTCACAGAAACTGCACAGAAAAAGTACCTGACCGAGAAGATGCACTGTCCCACAGGACGGCGAACGCAATGTCAAGGCCAAATCAGTAGAGTAGATATTTTAAAGGCAGAGATAGATAGATTATTGATTACGGGAGTCAACGGTTATGGGGAGAAGGCAGGAGAATGGGGTTAGGAGGGAGAGATGGATCAGCCATGGTTGGATGTCGGATGGGCCGAATGGCCTAATTCCCCTCCTATCGGTTACGACCTTGTTATGGTGGAGAGGCCACCGAGGGCATGCAAGAGTTCTATTAGTATAGAGTTCCCAAAAAAAATTAATTATACCCGGCACCCTCGCCATTCATGTGCCCCCTCTGTAGCAATGTTACAAAATTTTGAGATTTTAAAAATCAAGTCTGCAATTTATCCCATCAGATAAAACATATAAAGAAGTTTAATTTGACACCTAATTCACTTTCATATCTTCAGTATTAAAAAAGTTATGCCCACTTTCATACTTGGAAATTAGCACCTTGTTCCCGATTGACTTTCCATTGACAACACAAAAGCTGTGATCTAGAACAGTCAAAAGCCCATAACTTTCTTAAAAATTAAGAGAACTCAGTGAAATGTTCAGTTATTATAGATTGAAGCATTCTGAAACAAATATGAAACAATATCACTTGGATGACCTGAAATTAAAGCATATAATTAGTTAGTTATCTAATTGTAGCTAATTACAAAATTCAATTTCTAGATGTAAACATCTATCAATTTCTTTAAAAAATGATAAACATTTTTAAATTGCCTAAGTGTCCAAATAACATTCACACAATAATCCACAATATAACATGATTTTTAAATCTCATTTTCATGAATTTATAGGCTAAATGGAAGGAATTTAGTGTTTATTGCCCGTAAATTAATGACCATTTAAATCAACTTGCGAATGAGTTTTAGTGGAATGCGGTGGATTAGAACGTTGCGGTTTGCGCTGGGAAAATACAGCCGGTTCATACATTTTTTTTGTCCCCTTCTCGCAACATGAAAATGTGATTAAATGCTTCCTAAAAACAAGTTTTTATGTAAAAATAAACTGTGTAGCTTCTTTTATTGCCTACGTTAGGTCTGTTCTGCTGTCAGTGTTCAGAGCTTTAGAAGATGATTTTTAAACTACTCTAGTTAATAAATAATCTAGCGTAGTTTAAAAATAACTTCATGAATGAAATGTTGGAGCGATTTCTCTTTAGCGACAAAATCGCCCGACATGGATCAATTTGGACTGTCTAAAGCGCCAAAGTCACGCACACAGGGAGCGGCAGAACTACAGCGCTGCTAAAGGTAGGTATTGTAACATACCTACCCTCTGTGGTGCTTTCCCTGCCCTGATTTGAGGGGCGTCTCCACCCCACCCTGCCCCCCAATGTCCAACATGGAAGACTGTCCTTCACTGCCGGATTACTTGAATCTGCAGTTCCTCTCGATCGAGGACAACGTGCCCCGATGGAGACACCAGAGACTGCAGATGCTGTAATCTTGGGTTAAGAAAAGAAAAACTGCTGAAGGAACTCAGCGGGTCAGGCAGCCTGTGTGGAAAGAAATAGATAGACCCTCTTCAGACAGCTGCAGTAGAGGGGAGAAAGGATAGAAAGAGGTAAAGGGGAGGGTTGGGTCAACAGCTGGCAAGTGACGGGTGGATTGGAGTGAGGACGGGCTGATTGAGAGATGAGTCAGGTGAGTGGAGATAGTCACCAAGGAAGGAGGTGATAAGGGTACAGATTGTGGAATCTGATCAGGAAGCACGATGTTTAAGAAAGAACAGCAGATGCTGGAAAAATCGAAGGTAGACAAAAATGCTGGAGAAGCTCAGCGGGTGAGGCAGCATCTATGGAGCGAAAGATTAGGTGACGTTTCGGGTCGAGACCCATCTTCAGACGATGGGTCTCGACCCGAAATGTCACCTATTCATTCGCTCCATAGATGCTGCCTCACCCGCTGAGTTTCTCCAGCATTTTTGTTTACCTAGGAAGCAAGATGTGGTGTGCACTGTGGAACCAGAGGGAGGAATGGATTGTGGAAGGGAACGTGGTGATGGGGTGGCCAGGGGATTTGGGGACCCAGAGCATAGCAATGTTACAACATTTTAAAAATCATGTCTGCAATTTATCCCATCAGATAAAGCATAAAAGGAAGTTTAGTTTGATACCTAATTCACTTTCATATCTTCAGTATTAAAAAGGTTATGGCTATTTTCGTACTCGGAAATTAGCATCTTGTTCCCTAATGCTTTCCATTGACTTAACACAAAAGCTGTGATCGAGGACAGTCAAAAGCCCATAACTTTCTTAAAAATTAAGAGAACTGAAAAAAAAAATTCAGTTATTATAGATTGAAGTATTCTGAAACAAATATGAAACAATCTTACTTTGATGACCTGAAATTAAAGCATATAATTAGTTAGTTACCCAATTGTAGTTAATTACAAAATTCAATTACTAGATCTAAACATCTATCCATTTCTTAAGAAAAGATTAACTTTTTTTAAAGCCTAAATGTTCAAATAACATTCACACAAGAATTCACAATGTAACATGATTTTTAAATCTCATTGTCATGAATTTATAGGCCAAATGGAAGGAATTTAGTGTTTAATTCCCGTAAATTAATGGCCATTTAAATCATCTTGCGAGTGGGATTTTATGGAACGCGATCGATTGGAACGTTGCGGTTGCGGTGAATTTAAACCCCATATCGGCAGGAAAAATATTGCTGGTTCGTATCTTTTCTTTTTTTTTAAAAATATTTTTATTAGAAGCATTGCATATTATCTAAGGTACAACAGTACTTCAAATACAAATTAGACTTATCACAAATGTTGTACAGATGTTATGTGATAATTTATATATGCTACTGTTTTTGATTTTTTTTTGGGAAGGTAAGGGAGTGTAAAAAAAGTAAAAGTATAAATCAATAATCAAGACGTTGTGATTAAATAATAATGATTATATAAGAGAAAATAAAAAATAAAAAAGAATAAATATAAACAAAATAAAAAAATAAAAACAATTATTATATAAAAAATTTAAAAAAAATAAAAAATTAAGGAATACATCTTAACATTGAATGGAACAATTTCATATAACAATATCTATTGAAACGTGTATACAGATTCCAATACATCTTTTCATCTAATCCTACACCAGGGTACTTATTGAGTTACGGTGCTGAGCTCAGCTACCCCTTTAAATAATCAATGAATGGAGACCATATTTGTTCAAAAAGTTCATATTTGTCCATTAGGACAAACCTAATTCTCTCCAAATGCAATGTCTCCGACATTTCCACAGTCCACATTTTGATTGTGGGGGATAATGTTCCCTTCCAGAATTTTAATATATATTTTTTCCAATTATCAAACAGTAATCAAGAAAATTTCTTTGACTGACTGTTAATATTAAGCTTGAGTCAGGAACTCCTAATATTATTAACTTTAGATCAGGGTCCAATTTAGTTTTAAGAACCACAGAAGTTATTCCAAAAATATCAGCCAAATAACTATTACATGTTACAAAACTATGCGTTAAGTTAGCTTCTAAATTCTGACATTTATCGCAAATAGAAGAAATGTTAGAAAAATTCTATTTAATTTCGTTTTTGAGTAGTGTAATCTATGTATTACTTTAAATTGTACCAAAGTATGTGGCATTTAATGAGCATCGGTGTATACGTTGTAAACTTTCTTCACAAGTATCTTTCATTATAGATAGACCTATTTCATTTTCCCATATCTGTCGGTATGATTCTGTTGTTGGGATCTTTTCTAAGTCACCTTTTCGCAACATGAAATTTTGATTAAAGGCATCCTAAGAAGCAAGTTTATATGAAAAAATTAAAAAAAGTGTACCTTGCCTTGTCCCCTACGTGAGATCCGTCCCGTTGTCAGCTTTCACAGCTTTACAAGATGATTTTTAATTTACTCCTGCTAATAAATTATCCAAGGTACACAAAAGGCTGGAGAAACTCAGCGGATGCAGCAGCATCTAAGGAGCCGTGGAGGAGGCCAGAGTGAGCAACACCTCCACGGTGTTGAACACCAAACAGAGCGAACACCTCAGCTCGGTCTGCATTAACCAACCCGACCTCCCGGTGGCTCAGCACTTCAACTCCCCCTCCCATTCCGTATCCGACCTCTCGGTCCTGGGCCACCTCCACGGCCAGAGTGAGCAACACCGCAAGTTGGAGGAACAGCACCTCATATTCCGCTTGGGGAGTCTGCATCCTCTGGGCTTGAACATTGAATTTTCTCAATTCTGTTAACGCTTGCTGTCTCCTCCCCTTCCCACCTCTCCCTCAGCCCTCGGGCCCTGGCATTCCCTCTCTCTCTATCTCTCTCCCCCACCCTAGTCGCAGTAGTTTCTCATTTTCACACCACAAACAGCTTACAATGGCTTGTTCCCTTTATCGTCGATACTTTTTTGCATATCTTTCATTCATTGTTCTTTATCTCTCCACATCACCATCTATATCTCTTGTTTCCCTGATCCCTGACCAGTCTGAAGAAGGGTCTCGACCCAAAACGTCGCCTATCTCCTTTGCTCCTTAGATGCTGCTGCACCCGCTGAGTTTCTCCAGCCTTTTGTGTACCCTCGATTCTCCTGCATCTGCAGTTCCTTCTTTAACAATAAATTATCCAATGTAGTTTAAAAATAACTTCATAAAACAAATGTCGGAGCGATTTCTCTTCAGCAACTAAACACCCTGAGAAAAATCGATTTGAATAGTCTGAAGAAAAAACGCATTTTAATCCCGCCCCCCTCTCAAAGGCGCCAAAGTCGCGCACAGGGGCAGTGGCAGAACTGCAGCGCCGCTGAAAGTAAGTTTTATAACATACCTACAGAGCAGAATGGGGAGGGAGATAAGCAAACGGAGGAGGGGAAAGGAACTGAATGACAGGGGTGGGCTGGGGATGAGAGAAGCAGAGATGGGGCGGCAGGGTTACCCAAAACTGGAGAATTCAACATCAATGATGTTGGGTTGTAGCTACACAGATGGGATATGAGGTATTTTGTTCCAGTTTGCATGTGACCTCACTCTGGCAATGGAGGAGGCCAAGGATGGGCAGGTTGGTCAGGAATAGAACGGGGAGTTAAAATGGTTGGCAATGAGGGGCTCCATCAGACCCTGGCAGACGGAGCACAAATGATTGGCAAAATGGTTGCCTAGTCTGTACTTGATCTCTCTGATGTTCTGATGCTGCCTGACCTGCTGACCTTTTCCATCAATTTTCCAAAGTACTTGGTAATATATTCAGCTAAATCACTGAATACATTTCAATCAAAGGTACTAACATTTCCAGTCACAAAATGCCTCAGATATAGAGCAGGAACATGCTTTTGAGGTAGAGGATAGAAACATAGAAAATAGGAGCAGGAGTAGGCCATTCGGCCCTTCGGGCCAGCACCGCCATTCAATGTGTTCATGGCTGATCATCTAAAATCAGTACACCGTTCCTGCTTTTTCCCCATATCCCTTGATCTCTTTAGCCCAAATAGATAAATCTAACTCCCTCGAAATCATCCAGTGAATTGGCCTTCATTGTCTTCTGTGGCAGAGAATTCCACAGATTCACAACTCTTTGGGTGAAAAAAAAAATCCTCATCTCAATCCTAAATGGCCCACCCCTTATTCTTAAACTGTGATCCCTGGTTTGAGACTCCCCCAACATCGGAAACATTTTCCCTGCATCTAACCTGTCCAATCCTTTAAGAATTTTACATGGTTCTATAAGATTCCCTCTCATCCTTCTAAAATCCAGTGAATACAAACCCATTCTTTCATCATATGTCAATCCTGCCATCCCGGGAATTAACGGGGTGAACCTACGCTGCACTCCCTCAATCGAAATAGTGTCCTTCCTCAAATTAGGAGACCAAAATCCCCAGGACCCTGTATAACTGCAGTAGGACCTCCTTGTTTCTACACTCAAATCCTCTCACAATGAAGCCAACATGTCATTAGCTTTCTTCACTGCCTTCTGCATCTGCATGCTTACTTCCAGTGACTGATGAACAAGCATACCCATGTCTCTCTTTTTCCTAATCTGACACCATTCAGATAATAATCTGCCTTTCTGTTCTTGCCACCAAAGTGAATAACCTCACATTTATCCACATTATACTGCATCTGCCAGGCATCTGCCCACTCACCCAACCTATCCAAATCACCCTGCAGCCTCATAGCATCCTCATCGCAGCCCACACTGCCACCCAGCTTTGTGTCATCCGCAAACTTGGATTGAACTGAACAGCAGACCAGATCTGATGGGCCAAATGGCCAACCCTGCTATTTTCTATCTCACTGCAGCAACAAAGAAGACTGTTGGCTCCTGTCTTCAAGATTCATCACTCCCAGTCCTTGCCCTGTTCCATCTTGTATTTACTTCACAATGCCTCAGGACATTCCAAATCAGCTACAGGCATCTGAGAATTCAGCAGCCAATGTACATACAGTAGCCTGCTATAGTTTGATAGAGAAATATCTTCCATTATGCCAAACAGAACCCACTTGCTCTTCTCTGGAATGTGCCACGGTGACCAAGGATTTGCAAGTGAATATTTTAAATCTGATGCATTGTCACACCAGTCAATAATAGTAGTCATTGAATACAGAGGTGAAAGATGCTCAGGAATGAGCTTGGACAGCAGTGACGTGCTTGTATTTCCAACCCTTCAGTTACTCCATGTGTAGATTTAAATGAATGCTCCTTTTGGCATCTCAGATTTGTAACAACATGAACCATTTTATTAACTTAGCAGCAAAAATGTGGACTCCTTAGTTTCCTTAGAAACAAAACAACAACAAAATATCATTTTCTGCAGTGATTTCAGATATATTGGGTTTGATTTTCTTCTCCTGTCCTTCTTCTGACTTGAAGTTCATTGATTTACACCAAAGTACTAGTTGACTTCCATCCAAATCAATCTAGCCAATAAGTGTCAGTAGGCAAATGAGGACATAAGAGACAGAGGTCCTGGAATCTGGAACAGAATGCTCAGTTACACCAATGTGGAGAAGACCACATCACAAAATTCAATTGATCAGATAGAAGAGGATACATGCAAGTGAGGCACAGAATCTCACCCTCCTTGTACTGGTACATGCCAGCAATATTTCCTCTTCACTTTCAGTCACGATGCAGAATCTCAAGGTCACACCGCCACATTCCCCTGTGCTGCAAGTGTAACAGGTTTTGTTCTGATCGATGGTATATTTTAAACGTTATTAAGGATTAAACATCTTAAAAAGCGTGCATGCACAGATTGGTCTCCTCTCCTGTCAGTCAACGCCATGTAGATTGTCCTCCTCTCCTGGCAGTCAGCGCCACGCCCGGGACGGCGACGCCCCTTCCTGCATCGCGTCCTCTCCCGCCTCACTCACAAACTCCTCACAGTAACTTGTCTAACATCTCCCCCACCACAGGTGACGGCTGCATGTGGGGGGGTTCAGTGAAAGTCCTGGACCCATCTCTCTCTCCCTCACTCACCCCTCTCTCCCACCTGCGGCAATAGCGTTCCCGTCTACCTGTCCCCCCGGGTGAATGGCTGCGACCGTCCGTCACCTCCACCGCTGCTGCTGCGGTAGGTCACCCTCACGGCCCTCTCGGAGGAGATCTTTTCCACCAGCTCATCGAAACTCTTGGTGGCCACCATGTCGATCTCCTACTCTATCCCCCCAAGCAGCCCGGCCCGGTGGAGGCAGCGAGCAGGCATGCAGGTGCGCAGTGCGGGGATGGGCCGAGCGGTGGCAGGCGGGCAGGGCGGGCCTTTTTCCCCATATCACTCATAAAACTATTGACAAACAGTGGAGTTGTGAACTTGCCTCACTAATCATCAATACATTTTACTTAGGAGCCAGGTGATGAAGGAAAGGAAGAAAGGTTATGGAGGATAGGGATTAAAAACAATGGTGGTTGCACAGGCTGACTACTAGGGATTTCAACTTGTATCTGACCCTTATATGGTTCCATCATACCGCCTCAGTTGCAGACATTTATTTTTTCATGTTCATAGTTCATACGTTCTAAGAGCAGAATTAGGCCATTTGGCCCAACAAGTCTACTTTGCCATTCAATCATGGCTGATCTATCTTTCCTTCTCAACAACATTCTCATCCCTTCTCCCCATAACCCATGACACCCTCACTAATCAAGAATCTGTCAATCTCTGCCTTAAAAATATACATTGACTTTGCCCCCTCAACCATCTGTTGTGATAAATTCCACAGATTCACAGATTATGGTTCTAACAGTGATAGTCACCGACTGGGCTCACATTTTGATATCTTTAAGACACCGTGAGATTTTTTCGCAATTATGAGGATTATGCAGCAACACATATTCATTAACAAAACTCTACTTAACTTTAAAAAAAAATTAACAGTGTCTTTGTAACATCAAAGCAGTCTGTGGAATTATCTGCCTCAGAGGGCGGTGGAGGGAGGTTCTCTGGATGCTTTCCAGAGAGAGCTAGATAGGGCACTTAGAAATAGCGGAGTCAGGGAATATGGGGAAACGGCAGGAACGGGGTACTGATTGGGGATGATCAGCCATGATCACATTGAATAGCGGTGCTGGCTCGAAGGGCCAAATGGCCTACTCCTGCACCTATTGTCTATTGTCTATTGTGCATGAGAGCCTGCATACCGCCTGCCTATATTATTGAGCCCAGTCGGAGCGACCATCACTGGTAGAACCATAATGGGAGTTGTGCAATGCAATGCAATATTCATCGTTGAATGAAACAGGCCAACGTGCTTGTATTTTTATTTTATAATAATTGACTTTAATTATGTTGATATTTAATTATTAAAATATTAGCAATTAATTCATCATTGTTTGAAAATCTCAGTGAAACACAGTCGCATGCATTACGACAGGAACTTTCCCTGAGTGTCCTGAGTGTGACTGAGATCAACATCATAATCAACAACCTCATTAAGGTAAAGACAGATAAACTAAATCCAGAATATTAGGATTAGAATATTAGAATCAGGACAGCAGGCAGAGGTGGTCAGATTAAATTGAAAAAAAAATTGTAAAACATATAGTATGAAGCACTCTTCTTGTAAAGGTTGGGAAAGTATTCAGAATAATCTCCTGAGCAGGGTATTGAAAATCAAAATATGGGATACATTTGTTCATTTGCTAAGATTTCAGAATAAGGGAATTACGACACCACGTGAATTCTGGTGGGACATGGTACTGCAGCAAAAATTTCAACTGGAGAAATATGGAATTGGGTTTGGATGGGAAGGTCGGAATTAAGAGATGAATTTTGATGTAAGGGTTAGGGCAATTGAAAATCAAAATTGAAAGGGAAAGTTAAACCACTGGGAAAATAAACTTTATGGGACCAGTAGGTTATAAACTGGCAAGTAAGGGTCCAAGAGTGATGACACATGGCAACAGTTCTGCGGCCGACAAGAAGGCTCTACAGAGAGTCATCAATACAGCCCAGAAGATCACCAACACACACCTGCCGGCCCTAAAAGAGATTTATAACTCTCGTTGCCTGCAGAAGGCATCACGCATACTAAAGGACTCATCTCATCCCGCACTTGTTTGCCCTTCTGCCCTCAGGAAAGCGTTACAGGTCCATCAAATCACACACTGCAAGATTAATAAACAGTTTCTACCCCGAGGCCATCACCACTCTGAACTCTGCACTGAAAACACAGCCCCCATAGCCAATATTTTGTACTGCCGCAACACTATACTGTGAAATATTCCACATGGTGACTTGACGTTTTCTTGCCTTTTTTGTATTCGTTATTCGTTATTATTTATCTGATACGTTGGAGCTCAGTTCGGGCAGTGCACCTGAAATGTTGTTGTATGTATTTACAATTACAGTAAAGTGTATTATTATTATTATGATTATTATTATTGTTATTATTATAAAGAGATGCTGTGTGTGTGTGTGTGTATTTGCGTGTGATAAAGAGAAAACTCCGCTGATGTTACTGGGCCTGTCCCACTTAGGTGACTTTTTAGGTGAGTGCAGGAGACTCTGCACTCGCCTCATGGACGCCACATGTTCGCTGGTGGTCTTTGGGGAGTCTCCTTTACGGTCATGAGGAGCTCCCACATTCTGGGAATTAGTCGCGGCCCCAGTATGGTCTCCGCAAATTTTTCAATATGTTGAAACATTTTCTGCGACCAAAAATTGGTCGCCATGGAGATAATCAATAATCCTGTAGTCGTAGGTGCAGTTGTAGTGGGGTCGCCATGTAGTTGTTGGTAGTCGAGGTAGTCGTAGGTAGTTTTAGTTAATCGCATTTCCTGACCGGTCATTTTCATTGGCTCATTGGGGAAAAAAACTTAAGCAGGAGTTTTCAGAACCAAGGATAACTGACCGGTAATGTTAAATGTCCGCCGAACTTCACAGCGGCGTATATCTCTGGCTTATTAAAAGTTGTCTGGTTTCTTAAAAGTTGTCTCCACTCCTTCTCCCCCCCCCCCCTCTCGCCCCCTCTTTTAAAGGACTTACAGTACACTGTGCTAGCCGTCTTAATTACAGCGCCAACCTTCCTGTTCATCGCGGTGTGTGTCTGTCTCACCTTGGCTTTGCACCGTGTGAATTTCAGATAGCGCTCCCCCCGCTTGCCCTGGCACCCGCCTTTGCGATGTGTTTGTGTGTGTGCGTATGTGTTCCACTCTGACAGTCGCCATTCCAGTTCCTGGTTTTTCAGGCGACTGCCGGCAACTTGCCAGTCGTCAGCAGTCCGCTGAAAAATCGCCTAAGTGGGACAGGCCCATAACTCTCCACAATGCTACTGTACTGACCTATGTGCAGATAAATATGTGTGAACAATACACACTTAAACCTACAATATGTTAATACGAGGATGGCCAAGCAGGTAAATATGCTAATTCCTAAACATATTGCAGAATGAATGTCCCTTCGTTATGTCATCTATAGAATCATGAGGTCATAGTCATACAGCACAGAAGCAGGCTCTTTGTCCCAACTTGCCCATGCTGACCATTATGCCCCATTTACACTAGTCCCACCTGCCCATGTACCTAACGATTTTTATCCATGTATCTGTCCAAAGATCTTTTAAATGTTGTTATAGTACCTGCCTCAATAACCTCCTCTGGTAGATCATTCAATGTACCCAACAGCCTCTATGTGAAAAAGTTGCCCATCTGGTTCCTATTTAATATTTCCCTTCCTACCTTAAACCTATATATCTTGGTTCTTGATCCCCTTGCTCTGGGTAAAGACTCTGTGCATTCACTCCATCTATCCCCTATAGCTCAGGGCCTCAAGTCCTAGGAACATCTCGTGAATCTTCTCTGCACTCTTTTCAGCATAACAACATCCTTCCTATAGCAGGGTGATCAAAACTGAACACAATATTCCAAATGCAGCCTCACCAATGTCTTGTTCAATTGTAACATAACACCCCAACTTCTATGCTCAATACCCTGACTGATGAAAATCAATGTATCAAAAGCCTTCTTGACCACACTATCTACCTGTGATGCCACATTTAAGGAATTATGTACCAGCACTCCTTGATCCCTCTGCCGTACAACACTACCCAGGGCCCTGCCTTCACTATGAAGGTCCTGCCCCGGTTTGACTTCTAAATGAAACACCTCGCACTTATCCAGATTAAACTCCATTAACCATTCCTCAGCCCACATGCTCAACTGATCAAGATCCTGCTGTGAATTTTGCTAACCATTTCACTATCAAAAACTTTAGAGTCATCTGCAAATTTAACAGAAAGTATCTTTCTGTTGGCACCTCAGTTCACTGTTTATGTATTCTGCAGGAAACTGCTTACTGTAGTGGTTACTTTCTCTTATGCTTGAGATTTTCTCGCTTCTGCCTTCTCTTAGAAATCATTGACCCTCTCAGTCAAAAGCAGCTCCTGTGCACCAGTCTCTGGACGGAATGGCCTGTCTGCTTTCAGCAGACTTTTATAAAATATGCATCCACTGTTAGATTGCAGAGAACATCACTGATGTACCCATTTCAGTTCTCACCCGCATGGGTTGGTTGAGTAAGACCCTAGAACATGGCTGACTTTCTACTTCACCAGCAGGGACTTTGAGACTGCTGTAGTGATCATATTACTGCCAAGATCCGGCATTGACAAGTGATGGATCATTGGAACATTTAATCTGTTCCAAAAACAAAATACCACAGATTTGGTAAATCTAAAATAAAAGCAGAAAATGCAGTAAATTCTCAACAGGTTTTACAGCATCTGCAGAGAAAGAATCGTCTAAAGTATCAGTTGGATGGCTTTTTGTCAGAACTGGGGAAAGTCTGGAACAAAGTTTTAAAATTGCAGAGAAAGGGAAAGGAACGGGGGGGGACCCCCCAATGGTCCCCTTGTGGTAGGGGGTGCGTGATGACCGGGGCGTGGAGAGCAAGAAAAAAGATGAATGACAGAAGTGATTGTGGTGCTGACAGAGGTGGAAAAGGCTGATGAATACAAAATGCATGTTGGAGGGTGGGGTGAGGAGGTGGGGAGATTGCAAATAGGAGGTGACGAAGGAAATCTGATATCACTACAAGATATCACTACAAGAGAAATGAACAGTGAAAGCTGGAAATGTGAGATAAGTAGCTGGAATTGCTGATTGCAGTTCATCTGTTGAATTCAGTCTTAAGTCTGGAAACAAATGACAAACTACTGGGGAAACTCAGCAGATCAGGCTGTATCTGTGGAGGCAGAGAGGTGGTGGATATTTCGGGTCGAATCCCTGCATCAGGTCTGGTGTTCATCCAGCAGTTTACCTTTTGCTCCAGATGACTGCATGATCAGCCTCTTGTGTCTCATAAGATCATATGTGATAGGAGCAGAATTAGGCAATTAGGCCCATCAAGTCTACTCTGCCATTCAATCATGGCTGATCTATCTCCCCCTCCTAACCCCATTCTCCTGCCTTCTCCCCATAACCACTGACACCCGTGCTAATTAAGAGTCTATCGATTTCTGCCTTAAATATATCCCCTTTCAAATACCCATCATTTTCCTTTCGCTGGGACATTGGTACATAAAGGCCAGTTTGGAGAAATAATAAATGGTGGGAAGGCTGCGGTTTAATGTCTCTGTGAACTGTTCTGATGCTGCACGTTTACTACAATCTGCTCCACGGCTCCCGGTGAGGTATCCGCCTTTATATTGACTTCATTTTGTTGCCTATTATGGTGTCCACTGAGTATTATGTTTACATATCTGTTGTGCTGCTGTAAGTAAGAATCTCATTGTTCCATTTCGGAACAGATGACAACAAAACACTCTTAACTTTTTCCACAACGTTCCCGATCGAAATTTGCGTTGGACCTCCGCGATATTAGACAGAAACCAGGCGGGATAAACACTGGGGATTTATGCAACCAGGCAGCAAGCTCGGATAGAGACTGCGCTGAGTTCATTCACTCCCTGAATGGGAAAGGTGCAATGATATTTGCGTCTCGATTTGGTCTCTTTGGCAAAGTCAACCAGCTAATGAAATGCATGGCGTACGGTCGTAGAGTCATAGAACTACAAGGTGTGGAAACAGTCCCCTCGTGCATCCTGACCATCCTGACCAAGATAGTCCTATTTGCGGGTACACAAAAAGCTGGAGAAACTCAGCGGGTGCAGCAGCATCTAAGGAGCGAAGGAGATAGGCGACGTTTCGGGTCGAGACCCTTCTTCAGTCCTATTTGCCTGCGTTTAGCCCTTATACCTCTAAACATTTTCTATCCACGAACCTGAAATGTATTTTATTCGAACCCGTCGCTGCCACTTCATGTCTAGATTTAAAGTGGCAGCGATGAACATTAGGTCAGATCCAATGCCTAATCCCTGATATTAAGCTTCTTAAAATGGGCAATCATTTCTGGAGCCTGTGTTTTTTCTGTTATTGTTATTCAGCACGATGGTTAACAAGCTCAGGCTGAACCCCTCTCTCAACTACTGAGAATAGAGAGAGAGAATAAAACAGAAAGGCGCCCCCTCCTCGCTCATTCATTTATACATAGCGGAGCGCGATCTCGGCGGCGTCTCCCCTACTGGACAACTTTTAACAACCATTTTGCGTAATCGTGTTTTCACGGGTCAGTAAATATGCAATCAAAAAGACGACCGTTCTATATATCTGGGCTTAGATGTTCCATACAAAACGGAGCTCCTAGGCGCAAAATCAGCTCTTCCTTCAATAATTGCTGAGCTTCGCCTCCAGTCCTTTCCCCAGTAATCCTTTCCACGGAATTATGCCCCTGCAAAGCTGGATATGCTTGGATTTTATACTTGCATCGCCCGCTGTCAAGGGGATCTTGGTGCCCAAGCAATGGACGGCGAGTAAAAAGGCAGGGTATAGATGTCGGTGGTGGACAGAGCAGATGTGGTGTCCCGAGCGGGCTGGGTGGAGATTACTGGACGTCGGGGTTAGGTCGGTCATTTCTCACTTGCGCCAACCTGCAGAGATTGCGCCGCTGGTTCAGTGAATGAATAGTGTCAATGTGCTTTGCTTGATTTAGACATTTCTTGCCCGTTGTATAGATTGAGCGGGACTGACGTATTGTTTGTACCACTTCACGACGTTCAACGAGCAGGTTTTGCTCCTGATAGGTGATGTGATGTTACAAGCCTTTGCACTTTATTCGTTTATTCATTCATTGTGTATATATATATTTATATATGGTATATGGACACACTGATCTGTTTTGTAGTAAATGCCTTCTATGTTCTGTGTGCTCAAGCGAAGCAAGAATTCCATTGTCCTATCAGGGACACATGACAATAAACTCACTTGAACTTTAAGTGCCTTTGCCTTGATGGTGGATGGGTAACGATTCACGCATATGGCCTTGTTGTTTCTACTGAGGGTATTTAACGGTGACAGAACAGCCAGCTAATCGCGCTCCCATTGCAAGGGGGAAACCGCCGGCAAGTTTTCCCACGGAGTCTGAAGGGGCTTTCTTCAGGAAAGGGCTGCTCCGCGCATCATGGGAGTCGTGGCCTAGATGTTGGCCGGACGTGGTGTCGAAGGACGAGAAGCCGAAGGAAAGAAGTCGAAGCCAAATAGCCGAATGGAAACGATGCCGAAACGTTAAATAACCAAAAGCATACAAGCAGAAACGCCAACGAACCGAAAGCATATGAAGCTGAAATGCCAACGAACAGAAAGGGTGGGATGCCTAAAAGCCAACTAACCGAAAGGCTGCATCGCCTAAAAGCCACTCTGCCGAAACGCCACCTAACCGGTGGAGACGGGAGGGTGGGGGTCATTTTCCCACACAAGCCATTCGGCAGAGTGGCATTTGGTTAGTTGGCTTGTAGGTGACGCTGCCTTTCGGTTCGTTGACGTTTCAGCTTCGTATGCTTTCAGTTATTTGGCATTTCGGCTTCAATAGACAATAGGTGCAGGAGTAGGTCATTCAGCCCTTTGAGCCAGCAACGCAATTCAATATGATCACGGCTGATCATCCCCAATCAGTACCCCGTTCCTGCCTTCTCCTCATATCCCCTGACTCCCCTATTTTTAAGAGCCCTATCCAGCTCTCTCTTGAAAGCATCCAGAGAACTTGCCTCCACTGCCCACTGAGGCAGATAATTCCACAGACTCACCACTCTCTGTGAAAAAAAGTGTTTCCTTGTCTCTGTTCTAAATGGCTTACTCCTTATTCTTAAACTGTGCCCCCTGGTTCTGGACTCCCCCAACATCGGGAACATGTTTCCTGCCTCTAGCGTGTCCAAACCCTTAACAATCTTATATGTTTCAATGAGATCCCCTCTCATCCTTCTACTCCAGAGTGTACAAGCCCAGCTGCTTCATTCTCTCAGCATATGACAGTCCCGCCATCCCGGGAATTAACCTAGAGGCACAGGCCTGTGCCCTGGGCTGCTAGTGACCTATGACCTGGGCACATATCCCTCCTCCAATCACCGCGCTCTATCCTCAGTCCCACCACCTACTTCCGCCTCTGATCGACTACTCCCTCCTCCAATTATCGCACTAAATCATCATGTCCCACCCCCATTGCCTGCTGACCGACGTCTCTCTCGTCCAATTGGCACCCTCGATCAGCAGTCCCATCCCCACTGTCCCGCGGAAAGCAGAGATTTCACCAGGGTTTTAAAATCCGAATTACAAAAATTGGGGGATCATTCCCACCTCTCAAAACAGGGGGGGTAGCGAGGCATGTCAGGCCAATGTTATGTCAACAAGCCTGTTCAGGAAGATAAGAAATAATGAGCCCGTTTCCACAGAGAGTGCTGTTTTGTGTGCCTATGGGGGTGGCGTACTTGTTCCTGTGGGGAGGGCCACTCTCCACTGCAAGGTGCTGAAGACCTCTCGGCCCCTCTCTTTCTTCGTGCTAGACAGTAAATGCGACCCCCTGCTTGGCGTGGAGGCCTGCCAGGACCTCGGATTGGTGAGCTTCCACAGTGATGTCCACCTGGTAGAGGCACCCCTGAACCCGCTGGCCGAATTCCCAGACCGGTTCGACTCGAAGCTGGGGAAGTTGCCCTGCAGCTACAAGATTGCCCTCAATCCCGACATCACGCCGGTCATCCGTCCCCCGCACCGTGTGTCCTTCGCCATGAGGGGCAAGGTCGAGTCTGCTCTTCGCGAGATGGTGGCCACGGGCATCCTGAAGCCAGTAACGGACTCCACCCGGTGGGTTTTTACTATGGTTGTTGCTGCGAAGAAAGACAAGTGCGAAATACGGATCTGCATCAACCCTAAGGACTTGAACTTGGCCATCAGGTGCCCGCACTATCCCATGCAGACGGTGGAGGATGTTGCTGCACAGGTCGGCCCTGCCACCGTGTTCTTAGTTCTTGATGCCAAGAGTTCGTTCTGGCAGATACCTCTAGACGAAGGATCCTCGCACCTGACGACCTTCAGCACGCCCTTCGGCAGGTATCGCTTCCTCCACATGCCGTTTGGGATCAACTCTGCCAGCGAGGTGTTCCAAAGGACCATGGAACAACTGTTTGCTGGACTACCGTGTGCCATCATCGTCGACGACATCCTGGTTTATGGGAAGAATGTCGCTGAGCACGACCACCACCTTCGCCAGGTGCTGCAGCGGGCCCGGGAGGTCAACCTGAAGCTCAACTTGAAGAGAGTGCCGATTCCCGGGTCCCTGAGGGTTACCTACGTGGGGCATTGTTCTTCAACTGCATCGGGGCTGATGCCCGACCAGCTAGAAGTCTACGCCCGCAATATCCGAGATTACCTCTGCACCTGCGGGGTCCCCCGTGCCTGAGGTTACCTACGTGGTGGCATGGTCTTCTCCACATGCATCAGGCTGGAAGCTTCCGACACAGCAGAAGACGAAGCCCGCAATATCCGAGATGCCTGCACCTGCGGTCGAGCCTGGGTTACCATACAGCGCTTTCTTGGGGCACCATGGTTCAATCTACCAAAACTGCATCGGAAAGTTCGATCCCCCGACCTGAGTTGAAAGTGGAGTGCCGAGAAGCCTCACCTGCCGGTCGATGTGCTGGCGCTCTTGAACAAACCAAAGTCATCCCCGACAAGTGAATGTATGCTTGCGGGATCTGGGAAAAAGGAAACCATGGGCCTGGTTCCCGCAACACCAAAGCGCCGCATATGACCACCCTCAAATCTAAGCTGATCAGCATGCCAACGCTGAAGTTTTTACTTTGACCTCTCAGCGCACCCCATCGTTTCTCATATATAGTAGATGCATCTAAGTTTTTTGGGTCTCGGGGGCCGCCTGCCTGCAGATCCATGACGGGGTGCAACTGGCCTGTATACTACGCGTCCCGCACAATGACCGTCCGCTGAACAACACTATGCCCAGATTGAAAAAGAGCTGTGGCTGTTGTCTTTGCTGCTCACAAATTCAAAGACTATATCCTGGGCAATTGCTTCACACTGTCGAGACAGGACCACCAGCACTCTACTTGGTTCACACATCCTCAACAAGCCGATACACATGGGCCTCCTCCCGGCTCCAGCGCATGATGCTCCAGCTACAACGCTTCACTTTCACTTTCAGTGGTTTATCGCCAAGGGCAAGGACATGTTGTTGCTGACACGCTGTCTCCCGGGCGCCCTCCTCTCATCCACAACCGCAACATACCGTACGAGGCGTGACCCGATCTGATAGTCCAAACGTTACTTTCGTGCCCTCCGTCAGTTGGAAGTCCCAGGCCAAGCAACACGGCCGGCTGACGCTTCGCTTACAGCAGGTGGCCGCGATCATCAATCAGCAGGGCGCTAGCCAGACCGCCGTTCTACCCTGCCGCCCGCAGCGGTTGCTCTTACTTCTTGGTTCGTGACGAGTTGGTTGCTGCGTGGTTGGTGTGATTGTGAAAGGGGCACAAGGTGGTGGTGCCCGCAGCAACTATCAAACAATACTTCGAAACCGCTCATCGTGGCCTTATCCGGTGGCCGCGAGGCGTCCCCCTTTTCCATCGCTCAGAGCCAGTTCTTTCTGGCCCGACCATGCCTTCGCTACTTCCGGTATAGTAGTCTCCGGTGCCCTACCTGCAACACCCTCACTCGCACTGCAGCAAACAGCGGCAGCCGCTCCTAGCAGCTCCAGCCAGCTGCTAACCTGCAATGGTTCTGCGCCCTAAGCAACCGACTATCTTCGAGTTTGCACCAGGAAAGCACTTCCTGGTGCACTTGTTGACCTCTGGGTACTTCCAGCTGGTTTTTTTTTTTTAATTTTTATTGAAGTTAGACCAGCTCCACTCCCTCTCTTCCTCCGCGGTCATCGAGAAGTTGCGCCGCCACTTTGCCACCTTCGGGCCCCTGGTCAGCCTGCAGTCGGACAACGGGGCAGCCCAGTTCACCCAGTGCTGAGTTCCACGCTTTTAACCAAACGGATGGAACATTCGTCAATTACACCAGCAGCCCGGGAATAAACCCGACAATAGCAAGGGACTGGCCGGTTTACTGGCCTGGAGGCGTCGCGGTCCGCAGTGCTAATGGATTGTTGAACGATGTTGCCGCCTAATCCCGCTCCGACATCTACCTGGCCCTGCTGAACCTCCGCAACATCTCCGGCGAACCATTGCCCTGGGCTACCCCGGCTCAGGCGCACTCCAGGATCCCTGAGTCATGAGGCCCATGGACCTCCCCGGAGTTCTCAGCAGTCCCAGTCCCCCTCCGTCTTTAAACCTGCCTTGGTCCGGAAAAGCATTGCCCCACCAAACACGGTAAAATAACAGAAGCGTTCCCCGAAAAGATCCTGCCGTGTCCTCTGCCCTCATTCTTACGCCCGGCCAGGTCCGTCCGTATGAGGTCCATCTTTCTGGCCGTTCCAAGCTGGCCGTGGTCGTCGGTTCTGGCCAGTTTCTGCCGGTTCCCCTCGTTCGTACCTTGTCAACCACGACGGCAAAGGTGTGTAACCGCCGGTCCCGCCAGCCATTCTCCGCCTCCGTGAATGAGCCTCTCCCTCACCCCGGCGCTGCCCGTTTTGGTATGGCCCCCCGCTTCCACTGTCGCAGGCCCAGTTGTGGCTTTGGCCCGTTCCTCTGGGTCTCACGCCCCCTCGTCACTCACTCCTGTCGCCCTGCGGGTCCCGCTCTCCGGCTTCCTCGCCCTTCTCATTTCGCCGTCCGCACCCCGATTGCCTACATCACCCAGGGGTTTCTCCTGTCCAGGCCCCCCCACCGATGCCAGCGGCGTTCGTTTCCCCCGCTTGTTCCCACGTCGGGGAAGGAGAGTGAAAAATGGCCTGGGTCGCCTGGTCAGGCGCGCCGGTCTGTTACGGCGATTCCGTGTGATTCTGTATTACCCGTGCTTTACTGTTTGCATTACACCCAGCGAGAGGGGGGGGGGGGGGGGGGGGGACGCTGGTCGCCCTGTCACCTCACTGTTTATTTTGGTAGAGGAGGATGTACGATGATTATGTGAAATACACTTTTAATTGATAGTGACAATGTCCATGCTGACCACCCCCCCACCAGTTAGTTATAAATTGTATGTAACCACACGCCCCTTAGCTCTCTCGTTGGTGATCGTACAGACCACGTGTACCAGCTAGGGCTACATGAATGTATGACTTAATAAAGTAGTGAAGACCTTAAGGTGTCCGTGTGGTACCTTCTCTACAGGGCGGGGTACCTGTCCCCCTGCCCCCCGGGATTTTCCACCCCCTGGGGGTGGGACTGGTTTTTTCCCGGTGTGGAGGGTGGTGTGACAGTGAATTAGCATCCGCCCTTCCCTGCCAATCAGGTCCACAATAATGATACTAATGATAATAAAATATTATAATATTAGCTTTGGGGAGGGGCACTGTCGAGGGAATAGTAATGTGAATAACAGTCCACACCTGAATGTTTTTTTAATGGCTTTTCCCTTTCCTTCTCCGCAAATTTTCTATTCTATTCATATAACACTTCCGTGAGTTAACTGTGGCTCGGTACAAAACAGACCACATTTGAAAACGAAATCCTTCAGCAAATGATGAATTGAGCCCCCGAAAACTCGCTGTACGTGACTCAATTTCGAGCAATCAATCTCTTGCGACCTATAAGTCCTATTTCAGGCAGCACCCGCCATGCGCCCTGCTCCCTTTTCCCCAGGTCTGCAGCAACAAGTATAAAAATGGCGCAGGAGTATGCACGAATCTATCCGTTTTGGCTTCTTCCTTCCTCGCTGTGGCCGGAAAACTCTTTCATCAGGTAACACTCTGAGACATTGACGGTTACAACTGGCATAGGTGGGTCAAAGGAAAAAAAAAATCAGAGGGATGGGGTTTAAGATGAGATTTTAAAAAGTTCAGCGGGGGCTGAGGAGGATTTGTTATTCCCCCTGATGGTTGGTTGGAATCTGGAACGACTGAGGAAGCAACACCAACGCACACATGCGGAAATCTCAACAATCTAGGAGCAGAGCTGATGTTGTAGGGTTCAAGCCCCATGGTATGAACCTCTTAGGCCACCATGGTGACAATAACCACAGAAAGTTCCATTCCTGCTCACTTCGCCAGTGGGAAATGAAGCAGCCCACATGCAATAAAATAAAAACGCAGAACCAACCACAAGACAACGTCCCATAATAATTAAATCACCCATTCACAGTATTGTGACTGCTTTTTTTTGTGAAAAAAATCCAAGTTCCCCCACTTGGCAGAAGATGCCTGCAGCCCCCACAGTATGGTCAAGCCTCCATGGCCACATGGTCCCTCCCCAAATGCTCCATGTCTATGCTGGCCCACACAGCGTTGGTAGCCCGGCAGCACCAGGTGCTATGGAGCAAACGATGCGTCAAAATGAGATTTAATGTATATCACAGTTGAGGACAGCGTGGATTGCTTGTTGTGTGACCCAGCAACTGTGAATGTACTGTCATCTCTGTCATTTTAGTGAGGGCCCAATTGGTCTTCAATGTTAGGGAGTTCCTAAGGGCTGAGTAGCCTTTGATTGACCCTGAGCGACCTTGTTATTTTAATTATTTCCTCAGCCCACTCCTCCCCTACCATACATCTCCGACATTGATTATTATATAAGTTAGTGCCAATGTCCATACTTCATTTCATTGGCGCTTCCAAGGGCAGCAGCTCCCTGGACTGGGATCGGTATAGCACCACCTGAACTCAATGCCACTTGGTCTTGGCAAAGTCTAAGCCCTTTTCCAACATGGCAGGTTGATGATGATCTATAGGGCCTTATCAATCTTTGGATATTCGTTTGACTGCAGTAAAGATTATTCACTTTTTCCCAACAGAAACCCCAGTCCCATCTTTCCTCATCTGTTTTACCATTTATCTGAACTCATCACTTGCCTGTTTGTTTGATTTGTTACAACATGAGGGTTTTAGCGTCTGGAAAGCACTGTCGAAGTGTAACAATGATGTTGGGTTCACACTGTGGCATTTAAAATTGAACAGGAACAAGTCCATAGTCATCATACAACATTGGAAACAAGCCCTTCTGCCCATGCACCGTGTGCTGAATATATAGCACCCTACATTTGATTCCATATGTTCATCTTTAACCTCTCATCTTTAAACTCTCATTCATTTGTCATGTTACCTGAAAAAGGAACAATGAAGCAGACTTGCAGCAGCATAACAGTCTGTTAACCACAATTCTATAAAATAACACATAATAACCAAAATAATGTTCAATAAAATTAACAAAAAAAAAAAAAAAAAAAAAAATCATTAATTGCATACAACATAGCATGAGGTCAGCTGGGCCCAACATCTAGTTCATAGTTCGTACTTTAGTTGGTGTAATGTCGTGTTCAAAAAACCTTATTGTGTTGGGGGGAAGAAGCTGGTCACTGGAACCCTGGATGTCATACATTTAAAGACTCCTATATATTCTTTTGCTGGTAGGCAGGCGTGAATGAGAGAGTGGCCGTGTGGTAATGAGTCCCTTAAAATGACTGCTCGACTTTTTTGAGCAAGCAATGTCCTCTATATCGCTCTCCCATGGAGGGGACAGTGAACTAGAGGGCCTAGACAGTGTTCCCACCACTTTTTTGCAATCTCCCTTTGTTCTTGGGCACTTAAGTTTTGCAGAACCACCCCATGCTGATGCAAATCAGATCAATAATAACTCCTACCATACACATATGCAAGTGCAAGACGGTGTTTGTCAACTTTCCAAATATCCTCAATCTTTCTCAGGGTGTTGATGGCATTGATGGGCTGCATTCTGATTTGCATACAATATACCCGGGTCCAGACAGACAGAATAATCAGAGATATGCACTCCCAGGAACTTAAAAACCTTGTTGACTATTGTTTCCACCACCCACCCGTCGATGAAAACAGGTTCCTGAGAAACCTTGTGCCTTCTTCTTACTAAAGCAAACAATTAGCCCCTTGGGTCCTACTGAGCATTGAGAGCAATGGGCTGGTCTGGCAACCCTTCAATCAGCCGATTGATTTTCCCCCTATACACTGACTCATCATTACCCATAACCTCACCCATTCCCCTCACCAATTCTCCTGCCATCCATCTACACGAGCCAATTTCAGTCGCTAATTAATCTATCCGTATCTGAAAGGAAACAATTTATTTGAGGACAGGGTGGGTGATTGAGACTGACTGGATCACTCTTACATAGATTGTGTAGGTGTTTTAAATGAGCAAAAGGCCTCCTCCCATGTGGTAACTGTTCAGTGATTCTTTCACATTGTGCTAACATTGTTTTGCAATATAATTACTCCTGCTCTCCCAAAAATTTGCCTCATCCTTCCAATATCAAATCCCCTTACATAATTACTCATGAGATTTGATACATCACAAATATATTGAAAATTGCTTTGTTATTTACCTGAGAAAGGATTTTTTTCCTCTTTTTTCTCTGTCGGTTAATTTGTGGCAACTTTGAATCAAAAGCTTCTATTCAGAAGACTCAAGCCTGAAAGCTTAGGCTGACAATCCATTTGAAGTTTTCCACTGACTTTGGAGGGGGGGGGGAGGGGGGGGGCGGCTTATCAAAACAAAGTCGTGTCTCCTCTCTCAGACTTAAAATATACTATGGTAGTTTTCCAAAGCTGGGTTGTTGTTCTTGCAGTCTAGCTCGATATTTATCTCTCAATCATCATTACCAAAAGCAGGTTTTCTGGTCTTTATTTCACTCTTCGTGGATCTCATTGTGAGGAAATAGGCTGTAACATTTCCCCACAACCAAGGTCCCAAGATCAAACAGGATTGAGTGTTGTCAGAGCAATGCAGAATTCAGCTTAGTTCCTGGATACTTAGAAAATATATACCACTTTATATTGAAACAAGGAACTGCAGATGCTGGTTTAGCAAAAAAAAAGGCACGAAGTGCAGGATTAACTTAGGAGTCAGACAGCATCACTGGAGAACATAGATGGGAGATGTTTTTCAGATATTGAAGGGGAAGGGTAGAGTACGAAAATTGGAAAAAGGAGCGGCAAGACAAAGCCTAGCAAGTGATAGGTTTAAACAGGTGTGGGGCATTTTAATAGGTAGATGGGTGGACAAAGGCCAGAGATGAAGAGACAGACGTTTTAGAGTCACAAGAAGGATTTTGAAGAATTGCGAATTGTGAAAGCAAGAAGAAGGACAAGTAGAAGGAAGGAGTGGGGAAAAATAAGCGTGATTGCAGATAGGGCATAGCGGGGGGTTGGGGGGGGGGGGTGATTAAAGAGAAAGACGGCGGATGGGAATATGGTAGTTTACCATTGAAATTGAAGAATTGAATAATTTCAAATGTTCATGGCCATTGTGGGGTAAGCTAACTCCCACCAAAGGTGGCAAGGCATAAATTAAAGTGCCATTCCACCAGTTTGTGACCTCACTCGAGCAAACGTAGAACACACCGGACATAAAGGTCCATGTGAAAACAATGGGAGGGGGACTAAAATATAGCAATCTTGAAGAGATCCAACCTTGGGGGTGGGATCAAACACAAGTGGTTGCAGCGAGTGCACGAAGCAGGTCGCCATGTCTAAATAACCCTTTTAGTCTCGATGATGTACAGAGGCCACATCGGGAACAATGGAGTGCAGGTTGAGAGTTAGAAGGAGGTGCACATGATTATCGTCTCACCTGGAGAACTCCTGGTGGTCCCTGATGGAGGGTTTATAGGGACAGTGCACAATGAATAAGCATGTTGGTTGCAGGGAAAAGTACCTGGGGAGAGTATGGTTTCAGTGGGAAGGGATGTGTCAAACGAGGAGTTCTGTGGGAATGCCTTTGAGAGTTGCTGAGAGTAAATGGGTTTGCTGAGAGTGGAAAGTTCTGACCAGTGGGGGATCAAGTGGAGTTGATGGAAAATTTCATGGTGTCCACAACACAAGCATACCTGGAAAACAAGATCTGGGATAAAACAGGGTCTGTGGTTGGATGCAGGTCATGTTTTGATGAACCAAACCTTCCTAGAAATTTTTTGAATTTTTTGAGTAACCGTTGATGTTGTCTATATTGATGGACCTAAATGACCAGCGTTCCCCATCGCGTTCCCCATCGAAGTTTGGTTAAGAAGGTTCCAAGGTTAATCTTTGGGTGTTAAATTTGGCGTAGAGTATTGATTCAACAGTGATGGGAGGACGTTGTCAGGTTGGAAGCCACCAGAGGGACAGGTTTTTTGGGGTTGGGTCCACTGCAGTGGGAAGGGATGGAAAATTGGATTAAGTAAGTATGAGATTTATGTTGGTGTTGTGGAAAATGGGACTTTCAAAGTCTAGGGGGGCCATTTGGGAAAAGAACAGACTTTTAATGCTGTTATGTGTGAGCTACATCTTGACAAAAAAAATAAAATAAGTACATGGAAATGGTAGGATCATAATAGAATAACATTTGCATGTTCCCTGAAGTAAAATTGTAGATAGGTGGTTACAGAAAGCCCTTTTGTGTGCATAAATCAGATCATGAAATATAGGAGTAGTAGGGAAGTAATGTTAAAATTGTACAACAGCATTGATAAGGACCAATACTGGAGTATTGGAGTATTGTGTACCAATTTTGTCGCCTATACAAACAAAAATAGAGAGAGTACCGAGGACTAGAATTGTTGCAGGTGAACTATCGATTTAACGAGGAAAGGTGCAAAGTCGCGTCCTTTTTTATTCTTTGGAGCGCAAAGGGTTAAGGTAAGGGGGGTTGATTGCTGATGAAAGGGATAGACAGTGGATACGTATACGTTTTTTCCCATTTCCATTGAGGGTAGGGCCAGAGATTCAAACAAGAGGGCAATGACATGAGAATTAAGGGACAGGGACAGAAGTTTCGGGTAATGTGAGGGTGAACTTCTTTACTTCAGAGGGAGGTGGCTGGCTGTGGGAATGAGCTTCCCGCAGAAGTTTGTGGAGGCAGATCCGATTTTAACCATTTAAGAGTAAAAGTGGAATAGTATATGGACGTTAACATTTAAGAGTAAGTGGATAGGTATATGGACGTGAAGGGAAGGCGGGTATGTCTGAGTGCCTTAGGGGAAACAAATGGGGTCACGCGGGCCGATAGAGGCCTGGGCCATTTCCCCCTTTCTGTAATTGTTATATGTGAAAGTAAGAGCGAGTGCGTAAAGCCTTGAGTCCCCTTGGCTGTTGAGGGAGACGGCACTTGTTGAGGTGAAGTGCCCTTGGTGATAAAATGTTAGTACTTTGGCTTTGGCTCGCGCGAGCGCTAGAGGCACAGAAGGCTCCTACACTTCAATCGAAATTTGAAATTTGTGATTTTTGCCCAATGCATAAATGGCAGTCAAGGTTTGTTTGGACAGTGTAATTTTCCTGCTCGGAAGTGGGAAAAGTCCCAGGGGACACGGCTTGGTGCATCTTCACGAAACAAACTGTGTTGATAAATGTTGAGGTTATGCAAGAACAAAAGACAGATTATTATCAAATGTGTGTCAAAATTAAGGAAAAGTACACAAGACTGTGAGTGCCTAGTACATCCAGGTCCACTGAAAAGTAGCATGCATGTACAGCAGGCAGAGAGAAAGCTAATGGCATGTGTTGGGCCATCAAAACAAGTGGATTTGAGTATAGGGAGTAAAGAGGCCAATATTCTTCAATTGTACGGGGCCCTGGTGAGCACCACACACCTGGATATTGTGGCAGATTTGGTCACCAAATTTGAGTGAAGACGATATACTTGCTATGAAGGGAGGTTCATCATAGGTTTCCAAGGTTAATTTCCCGGAATGGGCTAGACTGTCATTGTTGAAAGAATGGAACCATAGAAAAACATATGAAATAAAATTAAGGTTAAACTAAGGCATGCCCATTGCGGGCCTCGTCGAGCCTGCACCGCCATCAATCTGAACAAGGCGATCATCCAACTCAGTATCCTGTAACCTGGCCTTCTCTCTCCATAACCCGACTGATCCCTTCAGCCACAAGGGCCACATCTAACTCCCCTCTTAAATATGGCCAACACGAACTGGCCTCAACTACCTATCTGGCAGAGAAAATCTACAGATTCAACCACTCTTCTGTGTGAAAAACGATTTTCTCATTTCGGTTAAAAAAGACTTATCCTTAAAAACATGTGACCACCTTGACCTTGGAACTTTCCCCAACATCGTTAACAAATCTTCCTGCATATCGGAGCCTGTCCAACCCATTAAGAAATTTTTGTAAAGTCATCTATGAGATACCCCTCAATCTTCTAAAAAAAAAAAATTCCAGCGAGTAAAGCCAGTTCTATCCAGGTCTTTATTCATCAAATATATGGATAAAGTCGTGCCATCCCACAGGAATTCAGTCTGGTAACCTTTCTCTTACTCCCTCTAAGGCAATACAGACTATCCTCAGATTAGGAGACCCTGTACGTCAATACTAATACAAACGTACGCAAATACATGTAGGGACCAAACATTTGTTTTAAAAAACTAATCCTTATGCCCGCTTCATATCGATAAAAAACTTTGCAGTCAGTTTTTTTTAATTGTTTTCCTGCCAGTTTTTTCTTCTTTTTTTCTTCATAACTCCATTTTTCCCCCCCCCTTTCCCCTAACCAAAGCCCTTGTGTCCTCCTCCATTGGGTCTCTGAGTATTGTGTGCATATTTGGTCCTCTGAAAATGTCTCCCAGTCCCTCCACGGTAGGCTAATACTGCTAATTTGTACGCTTCATTCTTTTTTCCTTTGATACTTCCCCTGATTTCCCCCCTCGTAATAGCGCCACCTTCCCTGATTTATTTTATTTATGATTCGATTGTTGCCATACTGGATAGATTCACGATTTGTTGTTATAGATGTTCTCCATACCATTGGCAGTCTTTAAATGCCTTGCCATTGCATAATCCACCGTCAATCCTTCAAGAATCAATTGCCATCGTGATCTTGGCCAATATCACGACTCTCACAACCCTCCAATGTTTACCTTTCGTTTAAGTTCAGCACCCGTATTTGTTTCAGAATTAAACAATGTCGCTCCTCCCTATCTAAAAAAGACTCAACTATATTATGGTCACTCTTGCCCAAGGTGCCACGTACAAACAAGGCCTGCTAACTAACCCTTCCACAATTACTCAATATCCAGTCCTAGAATAAGCCTGCTCTCTCGTGTGGTTCCTTCTGGTTCACATGTTGGTTTAGAAAAATATCCTGCATACATTCCAAGAAACCTCTTCCTCAGCCACTCCCTCCAATTTGCTTTCACCCAATTCTATATGTAGAATAAGTCACCCATTATAACGGTTTTCACCTTCGTTCACGTCATTTCTAATTTCCTGATTGAAGATGCCATCCCCACTCCACAACTACTACTGTTAGGTGGCCTGTACACAACACCCAATGGAGTTTTGCGACTGGGCTTTGATACACTTGGAGGGGGGGATTTAGAAGGATGAGCGGATATCCTTGATGAAACATCTATGATTATTAAGCGCGGATTGGGACAAACTAGATGCCAGGAAACATGTTCCCCGATGGTTGGGGAGTGCCGAACCAGGGGCCAACAGTTTAGGGGTAGAGGTTTTCGGTACCCGAGAGATGGTGAGATGTTAAATTACTCTGCCTACAATAAAAAGAAGGCCCGAATACGACGGGATGCCTTTCAAGAGAGAGTTAGATAGAGCTCAAAGATAGCGGAGTCAAGGGATATGGGGATTAGGAGGAAGAACGGTGAACTGAGCTTGATGATGAATCACAAGTGAATGGCTGGGCCTTTGGCTTCGAAGGACCAAACGTGGCCTACTCCTGCACCTATTTGTCTCGCTCATAGTCTCTTAATGTCGCACTGATTGATATATTGTTCGAATGTGGAGGTGCTGGTAGAGTGAAAGATAGTGAGGACCTTGGTGAACCTCTATCTTGTTCTGACTGGGCAGGAGGGGGAGCAAGATCAAAACTACGTGACAGAGGAGATGCCTGCATGGGATCCATCTATGACAGCTGGGTGGAAACCATGCTTACTAAAGAACACAGAGATCTTGGATGTCCTAGACCCCCTCAGCTATATTGACCTATTACCTGCCAGGCTTTGTTCTACCCCTCCTCTCTTTGAGCTTTCTTCCCCACCCAACAATCACTCTCAAACATCACCCATCCATTTTCTTGAGAGATGCTTCCTGACCCACTGAGTTAGTCCAGCACCTTGTGTCTTCATTTTTACCATTTTATATTACACAGATTATTATGCAACTAAAACCATGAATGATGTATCATGTGGTGCTTCCTATTCATTACTGAAACAGCACAAATACGTTCATTCAGACAAGCTCAGACGCACTATATGTTCAGTCACAACCTCAGCTGCACTATAATGTCCCTGGTTGTTAACGGCATTGGATGACTGAGAATATATAACATGCTTCAAAACCCACCCACACATGCTACTGGACCTGCTGAGATTCTACAACAGATTTATTTTGTTCCAGATTCCAGGAACTGCAGCCATTTGAGTGTTGATCTTTGGTAAATTTTGGGAAACAATAAACTGTTGATCGCAGTTCAACACCCTTGGAATTTGCAGATGAAATGTCAGCAAAACTATCAGGTCACTCTCATTGAATCACACAGAGTAATTCCAGCACCAAAATAGGCTCTGCTTCCCACCACGTCTGGGTGACCATTGTACCTACCTGTAACAGTTCCATTTAACAACACGTTGCCTGTAGTCATCAATGTCTTGTTAATTCAAGTGAATTGCTGTCAGGGAATCTTTCAGCAAACACGGATTTTAATGCACGTTGGATTAGCGAGTTTGGTATTCCGACTGCGCATGCCCAGGTCATAGGTCACTCGCCATAAACACTGTTGGTAGCAAAGCATACAGACCTTCATCTATATAATTCAAAGTCTCATCTTGACCACTTCCTGTTTCACTGTGCTTTGATTTTAGAAAAAAACGCTACCACATATGGCTATGATTTTTTGGCCACCTTACTCAGAGTCCTCCTCCGCTTCGCAGGCCGCGAGGATTTTTCACATCGATGAAAAATAAAAGTCATATTAGTGTTTAAAAGATCTTGAGATTCTCTCTCCTGTCAATCACCGCCATGAAGGCCACGGCCCTTCCCGTGGAAGGGGGGAGGGACTATAAAACCCAGATATGTGGGCGTGGCTCAGTCTGTCTGCAAGATGGCGAGGGAGAGGTCACGACTCTGTCTCAGCTGGGAAACTACAGAACACTGTGAGTATGCAATGTACTTGAATAAATGATTTGTTAGCCCGTAATGAAAATTAAATAAGTTGTTTGTCCTGCCCTGCGCTTGAAACTGCAATGGCAATGGAAATGAAGTGAAAATGCAATGAGGTGTTTGGCTTGAGCCTGCCCTGTGCCTGAAAGTGCAATGGCAATGGAAATGAAGTGAAAATGCAATCAGCTGTTTGGCTGGAGCCTGCCCTGTGCTTGAAAGTGCAATGGCAATGGAAATGAAGTGAAAATGCAATCAACTGTTTGGCTTGGCCTGCCCTGTGCTTGAAACTGCAATGGCAATGGAAGTGAAATGAAAATGCAATGAGCTATTCGGCCTGCCCTGCGCAATTGGAAATTAAATGAAATGAGTAGTTTGGCCTGCCTGAACCCACTAATTTCGGCCCACAAGGCCCCTATTAGCCAAGAAACCAGTCCCTTTTGCCCAAAATGCCCACATTAGCCAGGAGGAGCATTTTGGCCCAAAAGGCCCGTGCCAAGCCAGGAAAAGTCCAGAAAAAGTGCCTTTCACTGAGATTTCACTCAGACATTTTTTAAAGGAACATCTTCGGCCCATCAGGCCTGCACTAGCCCAGGAGTCCCTTTGGCCCATCAGTAATAATTCCCCCTGCAGGTATTAAACCTCACCCCACTATTTTTCTCCCTCCCTTCATTTGCTCCCTGTGAGATCCAGGCCAGGATAGACTTCCCTCCTTCATTGCCGTGATCTGCAGAAAAAGATTAAAAATGTCTAAAATTGATTCTCCCACCTCTCTTTCACAGAGTCTCTCACCTGTTTTGGGCAGAATTTCTGGCAGTTTCTGAGCTGCCAGCCCACCAGGCCTGACTGACTGAGCTGCCAGCCCAAGAATCCATTTGGACCACAATTTCCATACTAGCCATCTGGAAACCAGTCCCTTCGGCCCACAACACCCATACTAGCGCTCCAGAAAGCCAGCAATATTGGAATTGGTGGAGAGGTGGAATATTGCGTTGGGGGACCAGCCCTCCCGTGTGAACATGAGACCCATCGGGTCCCACGTAGTCTAGTTTCAACCGTATTTTCCAGCTTGGATTCTTCCAAGTAAGAAAATACCGCTTTCAAACAATGAATTAGTTGTATTTATTGTTCCTTTGTACAAAGCTACAATGATTTTGTCGTGTTTATTGTTTTATGCTTCGGTGAGTGAACAAGATCGTGCTGCTGCTTGGGGTCGGGTCCATGGTCCGGGTCGGGCCCAGGTCTCCGGCACTGTTGAGTTGCTGCTGAGCCATCCCCGTCCCCTCCCTGGTGTCCCATCCCTGTCCAGAGGTGTCGGGCAGGGCTTTCAGCCGGCACTGGCTCCAGCTCGACTCTGCTCTGGCTCCCAGGGGGGCCATTCCCCGGCAGGCCGGGGACCGTCGGCTGCACCTCTCTCCTTGTCCAGTGGCCGCCAGTTTACCCCCTCGGTGCCGGCGGGGGCCGAGCGCCGGTCATTGGCGGGGATGCACACGAGGTGCTGCGGTGGCTCGGCAGGTCAGGCAACATCTCTGGAGAAGGGTCTCGACCCGAAATGTCACCCATTCATTTTCTCCGGGGATGCTGCCTGTCCACCTGAGTTGCTGCTACGCTTTGTGTGTATCCCCATTGATGGCTGAACTAGTTTAGTTTAGTTTAGTTTAGCTGAGTTGAAAGGTACAGCATGGAAATGTCCAACACTGCATTTTAACTGACCAATTCTTCAATATACCAGTTAACTTTGGCCAGCTCTGCTTTCACACCCTCATATTTGCTCTTCATTTAGCCTTGGACCAGTTTTCTCTCTGCATTTGCGAGATTAGGCTATAAGGTAGCAAGTGGGGTGATAGGATTTAGAGCCAGCATTGACACAATGGGCCAAGTGGCTATGTCGTGAGAAAATACAAGAAAGATGAGTTTGGGGAAAAAAGGTGGAATGAGGATTGCTTGGAGGTAATATATCACCATAAGAATTGTTCAGAAAAAGAAGGGACAAAGCAGGGCACAAATGTGAAGCAGCATTATATAGGTTTAGGGCACACATATATATGTAGTACATAAAGTTTTTGACCCTTGTGGGACTATCAGATAGACTGTAATATAACTGAAGAGATATGGTTCAAAAGAGAATAACATTGTGACAATGCTGGCTGCTGGGTGTTCAGGAAGTAAAAGGAATGTAAAAAAGCAAGGTGTGGCAACATTGATCAAAGAAACTATTGTAGCAGTGCAGCGATGATGGCGTAAACTCCAAGGTGGGGTTGATTTGGTTAGAATTGAGGAACAATAAAGGAGCTATTATGTGACTGGGTGGGAACTGTAAGCAGATAAATGGGAAGGAGGCAGAGCTGTAAATGTGCAAGAAATACAAAGCAGTGATAATGGGAGACTTCAGTTATCTAAAGATAAACTTAAAAAGCAAAGGGAGGATTTCCTGGAAAATTAGAGAGCCTTTATGGTCAAAATATTTCCTTCAACAATAATCATAATGTCATCAGCTTTAAAGTAATTATAGGAAAGAATAGGCTAAAATCAGGAATAGTGAAACTGAGATAGACACAAAATGCTGGAGTAATTCAGCGGAACAGGCAGAATCTCTGGAGAGAAGGAACGTGTGACGTTTCGGGTCGTGACCTTTCTATTTCGCAGATAAAATGTGTGGGAAAGAACTGCATATGCTGAAGTCTCGACCCGAAACGTCACCCATTCCTTCTCTCTAGAGATGCTGCCCGAGTTACTCCAGCACTTTGTGTCTATCTTCGATTTCAAAGGTTCAAAGGTCAGTTTATTGTGACGTACCAATTAAGGTACAGTGAAACTCGGATTACCATACAGCACACTAAAGGAAAAGCAACAAGACAACAAAAAACAACAAAAAAGTTAACATAAACATCCACCACAGCAGATTCCCCACATTCCTCACTGTGATGGAAGGCAATAAGTCCAATCTTCTTCCTCTTTATTCTCCCGCAGTCGGGCAGTCGAACCATCCGCAGTCGGGGTGATTGAAGTTCCCGCATCGGGGTGATCAAAGCGCCCACGTCAGGGGGGTCGAAGCTCCTGCGACTTGGAGCTCCCGAAGTCGGTCTCTAACCAGGACTGCGAGCTCCACGATGGTAAGTCCTGCAGGCTCACGAGCAATGTGCCCTCTAATTTTTAGTAGTTCGTGTGCGCAGAAATCTTGTATTGAGCAATTTTTTATGCTGTTACAAATGTGTGTGCACTGAATTCTTGTGCAAATATATGACCTCATGAGCTTTTGGTGTAACAGTTTTTACAATTTTGTTCAGCCATCCAACTTTAAACCAGCTTGTAGTTCTTTTGCGCTTCACACCCTTGCATCCTTTGAATTTGACATGGTGAATCAAAATTTATTTCAATAGAAACTCAACAAGCCAGCTACAGAATTGGAAATGGATCTTCGTAAACTGTTCAATAAAGTCAATATGATTATGAGATTTTTACAAATAAATATAAATTATATGCAGTATAATACTGTATAATTATTGATTACTACATTTTAGGTAACATTGTAGTGTCTATGACATACACTCTTGAATGCTTTTGCTTTTCAAATGAAACACTGTAACAAGTCCTCCCCTCCCCCCCTCCCCCCCCCTCTCCCCCCCCCTCTCCACTCTCTCTCCTCTCTCTCTCCCCTCCCTCCTCCCCTCTCTCCTTACCTTTCCCCATTCCTTCCACACCCCTCTCTCCCTTTTCCCATCCCCTCCCTCCCCACCTCCCTCTCCCAGGTTCAGCCCCGTCCATTTACCGCTGGGTTCTTGCCAGCAGTGCCGCCATCTTTGAGGAGGGCAGCCCTGGTCCACCCCGGGTGAAGCGCGGGGACGGATGCGATCCGTGGACCGTATGCGGCACGCAGACCGGATGCAGCCAGCAAAAGGGTCCAATTGATGATTTCCCCGATGCCAGAGTGGGCTGCAGCTGTCCCCGGTGCTGGATCGGACCACGGATTTTGTAATTCGGAAAAAATATATAATTTTATAACGGAGATGTTTTTTCCCTAATTTCAAAATCCATTTATGTGTACATAAATTTTCTTTGTGCGCTGGTTACAAAACTTGTGTGCACAAGCACACGCGCACAGCTTAGAGGGAACACTGCTCCCGCGGTTGCAGCTCCCAAAGTCGGTCTCCAGCAAAGGCTGCCAACTCCTCGATGTTAGACCGCAGTGCGGATGGAGATATATGGAAATAAATTGCATCCCCGTCGAGGTAACAGATTAAAAAAACATTCACCCACCCCCCCCCCCCCCCCCCCCCCCCCCCGCCCACCCCCCACATAAAACAAGCTAAAGAACACTGAAATATACATTTAACACATACTAAAAAAACAACAAATAAAGAAGGGGCAGACAGACTGTTGGTGAGGCAGCCATTGCAGCATCTGCAGTTCTTTCCTACACATAGTGAAACTGAGGGGTGTTTGCGCACAGATCTTTGAAATTGTCAGGACATGGTAAGAAATCCAGAAAGCGATTCCTTGCTTTTATCAAGAGTTATAGAGCATGAAAACAAGTAATTTAATTAAACTTTATAAAATCCTGGATGAGCTCCTGACTGAATATATTTGGCATTTCTCCTCAAAATGCTGGAGTAATTCAGCGGGTCAGGCAGCATCTCTGGAGAAAAAGGATAGGTGAATTTTCTTGTCGAGACCTTTCTTCAGACTGGGATTTTACCTGTTCATTGTCTCCTAAAGACGCCGCCTGACCCGCTTAGTTACTCAGCATTTTGTGTCGATCTTCGATGTCAACCAGCATCTGCAGTTCCTTTCTACATAAATAGTATTTCTCCTGTCAGGCAGAAGATACAAAAACTTGAAAGTACAAACCACTAGATTCAGAAGTATCACCAGAATCTGAGGAAGGGTCCCAACCTCATCATCATCATCATCAAGGACCCACACCATCCTGGCCACACACTCATCTCTCCGCTACCTTCAGGTAGAAGGTACAGGAGCCTGAAGACTGCAACATCCAGGTTCAGAAATAGCTACTTCCCCACAACCATCAGGCTATTAAACTCAACTGAAACAAATCTCTGAACATTAATGGACCATAATCTGTTTATTTGCACTTTATCTGTTTATTTATTGATGTGTGTATATACAGGTATTTATATAATGGTATATGGACACACTGATCTGTTCTGTATTCATGCCTACAATATTCTGTTGTGCTGAAACAAATCAAGAATTGCATTGTCCTATCTGGGACACATGACAATAAACTCTCTTGACTTGACTTGACTTGAAACATTAACTATCCTTGTGCTGACCATCTGAGTTACTGCAGCACTTTGTTGCCTACATCTGCCTAAAAAACAAACTGCTGGAGGAATGCAATGGGCCAGGCAGCATCTGTGAAGTGGATGGACAATGAGATTTTGGGTCAGGACCCTTCTTCAGATTGAAGGAGTGGGGGAGGGTGGGGGGGAGAGAAAGTTGGACAAGAGAGGAGGGGGTGGGGCAAAGCTTGGCAAGTAACAGGAATGTACAGGTGAGGAGGTGTGATGGGCAGATGACAGGTGTGATGGGCACTTAACAGGATAGTGAAGACAGCCAGTGGGATCATTGGTGCTCCACTCCCTTTCCTGTAGGAGATCTATCAGAAGCATAGCTTCCGTAAAGCCATCTCCGTTATTAAGGACCCACATCACCCATCACATAGCATCTTCTCCATTCTGCCATCTGGGAAGAGGTACAGGAGCATCAGCTGCAAAACCAGCAGGATGCTACACAGCTTCTTCCCACAGGCAATAAGACTGGTTAACGGACTGTGTCCCCTCCCCATACATCATACACCAAATCATCTAACCTCGCCCATACTTTGACAGCTAGGCACCTGTCAAAGCATGTCACTGTTCGGTCTGAATGTTTGTTTTTTGGTTCAAATTTTAGGCCTACTTTTAGATATGTTAATTTTAATTGTGTAAGTTGTATGTATTTATTCTGTTTTTATTAACTGCACTGATGGGAACTGATTGTGAAACAATTTTTCGTTTCTTCTGTGTATGTAAGTACTCAGTTAAAATGAGTGTACAGAAGGGCAGAAAAGAGCAGGGTGATTCGAACAGTGGGAGATTCCCCTTGAACTTTCTTGCCCAGTCCCACTCTATCAGCCTGACCCAAAATGTCATTCCCTGCACAGATGCTACCTGATCTGTTAAGTTCCTTCAACAGTTTTTTCTTTCATTCAAGATTCCAGCACCTTCAATTTACAGGTGCTGTACAGTCTACCGCTTCCTTCCCGCTGTTAACAGACTCTTGAATTGATCTCTCATATGCTCTCTTTTCTTTGTCACTATCAATCTTAGCACCAAATTTTGTATCAGTGGCAAATCTCTGAATAGTGCTCAAAACATTTATGTATCCCACAGAAGACCAGGGCCAAAGACACAGCCAATGCATCATAACGCATTTTGCCCTCTTGCTACTAAAACCCCATCGACCATTACCCTTTGATTTCTGCCACTGAACTTATTTTTAACCCATTTTGCCTCTACACTGTGAGTGTCATGAGCTTTTACTCTCTCAAATAAACTGTCACGCTCTGTTAACTGCCTTTGTAAAATTCCTGCACACCATATCAAATGCCCAGTCCACATTAACATGTCTTGTTACTTCCTTACAAAGATCGATTGTTAGTCAGTACAACCGTTGATAAATCCGTCTGACTGTCTCACCGAATGCTGGTTTATGCTGTCTCTTTTCCGACAATCTGCCCACATTCCATGACAGATGACACCATTTATCACTTTCCCCAATTTCAAGCAATGGTACGGTATCGTCTTCCTGTCCATCATTTGGTCTCATGCTTTTAGCCAATGGGCATTGGAAAATTAGTCAGAATCTGTGCTATTTCCTTTCTTTATTCTTTTAAGAACCTGGAATGCATTTAATCTTGACCAGATTCATTTAATTTTAAAGAAGTCAAATCCATGAATATGTCCTCTGTTCATCATTTCCAGTACCACCGTTAACATCAATGCCTATTTCATTCCCCAATATTATATTCATTCAGAACTTTTACACACCATCTGCCTCCATACTCAACCTACCATTTTGTTTGCAATGCTTTCCTTTATATTCACTGTGCCTTTGTGTGTGCGTAGGATGACTTAGTGCTCCCCTTGTTTTTACTTGTTGATGCTTTTTACATACACCTTCACTACCTTCCGAAATGCTCACCTATTTCCATCTCCGCACCTTTCACACTCCTCCATCATGGACACCACGGGGGCTAGAATTGCGAGCACCCATTTGCTTTTAAATGGCTCACATTTGCTTTGAATCCTCACTATTTCCTCCCAATGACCTAACACTAATATAACCTCAAATACCTGCTTTCAATCCTCTTTTGCTATATCTCTCCAGTAAACTGGCCATAGAACTTTATTTGTCTACATTTGTCCTTTTCCATATCTGTACTGAACCTAACTGAATTATGCTTGCCACTGTCAAATGCACTCCCACTGTAATCTTTACCTCTTGCCAACATTCATAAAACCAAATAAAGCACTGTTGCTCCCTTGTTGGACTTGCTATATTCTGATTACAAACAAACTTGAATAGATTTGAAGAATTCTGCTTTGTCTGAACCTTCTTGTACTATCCCTGTTAATTTTATGGTAATTGAAATTCCCAGCTACCACTGCCTTGTTTGCTAAGCTCCTGTCAGAACTATATTTTAGCATCCACCTCCTCTGACTGTTACTGAGGCACTGGCTAAGGGAGGCATGATAAATTCCAAACAAAGTGATTAGCACTATTTTGTTTTGACTTCAACCCATAGGGGCTCATTTCCTGATCTTTTTAGTGAACTATTCCTTATCAGTATTGTGATTGTTTCATTAAGCATTGTTGCCACACCTCCTCCCACCTCAGCACATCACTCACCCCAAACTATTTCATCAGAAAATTCTGTCACAACTCCTGGCCTTGATTCGACAATGGCCACCATGTCACGCTCTTTCATGGGCACCTGTGGCCTCACTTCATTGCTTCCCTTGACTCTTTGCATAAAGAATTAATAATTGAATATTGGCTGTATTTTATTCAGTCACTGTTCTTCGAAACTCATCCCTCTGCTTACAAACCCAAACTTCCAAAAACCCATAAATCAATGTACAATAATTAATCACACAATAAATTAATAATCAGAAATAATGGGCAGCAAAAAACCAAAGACAGTGGCGCAACTGAAAAAAAAGGCCATAAAAGTCCAAAGATCATAGTTGCTGAGGTGGTGGTTTGTGTTATAGTGTGGAAACAGACCCTTCAGCCCAACTTGCCTACACCGACTAACAATGTTCCAGCTACACGAGTCCCACTTACCTGGGCTTTGTCCCTCCAAACATGTCCTATCCAAGTACCTGTCTAAGTGTTTCTTAAACGATGGGATAGTCCCAGCCTCAACCTCCTCCTCTGGCAGCTTGGTCCATACACCCACCACCCTTTGTGTGAAAAAGTTACCCCTCGGATTCCTATTAAAGCTTTTCTCTTTACCTTGAACCTATGTCCTCTGCTCCGCGATTCCCCTACTCTGGGCAAGAGACCCTGTGCATCTACCCGATCTATTCATCTCATGATTTTGTACACCTCTATAAGATCCCCTCTCATCCTCCTGCGCTCCATGGAATAGAGACTCAGCTTACTCAACCTCTCCTTATAGCTCACACCCTCTACTCCTGGCAACATCCACGTAAATCTTTTCTGAACCCTTTCAAGCTTGACAATATCTTTTCTATAACATGATGCCCAGAACTGAACACTATATTCTAAATGCGGTCTCACCAACGTCTTATACAACTGCAACATGACCTCCCAACTTCTATACTCAATATTCTGCCTGATGAAGGCCAAAGTGCCAAAAGCCTTTTTGACCCTTATTAAATGCCTTACTGAAATCCATGTACACATCTACAGCTCTGCCTTCATCGACCTGTTTGGTCACGTATTCAAAAAAATCAATTAGGTTTGTGAGACCCAACCTCCCACGTACAAAACCATGCTGACTATCCCTAATCAGCCCTTGCCCATCCAAATGCCTGTATAACCTATCCCTCCGAATACTCTCTAGTAACTTTCTAACTACAGGTGTTAAGCTCACCGGCCTAACATCTTTTCTACCCAGCATTTTCCCTGCAGCCCTTCTTGAAAAGAGGCACAACATTTGCCACCCTCCAGTCTTCTGCCACCTCTCCTGTATTTAAGGATGTCTTGTAAATTTCAATCAGGGCTCCCACATTTTCCTCTCTAGTTTCCCGCAATGTCCTCGGATGTATCTTATCAGGCCCTGGAGATTTGTCTACCTTCATACACAACAGTACCTTCAGTACTTCTTCGACGGTTACACTGACTATTCTCAAGACACTTCGATTGACTGCCCCAAGTCCTACTGTCTCCTCAGTAAATACAGAGGAGAAATACTCATTGAGCACCTTGCCCATCTCCTGTGGCTCCACACAGAGGTGACCACTTTGATTCCTGAGAGGTCCCACTCTCTCTCTGGTTACCCTTTTTCCCCCTTATGTATTTATAAATTATTTTGGGATTGTCAATAATGCTCCCGCAAAAGCTATCTAATGCCCCTTTTTGCCTTTCTGATCTCCTTTTACTCCTTAGCTCCTGAAACTCCTCCAGTGATGCACTTGATCCCAGCTGCCTATACCTGTCCCATGCATCCTTCTTGATTTTGACCAACACCTCAATTGGTGTTGGTCAAAATCACTTCCTTACGTTTGCCTGCTTTGCCCCTCACTCTAACGAGTACTTTTAAAAACATCCCACTTGGCTGATGTTCCTTTCCCCTCAAATAACCTGCTCCAATCAACTTGAGCGAGACCTTCTCTCATACCCTCAAAGTTGGTCTTACCCCAGTTGAGTATTTTAACATATTAACCCTCTCCGTCCCTATCCATAACTATTTTAAACCTAATCGAACTGTGGTCACTGGTCCCAAAAGACTCCTCCACAAACACTTCATTAACTTGCCCTTCCCAATTTCCCAATACTAGATCCAGCGTTACCCTCTCACGCGTGGGGGCCTCTATATACTGCTTAAGAAACTCTCCTGAACACTTTTGAGGAATTGTACCCCAAATGGATGAAGGGGTGCCAGTGGATGTAGTGTATCTAGACTTTCAGAAAGCCTTTTATAAGGTCCCGCACGGGAGACTGGTGACTAAAATTAGAGCACATGGTATTGGGGGTAGGGTGTTGACATGGATAGAAAATTGGTTGGCAGACCGGAAGCAAAGTGTAGGAGTGAACGCGTCCTTTTCAGAATGGCAGGCAGTGGCGAGTGGAATCCGCAAGGCTCGGTGTTGGGGCCGCAACTGTTTACCATACATATTAATGATTTGGAAGAGGGAATTTGGAGGAAGTTTGCGGATGACACAAAGCTGGGTGGCAGTGTGAACTGTGAGGAGGATGTTAGGAGGTTGCAGAGGGACCTGGACAGGTTGAGTGAGTGGGCAGATGCGTGGCAGATGCAGTATAATATAGAAAAATGTGAGGTTATCCACTTTGGCGGCAAAAACAAGGGGGCAGATTATTATCTCAATGGGGTTAGGTTTGGTAAGGGGGAGGTACAGTGAGACCTGGGTGTTCTTGAACACCGGTCACTGAAAGTTGGCATGCAGGTACAGCAGGCAGTGAAGAAAGCTAATGGAATGTTGACCTTCATAACAAGAGGATTTCAGTATAGGAGTAAAGAGGTTCTTCTGCAGTTGTATAGGGCTCTGGTGAGACCGCATCTGGAGTATTGTGTACAGTTTTGGTCTCCTAATTTGAGGAAAGACATCCTTGTGATTGAGGCTGTGCAGCGTAGGTTCACGAGATTGATCGCTGGGATGGCGGGACTGTCATATGAGGAAAGATTGACTAGGCTTGTATTCACTGGAGTTTAGAAGGATGAGGGGATATCTTATAGAAATATATAAAATTATAAAAGGACTGGACAAGCTAGATGCAGGAAAAATGTTCCCAATGTTGGGCGAGTCCAGAACCAGGGGGGACAGTCTTAGAATAAAGGGGAGGTCATTTAACACTGAGGTGAGAAAAAAACTTTTTTACCCAGAGAGTTGTGAATTTATGGAATTCCCTGCCACAGTGGGCAGTGGAGGCCGAATCACTGGATGGATTTAAGAGAGAGTTAGATAGAGCTCTAGGGGCTAGTGGAGTCAAGGGATATGGGGAGAAGGCAGGCACGGGTTAGTGATAGTGGACAAAGCCATGATCATGATGAATGGTGGTGCTGGCTCGAAGGGCTGAATGGCCTCCTACTGCACCTATTTTCTATGTTTCTATTTAAACCCATCACACTATGATTTTCCCAGTCAATATTGGGAAAGTTAAAATCCCCTACTACAACAACATTATTTGACCTCCAGCTGTCTGCAATCTCCTGGCACATTTGTTCTTCTAATTCCCGCTGACTATTCGGGAGACTGTAGTATACTCCCAACAAGGTGACCATCCTTTTTTTGTTCCTCAGCTCCACCCATATAGCCTCACTTGATGAACCATCCATAATGTCACCTCTGATCACTGCTGTGACATCCTCCTTAACCAACAATGCAACCCCCCTCCTCTTTTTCCCTCACCCCTGTCTCTCCTGAAGCTCCTGTACCCTGGATCATTGAGCTGCCAGTCCTGCCCCTCACTTAACCAGGTTTCAGTCATGACTACAACGTCCCAGTTGCTCGTGTCTATCCATGCACTAAGCTCATCTGCCTTACCCGTCAGGCCACTTGCATTAGAATTTGTGCAGTTTAAATCAATCCTCCTTCTCGCTCTCCACCTTTCACCTGCCTATTCTGCCCACTAACCTTTCCCACACCACCCTCCATACCAACTTCGAGCCTCTCACATGCCTCTGTCCTGTATCATTCCTGTATTAGATCCCACCCCCCCTGCCAATCTAGTATAAACCCTCCCGTGTAGCATTAGTAAACCTGCCCACTCGGATGTTGGTCTCCCTCCAGTTAAGGTACAACCCGTCCCTTTTATACAGGTCACCCCTGCTCCAGAAGAGATCCCAATGATCCAGAAATGTAAATCCCTGCCCTCTGTATCAACTCCTCAGCCACACATTAATTTCCCCTATCTTCTCGTGTCGCAGAACCTTCTTCCTTTTCCCACCTATAACGTCTGTGCCAACATGCACAACAAACTGCCGCAGTCAAGACTCCAGGATCTCCTATCCACACCTCTGGTGATATATCGAGTTCCCACCACTGCCTGACGTCACTCTTCCCTGTTAAGCCTCACCACCAGGGTTGGAGGCACAGCCCTGGCTGCCACTCAATCTTGTCACGTTGTCCGCTCTGACAGCTCCCAAGAGGGTGTACCCATTTTCAATAGGTACACCCACCTTGCACTCCATTTACTTCAGTTTTTATCAGCCAAATGGTGCTGGAAAGAATCTGGTTCTATCAGTTTACAGTTATTAGTTTACAAGCTCCTGTATGTTTTTCATGATAGTAGTAGTGAAATGAGAGCATGGCCAAGGTGGTGTGGGTTTTGATGATTTGGTCTGCCTTTTTGAGGTTGATCCTGTAGATGGTGGGGAGGTCAATATTTGTGATTGACTAGGCATTGTCTACCATCCTCTGCAGCCTCCTTCTTTCCTGGGCATTCAAGTTAGCGATTCAAGTTGCGACACAATCAATAGGAAGTTCTCCATTATTCACATACAGGAGTTTAATAGCGTATTCAATGACATACTGAATCACTTCAGAAACGAATTATTGTCTCCTACCTGTCTGCTACTTGAAACCTCTGGCTGCTGGCTGTTCTCCCGCTTGTTAACTGTCAAACCCTTTCACCTCTGACCTTGTGCCTCAAGGGATTCAATTGCAACTTCTGTGCAAAATTAAAATCCCTCATCTATGGAAACATCCAGTAAATATTCTCGAGGCTCAAGAAATGTCGCTTAAATTACTTTGACTAAAATTGGTCACAATATCCAATTGGCGTTGAACCAGGGAATAATATTGTTCTGAAGCAGCCGACATGAAACAGATAGAAATTTGAACTCTTTAGCTTAACATACACATATAAAAAGGAACACACAACACTCAACTATATTGTGACTTTCTCCCAGTAATATATTAACTATTTTTATGCAGCCTCTTTGGCTTTGTGTTAAAAGGATTACAGGGTTGCTAAGAAATTGAGAGGAGCGACTCCAAGAATAATTGAGTGGAATCTCGATAATAGGCCATGAAGACTGTTCTGACTTGCCAGAGGGTATGATGTTTCAAAAGGTAGTCCTTTTAAATGTTACCTTTTTTCAAAAGTGGATTTTAATTACAGATTTTTCTATCAATGTCTCTTCTTTTAAATGTAGGGTTTAGCCCATTGCTTCAAGGTGAAGGCATTTTTGTTTGTATTTGAACAAAAATATTCAACGTTACTTATGGACAACAATTGTCTACTTCACAAGACTTAACATTCATCTGATGTGTTCTACAATGGTGGTTCAATCTGCATTTAGTTTCTCTAATGCAGAAGAGACCACAAATCAAGCACTGAATGCAGTACATTGGATTGAACAATGTATGTGTATGCTTGTTTCACTTGGGAATGTTTGGATCCAGGGTAGGAGGAGCTGTAGGCTTGCAATGGATACCAGTGGCTAACCTGCACCTTAAACTGGAAATGGAGAGGTCCAGAACGGAATGGGTAAAGTAAAAGAGGAATCCTGGCAAAAGTCAGAGCAATCCTGCAAAATTAGCAACGTGCAATAAACCTCTGAATTCTGTCCAGGAGTTGGAAGGCCAGAAACACTATATTCATCTGTGCACCCGGGATAAACCCACAGTAGGTCGGAAACAAGAAATATTCCACATAAGGTGCAGCACAGTGAGCAGCTGGTAGATCTGCTGCCTCACAGTGTCAGAGACCCAGGTTTGATCCTGACGTGGATTTTGCATATTCTCCCTCCGACCACGAGGGATTCCTTTGGGTGCTCCATTTCCCTCCCACATCTCAGAGACATTTGGGTTTGCAGATTAATAGCAAGATTAAACGAGAACTTACCAGTTCGAAGTTTGATCGTTATTTTATGAGGAGTAACGATGAGGGATTGCGTGAAGAAGCCCCGCCTGGCGTTTGATCGGCATACTTCAAAGCAGCGGCATGAAAAACACAGAACATAAAAGTCGGAGTAAGATAGTAAGGCTCAACATAGATTTAGAACTACCAGATGATCATTTATTTTATGAGCGTCGGGAATGGAGGGCACGTAATCCCTCATCGTTACTCCTCATAAATAACGATCAAACTTCGAACTGGTAAGTTCTCGTATAATCTTACTATTTTACTTCGGAGTCACGTGAGTGACTACGTGAAGATTTTGTAGCTTCTGTGTTTTTTATGTCGTAGACTCATTCCATACGACAATCTGGCTCAATCAACACAGTAATAAGCAAATAACACATTTTTTCCCAAACATTGCCTCAGTTTATGTGATAAATGTTTTCCCATTATAAAAGAATGAAAGTAATGCCCATTCCGTTGAAAGGCAAATTTATCATCAAAATATCAATTGATAATATAATTTGATAGTATAAACAAAGCAACAATTACAGAGAACCCAACACTCCGTGTCCAATCCTGACACCATGACTGGTTCCTTGTAACTTTAATATTTATTTTACACCCTCCTGCGGCCTTGAATCTTTGCTCGAGCGGCCCATCCTGTGCCATTCCTGTGAATGTATCTACCTCCTTAATGGAGTGATTTTCCACATCTCAATGTCCAGTTCCACTGTGTTTTAAACATGTTTTAACCATCTAGAATATAATTATCTAGAACCATCAGTTTTTACTGATACTTAATGTGGTTTGTGTGTGCAATAAGTTGTGCTGTCTCACCACCACAGAGACTCTTACCTACTTTAACATATTGAGTCAATGTTGACCCACACACAATTTTTGGCCGACAGGATATGCTTAAATTTTACCTTGGTTCCAGATCTTCTTGGTCTGCTTTGTTTGGTAAATTCATAAACATATAAGATAATATAATCTGTAGCCACATGCAATTATATAACGTAACATTTGCAATGTTTGCACTCTTATGCTGATACTAAAGTCATGAGCATTATTACTTTCAATGTTAATTTTTTGAATCATTGATAGAATTGGAGTCCATTGCCTAAGGCAAGTCAGGACTATGCTGATCTCCCAACTTCTGTATTTCAACTTTGGACAGATTATATATATATATATATATATATATATATATATATATATATATATATCCCTTTTTCATATCGGGATATTACGAATGAACCCAATAACTTCTTGGTCAGCAATTTGTCCTAAATAGGACGATAAACACTATGAGTAGCAATGTTACAAAATTTTGAGATTTTAAAAATCAAGTCTGCAATTTATCCCATCAGAAAAAGCATAAAAATAGGTTTAATTTGACACCTAATTCACTTTCATATCTTCAGTATTAAAAAAGTTATGCCCACTTTCATACTTGGAAATTAGCATCTTGTTCCCCATTGCCTTAACACAAAAGCTGTGATCTAGAACAGTCAAAAGCCCATAACTTTCTTAAAATTTAAGAGAACTCAATGAAATGTTCAGTTATTATAGATTGAAGCATTCTGAAACAAATATGAAACAATATTATTTGGATGACCTGAAATTAAAGCATAGAATTAGTTAGTTATCTAATTGTAGGAAATTACAAAATTCAATTACTAGATGTAAACATCTATCAATTTCTTAAAAAATGATAAACATTTTTTAATTGCCTAAGTGTCCAAATAACATTCACACAATAATCCACAATATAACATGATTTTTAAATCTCATTTTCATGAATTTATAGGCCAAATGGAAGGAATTTAGTGTTTAATGCCCGTACATTAATGGCCATTTAAATCAACTTGCGAGTGGGTTTTAGTGGAATGCGGTGGGAAATCCTTAATAAATTTTAAATTTTTAAATATGACAAATTTAAGCTCACAGACGTTGTCAGCATCTATGTAAATCAAATTGGGAAACTCGGGCTTTTATAAACAACATAGTTTGAACAGAGAACAGGAGTACTGTATATCTGATTCAATATCATCTCTAGCATTGGAAAATGCGTCTGACATGAGAATTACAGTACTTTCTCATCAGTAAGTTTTACATCTTATTTCTTTCAGAAGACAGGTTCATTGAAATGTGACAAGGCCAGATAATGTGGCCACTCTGTTCCAGTAATTAGCAAAACTGTTATTCTGTGCAGCAACTTCACACCAATCCACGGGTTGATTCGGAAAGATTATTAGTACAGAAAGGTGGAACAACAAGTGGAGCTGCTGCCTCACAACACTAGCAATCCGGTTTCAATCCACATTTCTGAGGCTGTCTGTGTGGAGTTTGCATGTTCCTTGTCATCATGAGGCCACTGTAAATTGCCACTAGTGTGTTTGTAAGTGGTAGTATTTGGAGGGGGTTCATGGGACAATAAGTTACAGGGAAAGACAGAGGAATGGGATCAGTGGGAAGTACTTTGATTGTAGGTAAACTTGTTCCAAGAGGATTCAAACTTCCTGAGTGTTAACATCTCAGATTATCTGTCCTGAACCCAGCACACAGCATGTAATCCTGAGGAAGGTGTGCTAGTTTCTCTACTTTGAAGTTTAAATATTTGGCTTGTTACTGAATACTCATTACAAACCTCTATTGATGCATGATAGAAAGTATCTTGACTAAGTACATCAATTCTAACGCACAGGAATACAAGAGAATAGTGGACTCAGCAGGTCCATTATGAGCACAGCCCTTCCCATCAGGGCCGGCCTTAGGAGGTGCGGGGCCCAATTGGGAACAATTTTGGTGAGCCCCAGGTTCCCGGCCAAGGTCTGTCAGCCCTGTTATTTAGTATATATATTATGAAATTGTACACTGGGGTGCTATGGATTATACACTGTCTTAATCTCTCCTGCTCCCGTTTGACTGTCAGTACCTCCACTGGCTTCCAACCTTTACCATAGCTGCTAATTACCATTAAACTGCATTATGTGATTGGACACAATGCCCTTGGAGACAGCGGTGGATTGGACGGGAGGAGACCGATTTGTTGATTGGACAGGAATTTTAAGGCAAGTTGGTTGGTGATTGGGCGCAACTCCCTTAGAGACAGCGGTTGATTGGCCACCAAATAATCGGGCACAAATTGATGAATAGGAAAATAATAAAATCGCTGGTCAGTGGACTATCTGCGCTGTATCTCCAAACTAAAGAGTATAACATGCAGGTACATTCATTTAAAATAAAATTCAGTGATTATTTCACATGATTTCTCACTGTATCTGACCAATCTCTGGTTAAGATGTTTGGTCTACCTTCGGCATTGAGTCTGTACTTAAAACCTAAACCAGACTCAATTGTATCGTCACATTGGACTCAGTAAACTCACACATCTCTGCATTCAGGAGGCTGCCGTGGTTGGAATCACCGGCTCTGAGACCAGAGTGGGTAAAGCGACCTGAGATCAATACATAAGATAATAGCTCTTCTCAATAATAAAAAAAAATAGTGAAGTTGTTCACTCTAACCATGATGGCTGGAGCTTCTTGCAAGGTGATCTATGACCTCACTAAGTAAATATTGTCGTAACGTTCAGTTGAGGTCAGATGAAGAAGATATTCATTACATTGTTCAGTGGAGCCCATGGATGTGTCACTGAAAGCAGTGAAGAAAGTAATCTCCACACTGCTTGTCCCCGCATTTAATGAAGTGACTTTTAAATTACTTGAAATAAAAGTTGATTTCTCTTTGTAACAAATGTCAACCGTGCTTCTAATGAAAGAGAAATCAAAACATTTTTTTCTCTAACCTTCTGTAATTCAGTTGACATTTATTTAAAGTGGAAGATGCAAACATTGTCAGCTCCACCTGGACTTCACCCAGAGTGACTGGGGAGTCCAGAACAAGGGGCCACCGTTTAAGAATAAGGGGATAGGCCATTTAGGACTGAGATGAGGAAACACCTTTTCACCCAAAGAGTTGTGAATCTGCGCAATTCTCTGCCATAGAAGGCAGTGGTGGCCAATTCACTGGATGTTTTCAAGAGAGTTAGATTTAGCTCTTAGGGATAACGGAATCAAGGGATATGGGGAAAAAGCAGGAACGAGGATACTGATTTTAGATGAACAGCCATGATCATATAGAATGGCGGTGCTGGCTCAAAGGTCTGAATGGCCTACACCTGCACCTATTTTCTATGTTTCTGTTTCTATGACTGATAGACATACATGCTGCATTTTTGAAGGTATTTTGTGCGGGATTTGAAATCCCCGTCAAGTCACAATGTACCAATAAAGATGCTCTGTTTTCATTCCATAGATTATCTGCTCTAGTTTAGTTTAGTGATATAGCACGGAAACTGGCCCTTTGGCCCACCGAGTCCGCAGCGACCAGCAATCCCCGCACACAAACACTATCCTACACACACTAGTGACAATTTGTACCAAGCCACTTAACCTACAACCTGTATGTCTTTGGGGAGCGGGAGGAAACAAAAGATCTCGGAGAAAACCAATGCAGGTCACGGGGAGAACTTATAAACTCCGTACAGACAGCACCAGTCATCAGGAAAGAATACTGGTCTCTGGCGCTGTGAGGCAGCCACTGTACTGCCGCAAAGGTTTCTCGTGCGAGATTTGAAAGTCCTGTCAAGTCATAATGAAGCAACAAAGATGCTCTATTTTCTTTCCATACATTATCTGTTTAGTTTAATTGAAAGATGCAGTGCGGAAACAGGCCCGTCTGCCCACCGAGTCCGCACCGACCACTGCACACGAACACTATCCTGCACACAGTTCTTCAGGCTGAGAGTCAGAGGAGAGGGAAACTAGAGGTATGAAAAGATACTGAACAAACCCCAGAACAGAATGATCTGTTCGGTACCTTTTCTCACCTCTAGTTTTCCTAATAGTGTGGAAACCTTTGAAACATTGAAACATAGACACAAAATGCCAGAATAACTCAGTGGGACAGGCAGCATCTCTGGTACAAGGAATGGGTGACGTTTTGGGTTGAGGCCCTTCTTCAGACCCTTCAACCATTTAACCAGCTCATTGGAGGTCTGGGAAACAGTGCAGGGCAATATACCTTCTAGTTTTGTCCAGCACATTGGGGAAGTGAGTTATGCTTTACTCTAAAACCTTGGCAACAAAAGTCAATGACCCCCCAACAGAAAGGAACCGCAGATACAGCCGTCACCGTAAAACATCAATGATTCCGGGAATGCCGAGGCGACAGGGTGAGAGGGAGTGAGAGAGAAAGAGAGAACGAGAGAGAGAGAGACGAGATGGGGACTGGGGGAGAGCGAGTGCGCGCGAGAGAGATAGAGGGAGGGCGAGAGCGAAAGACAGAGAGACACATAGGTGAATGACTAACCTGTACACCAAGAAGAAGCTCGCGGTCTGAGCCCTCAACCATGATGATGAGTTTTAAGAAATTCTCAATGTCGTCAATGCATCGATCTACATTCCTCAGTGTAATTGTGTTTTGACTAAGTATTAATGACGTCGCGTTCCTTTGAATAAAATTCACAGGGCGTCATTAATACTTAGTCAAAACACAATTACATTTACTGAGGAATGTGGATCGATTAATTGATGACAAATTGTATACCTATGTGTTAACTACTGGCTGTGAACGTGCTAGTAGATAACACATCGTTTTTGTCTGATGGCTGGTGCAGTGGTTTTTATCCATGTTCGTTTTTTTAAAATCCGTATTTAACAAGGCAAATGTTTAAAAAGAAAATTGTATTTAGCAACGCAAATTCGTATTTCCGTACGAAATGCGGAAAATTAGCGCGGGGCCCCCCATTGGCGCAGGGCCCAATTGGGAGCAATTGGTCCAATCGGCTTAAGGCCGGCCCTGCTCCCCATCATCAAAAGCATCTATATAAGGCGCCACCTGAAGAATGCAGCACCTATCATCAAGGATCCCCACCGTCCAGCTCATGCCTTTTTCTCGTTGTTACTGTTTAGCAGGAGGTGAAAGAGTCTGAAGTCCCATGCCACCAGCTTCAGGAACAGCTACTTTCCTGCACAACTCTAAAAGTATCTTAGATTATGTACCACTTGCACTAGCATGGTTTGGTTTTTCTAATTGTGCTTTGCACTAATGCTTTTGTAGTCTTTTTCTTTTCATTGTCTTGTAGAACGTTTGTATAATTTATGTCTAATTTATGTTTTTGTATATTGTCTGAATCTTTGTGCCAATGACACTGCTGCTCGCAGGATTTTCATTATATCTATACCTCACCGTACCTGTGCATATGATAATAAACTGGACGAGGGAGTTACCTGCAGACTCTCCGAAGGCATGCTTTTAAAATTTGTAAATGCCAGCTTATAAAAATCTGTAAGTACAATGTTTTTATTACAAGATAATGCTTTTTTTTTTTTAAACACCAGGGCAAGGCTCCTTGAATGGACAACATAATTCCGTGAAACTCCCAAAGTTAATATTCAAGTAAATAAATCAGCTTCCATTTAATCAGAAATCGGCAGCATTGCCGATAAATTCATCCCCACTCCGTAAAGCTGAACTCTTGCTGAGATTGAATTTGGAAAGCATTCTATAACCTTGCTAACTCTATAGTACCGACTAGATTAATTCCCAGATATCTGGTTGATATATTAGTGATTATTGCTGGTAAAATAAAGGATATTGCTTATTGCATTTTCATTGCTATAGAGATGATTCCAATTTAAATATGGATACTTCTATTCATGGAGATTGCTTGTATATATTATTTGTAAACTTCCTTTAATAAGGTAAACATTCTGGAGCATGCTCAATGGTTTGAGGACGTGAGAGAGGCTTTCAAGGAAAGAGCAGAGGAACCAGAACAGGCATCACATCTAGTCATGACTAAAAAGGCCAAATGGCAATTTGGAAATCATACTGAGTGGTATGGCCAATAGAAAGTCTGTGAAGAAAGAAAGTAATGATGACATGAGTCATGAGTTTATTTATCTAACATTGTTCTGTAATCAATAGTACTAATGGGTAGGCAAAATATGAGGTTCTGAGTGATGCTACACTGTTGGTGGTGCCATACAGTGGACGAGGCAGTGAGTCAGGTCAAGAGTATAGATCCCATGCCATCAAGACCGATCAACTGTCATTGTAGCTTTCCGCACTGCATACAAAACGCCTCAGTCAAAGTCTCTCATGTAAATTGGTATCCTTTAACTGACATATAACCATATAACAATTACAGCACGGAAACAGGCCCTCTCGGCCCTTCCAGTCCGTGCCGACCATTCGTTTTCCCCTATTAAGGGATGTAAATTTGATAACAAGCAATTTCACGGTACACAATCTGGACCTAAGCTCAAAATATGTTTTTCCTACCCGGAAAGAAGATTGCACTCAGTACTACAGGCCAGGAACATCAGCTGTAGTTGAAATTTTTTTACTCTTGCTTCCAAAGAGGTGGACATTAAATTGAGATTTCCTTATTTGGCATTAAATGTTCGTATGATTGGGGTTTTTTTTCATGTGACTAATCCTATGTGGGGAAATTGCTTTAGATGGGTGTAACTCATTGAAAAATATAGCTTTTCAGGGCTACTTGGAAGGAATATCGAAAAGCAACTTATTGTATGGCTCTTTCAAAGAGCTAGGACAGGCACAACGAGCTGGACGGCTGACTTCTCTTCCGGAAGTGGCGGCGCTGCCTGGCAGCTGCGACTCGCCTGCAGTCCTCTGTTTTTTATTTATTTTTTGTTTTCTTGTGTCTGTTTTAGTTAAATTTTAGTTTATTAGGTTGTGTATGTGTCGGGGGAAGGTGGGAGAAACAAGATTTTAGTCTCTCCCTTCGGGGGGATGCGACTTTTTCTTGTCTTGTCCCCCGTCACCGTCTCCGTCTGTGCTGAGGCCTAATGACGGAGCTGGCGGCCTCGGATCTGTGGCGGATTTCCAGCAGCAGAGGCGGACCCGGCTTCAGAGCTGTGGTGTTCCAGCTTTCCAGCGCCGGACCCAGCTTCAGAGCTGTGGCGCTCCAGCGGCGACCCACCTTCAGAGCTGTGGGTGTGGCGTTCCAGCGTTCTGGCAGCAGAACCGGCTTCAGAGCTGTGATGTTCCAGCTTTCCAGCAGCGGACCCGGCTTCAGAGCTGTGGCGTTCCAGCGGCGACCCGGCTTCAGAGCTGTGGGTGTGGCGTTCCAGCGTTCTGGCAGCGGACTCGGCTTCAGAGCTGTGGTGTTCCAGCGTTCCGGCAGTGGCGGCAGCCCGGCTTCGGAGGCTCGGCCGCGGGCCTAGTGGTCAACATCGGAGGCCTGAATCGCCTCAGCGCAGAGGGAGAACAAGGAGGGAAGAAGACAAAGACTTTAAGACCTTTGCCTTCCATCACAGTGAGGAGGTGCCTGGTGATCTCACTGTGGTGGATGTTAAATATGTGTTTATTGTGTGTTTTGTTTTTTATTATATGTATGACTGCAAGGCAACAAAATTTCGTTCAGAACGAAAGGTCTGAATGACAATAAAGGATACTTTGACTTGACTTTAGACTTTCTTTATGGTTGTTAGGGAAAGCAATTTATGCTCGTACTGAATGGAGCTGATTGGCAAGTTGGGCTTGCTGAAGAACATGATGTACGCAGGGGAGTTTTGTGATTTACAGAAGATGGAATTTGGGAAGTCATAGTGTTGTCATGGCTCAATGAGTAGCATTCTCATCGCTGAGGCAGCATTCTGCACATTCAAGTCCCACTTCAGAGTTGAGCACAGATGTCTCGGTTGACATGCCACTAAGAGAAAGAAGCGTTGTCAGAGCTGCTGAGCAGTTATCCAAGTGGAGGTAACAGATTGCTTGTTATTGGAACCAGGGGAATTCAAGGTATAGTCCTGCCTAATATTTACCTCGCAGCCAACAGTACTAAAATGGAGCCTTTGCCATAATCACTTTGCAGTTCGTGAGAGCCTGATTTTTTTGTGAGATAACTGCCCAGCTTCCCACGTTAAATTAGTGGCTGCAGTCCAAACATTGGCTGTGAAGCACTTTCAAATGTCCTGAGGTCTGAATGTCCTTCCGTGCAAGTCATTCATTTTCCCTCCTGGCTGTTAATTGTATCCAGATGCACTTACCCATTTACATTTAGAATCTCAGCACTGAGGTAATTGTCCTTTAACGAGGCATGGACCAATGATTGTAACTTATGGAAAATCTGACCTTACCTCAAATCAGCCGTTAAAAAAAAAAAAATTGTACTCACAAGGCAGAGTTAAACAGTTCACAATGTTCATTAGAAATGGTGCTTAATTGACTTGTTATCTGTAACATTTCCAGTATCGGGGTTCGGGTTTGGCAGATTGTTTGAAAGTTACCATGACATTTGTTTCCATTGCCTTTCAGATGTTGCATACCAGATGAACTTAATGTAATTTCATTACTAATATACCCATCCATGTCAGGTCTCATCCCATCTCTGCTCCCTTGCAGAAAGGGGAAGATTTGCTTCCAACCTCCTCATTGGACCAACCTCCCTAACCATTCCACTTCACTTCAATGAACTTCTGCAATGAAAGCTTTGTGCAGCATTTCTTGATTTATCTCCAAAGTACCACAGTGATGCATTAAAAATGGCTTTGATTGGAAGGCTGGAGGTGCTGGCCATGGCTTGCGGAGGGAAGTTGTTGAGCCCAGCCCTGCTTGTCCCCAAAGGTCATGAGAACTGGAAAGGAGGACAGAAGCAAGAGAAAGAGGTGGCAAGAGAGTGAATCAGGGTCTTACCTTCCAGGCCCTCAAGGTCGGCTGTGGGAGGAACCCTCGGGCTGAGGGTGGCCAAGTAAGGAGAGGGACGATGGTTCGCTGTATGACCCAAATGGAGATGATAACTGGAGGCCTTACAACAGCCTGGGGCTCACCTGGATCGGGCGCTGCTCCAGAAGACCAAGCGCATGGACCGGACTTTAAAGCTGGCACCAAAACTAGGCAACTCTTGCATGCGGTCTCAGTGGACTATTTCGATGCTTTGTACTAACAGGGATTGTGCTTAGGTATGGCAATACTTCACTGAACAGTATGCATAAAAAGAATTTTACTGTACATTTGTACACGTGATAATAAAGAACCATTGAACCATTGGTTGTGAAAGTGTTCAGAGATTTGGCATCTCTCCCCATTCCTGCAGGAACTTGCTGGTCCTGCTCCTGCTATGTTTCCAAAGCCAGAAGTTGCTGGAAATGGTCATCAATGTCTGCTCAAGAGTCCTCACAGCACATAAAGTTGGGAATTTGCAGAGGGGAGGATTTAGCCAAATTGTTGAAAGATACAGAACAGTTGATGGAAGAGTAGCAAGGGAATTTCACTCTGCCATTAGAATGAAATGAACACAGTGATGGGGCAACAAGGTTCGCAATTCTGCCCTTCAACATAATAATATTAGGAGATGGAAAATCAAAGAATGACTTTATATTTGTCCTTGTTTTATTTGCACTTTCTCTGTAGCTGCAGTTTGATACACATGACAATAATAAACCAATACCAAGATATTTGATGTTGACCATTAGTTTCAATATAATTATGGAGAGAGTCAGAACTCGACCTAGGGTGGAGATTTTTGATTGGAGAAAGGTTAACTTTGAGGGAATGCGTAAGGATTTTAAAGGAGTGAATTGGGACACTTTGTTTCATGGGAAGGATGTAGAAGAGAAATGGAGGACATTTAAAGGGGAAATTGTAAGAGTACAGAATCTTTATGTCCCTGTTAGGTTGAAAGGAAATAGTAAAAATTGGAAAAAGCCATGGGTTTCAAGGGAAATTGGACACTTGTTTCGAAAAAAGAGAGATATCTACAATAATTATAGGAGGCATGGAGTAAATGAGGTGCTAGAGGAGTATAAAGAATGTAAAAAGAATCCTAAGAAAGAAATTAGGATCGTAAGAGGGCTTTACAGTGTACCGGAGACAAGTGACTAGTTCTCGTATTGGAATCGTATAACCATATAACCATATAACGTGCTTGGAATCATATAAGCACGGAAACAGGCCCTCTCGGCCCTTCCAGTCCGTGCCGACCATTTGTTTTCCCCTAGTCCCATCTACCTGCACTCAGACCATACCCCTCCATTCCCTTCACGTCCATATACCTATCCACTTTACTCTTAAATGTTAAAATCGATCCTGCCTCCACCACTTCTGCTGGAAGCTCATTCCACACAGCCACCACCCTCTGAGTAAAGAAGTTCCCCCTCACGTTACCCCGAAACTTCTGTCCCTAAATTCTCATGTCATGCCCTCTTGTTTGAATCTTCCCTACCCTCAATGGGAAAAACGTATCCACGTCAACTCTGTCTATCCCTTTCATCCTTTTAAAGACCTCAATCAAGTCCTCCCTTAATCTTCTGCTCTCCAAAGAATAAAGACCTAACTTGTTCAACCTTTCTCTGTAACATAGTTGCTGGAACCCTGGCAACATTCTAGTAAATCTCCTCTGTACTCTCTCTATTTTGTTGACATCCTTCCTATAACTAGGCGACCAAAATTGTACACCATACTCCAGAATTGGTCTTATCAATGCCTTGTACAATTTTAACATTACTTCCCTACTCCTATATTCAATGCTCTGATTTATAAAGGCCAGCACACCAAAGGCTTTCTTTACCACCCTATCTACATGCGATTCCACCTTCAGGGAACTATGCACAGTTATTCCTAGATCCCTCTGTTCCACAGCATTCCTCAATTCCCTACCATTTACCATGTACTTCCTATTTTGATTTGTCCTGCCAAGATGTAGCACTTCACACTTAACAGCATTAAACTCCATCTGCCATCGGTGTTTTCCCTATCAAAACGTGCATAAAACGCATTGAGCTCATCAGGGAATGATGTTTCGCTGACATTCGAGCTGCCTCCTGATTTCGCCTTGGAGGGAAATTGATCTGCCAACAGTCATAAAAACACAAAATACATGAAACATGAAATTAAACTGACGAGTGGAAAGGCTTGGGGATGTGCAAAGATTGGGGAGGGGGGGAGTTTAGTCAGTCTACCCCACGACAGAAGGGGGAGGAGTTGTAAGGTTTGATGGCGACAGGGAAGTAGGATTTCCTGTGGCATTCTGTCCTGCATCTTGGTGGATCACTGGTCGCATCACGGCTTGGTTCGGCAACTTGCACTTGAGCGAAAAAGACTGCAAAAAGTTGAGAATACTGCCCAGTCCATCACTGGCTCTGACATCTCCACCATCAAAGGGATGTATTGGAGTTGCTGCCTCAAAAACGCAGCCAGCATCATCAGAGACCCACACCACCCACACCCCCCCTGCCATCAGGAAGAGGGTGCAGGAGCCTGAAAACTGTAACGTCCAGGTTCAGGAACAGCTTCGTCCCTATAGCCATCAGGCTATTAAACATTACAACCTCAATTAGTTCTGAACTACAATAGATTATTATTGTTTTTATTGCACTACTATTGTTTGTTTTATGTGTGTACTTGTGAGTATGTGTATATATACACACACTGACCTTTTTTTCCTCTCTCGTTTATTATATTGTTTATAGTGTACTATGTTTACATTTTCTGTTTTGCTGCAGCAAGTAAGAATTTCATTGTTCTATCTGGGACATATGACAATAAAACACTCTTGACTTGATTCTTGACCAGTCTGTTGCTGAAGGTACTCCTCAGGTTGACCAGTGTGTCACGGAGGGGGTGAGCTGCATGTTTAGCATGCTCTGCAGTTTGAGGAGCATCTTCCCCTCCAAGACCACCTCCCATGAACACAACTCCGCCCCCAGCACAGAGCCAGCCTTCCTGATGAGTTTGTTGATCCTATTGGTGTCCACAGTCTTCGCCCTGCAGGCCCTGCAAGCGACAGCGAAGAAGGTGGCACTGGCTACCACCAATTGATAGAACATCTGCAGCATCTTACTGCAGACGTTGAAGGAGCGGAGCCTTCTCAAAAAGTACGGCCAGCCCTGTCCCTTCTTGTACAGGGCCTCAGTGTTCATGAACCAGTCCAGTTTACTGTCCAGCTACACTCCAAGGTATTTGTACACCCTAGTAAACTGCACATCCACATCATTGATGGAGACTTGGGACAGGGATGTTCTTCTCCTCCTAAAGTCCACCACCAACTCCTTAGTCTTGTCAGTGTTGAGTTTGTTGATTACACCTCTGTATTCAGCTTCCTTCCCCTCACTGATACAGCCCACAATTGCAGTCATTTGAAAACTTCTGAAGGTGGCAGGAGACGGCGTTATATCTGAAGTCCGAGGTGTAGATGGTAAACTGGAAGGGAGAGAGGATCATCCCGTGCGGCTCCTGTGTTGCTCACCACCATGTCCGAGGCACAGTTCTGTAGCCTGACATATTGTGGTCGTCCAGTCAGGTAGTTGGTGATCCAGGACACCAATGAAGCATCGATCCGCAACTTTGTCAGTTTTCTCCCTAGCAGTGCAGACCCGATGGTGATAAAAGCACTGGAGAAGTAAAAAAAAACATGACTCTCACAATGCTTCCCGGCTTATCCAGGTGAGCATAGGAACGATGGAGCAGGTGGATGATGGAGTCTTCAACCCCCATCTTTGTTTGGTAAGTGAACTGCAGGAGGATGCAGCCATTGAATTTTAAAAGTAGTTTAAAAGTAGTTGTAATGGGGAAACAGAGCAGAGGATTTATGGTCTACCAACGGCAATGACTGGTATTTATTTAATGCTTCTGATCAAATATTTTGCACAGAAGTCTCCAAGCATAGCTGTGTAACCTTTCACACGTGCCCATTGTATTCTTCTTGTTCTGTACTGTTGAATGTAAACATACACTTGCTTGGAGTGACTGGATCAAATAGAAACACTGGTGCTTGAAATTTGAAAGTGAAAATTTGAAAGCAGAAAATGACAGAAGCATTTTATCATGGTTCCAGTTCCGATGAAGTGTCTCAGGCCTTAAATGTCGACTCTTTCCCTTTCCCCATGATGCTATTTCCCCACGACTCGTTGCATGCATCCAGCATTTCCTGTTGTTTTCTTATTATGGAAGCAGCTTCTCAATTGAACCATACCATGGTGCAATGGTAAGCCACGTCGTAATGTGTCTTGAGCTAATAATAAACCTTAAAGTAACAGTAGCAGTTTACAGGCAAGAACACAAGAAAATAAGTCTCTTGGCACCTCAATTCTCCCATTGATCTTACCTCTATAATTCTCAGGTGCAAAGAATTCCAGGGATTTTTCGCCCGCTGTGAGAAAAAGTCGCTGCTCACCTCAGGTTTAATAGAAGGCACTCGAGTCATCAGGTTGACATCTCATATCATAGAAAGTCCATTAATTCATGGCACAGGACATTACTGTAGGGGTTCTTCAGGGATGCACTCCAACCATATTCAGATGATTCATAAAGGTCAGAAGCACAGAGCTTTGCTAATGAACTGCACAATATTCACTCCATTTGTATCACTTTAGATTATAAATCAGTTTGTGACCACATTTGGCCATGTTGAGGTTTAGCTTGATAAATGGTAAGTAGCATTTGCTCCATCCCATTCGTAGATCACAACAGTTTTTGGGGTGTCAGGAGCTGAGTCATTCCTACTTCACACTGTTTTGTCAATGTTATTTGTAATCTAATGAGTCACTTGTATTCAAGATACCGCTGCGTGAGGGATGTGTGCTTACCTGTAACAAAGGCAAAATATGCTGAAAATATGCAGCAGGTCAAGAAATATCCATGGAGAGAACTAGTTAATATTTCAGGTTAATGCTCTTTCATCAATTAATTCCCTGCATATGCGGTGTGTTCTGATTTTGTAGCAGATCACCAACACCTGCAGTGTATTCTCTGCAAGCACATCTGGAAATCTAATATGGAAAGATGTTGCTTTCCAAAGGTGTGCTGTGTATCAGGGTCACTGCCTAGGTTGACTGCAAGTTTTCATGCATTTGTAAAATTATTACAGCACAGAATTGGTTGCGATTTAGCACCTACTGGCTGGAAAAAATGGCGCCTGCCTGCGGTGACTTTTGCGGAGCTCCAAAACCTAGAAGGCTTAAATAAAACTTCAATCAACTCATCTGGATCAGGAAAACGGCAGAAAACTGTGCCGTTTCAGACAAGCTGCTTAAGCAGCTCAAGGCTTTCGCAATTTTCGATCTCCCGCAGCTGCGGGAGCCCCGGACTTTAAACTTTCCCACGGTCGCTGGAAATCACCCGACCCGACTGAGGAACCCAGGTACTGTACCTCGGAACTCCGGGAGACCTCCAGAGCCAACGGGCTGGATCTCTCAAGAACAATGAAGCTGGAGCTGCAGCTGCCGACTTTGAAGCTGGAGCTGCTGTCTGTGAAGAAATCCCCGTTCCAGCGCAGGTCCGCAGAAACAGCAGGTACAGGAAACTCAGTACCTGGAAACAAAGGGGAAGCCTCCATTGTGTCCGGAAACGTGGCCGACGGGCAGGACTTCAGGTCAGACTGAAGCGCAGGGGACTTCGACCCCCTCTCCCTACAATCCTACTGGCTAGGGGCGGAAAACCCGGGGGGCCAAAGGGGACACGTCCCCTCCATGCTTTGAGAGGTGGGGGACATCCCCCCCAAGTTTATGTGATCCGGATTTTAAAGTCTCCGCTTTCGGTGAGACAGTGGAGGTGGAACTGCTGATCGAGGGCGCCGATTGGACGAGAGAGACGTCGGTCAGCAGGCAATGGGGGTGGGACATGATGTGGGTGAGCATGCGCATGTGTGGGTGAGGGCACGCATGCGCGCGCGGCCACCAAACATTTATGCCCCCGTCCCCTCCATGTTTTTATAGCGAGTTCCGCTCTAGCTACTGACAAATGTACAGTCTATTGAAAATAAAATGGATGACTTAAGGGCAAGACTGCTTTACCAAAGAGAGCTGAGGGAATGCTCTGTGTTCTGTTTCACAGAGACATGGCTCATTCCCAGCTCCCCAGACTCAGCTGTCCAGCCTGAAGGGTTCTCCATCCACCGCATGGACCGTACACTGGCATCTGGGAAAGGGAGAGGAGGGGGGGTCTGCCTCATGGTCAACTCTGGTGCTCAGACGTGGCAGTCCTATCCAATTCCTGCTCTCCACACCTCGAACATCTGGCGGTGAAGTGCCGTCCCTTCTACCTTCCAAGGGAATTCACCTCCATCATCCTGATTGCGGTCTACATCCCACCCCAGGCAGACGTCCGTCTGGCACTGGAGGAGCTGCACGCCGTGGTCAACAAACACCAGACGTCTTACCTCGAGGCTTTTACCACCATTGCTGGGGACTTCAATAAGGCAAACCTAAAGAAATCACTCCCCAACTTCCACCAACATGTCTCCTGCTGCACCAGAGGACCAAATACCCTTCACCACTGCTACACCGCCATCAAGAATGCCTACCGCTCTATCCCTCGCCCTCACTTTGGTAAATCCAACCATACTGTGGTGCTGCTTCTCCCTGCCTACAGGCAGCAATTAAAGAGCACACCCCTAGAGGTGAGGACAGTACAGAGCTGGTTGGAGCAGAGGAACAACTACAGGACTGTTTGGAGTCTGTAGACTGGGCAATGTTCAAGGACTCAGCAACGGACTTGAACGAATACACGACAGTCATTACAGACTTCATTAAGAAATGTGTGGAGGACTGCATCCCTACAAAAACCTTCCGAGTGTTTCCCAATCAGAAACCTTGGATCAACTTTGAGATCCGCACTCTTCTGAAGACCAGACACCGGGCATTCATGTCTGATGATACAGTGGTCTATAAGAAGTTCAGATACAACCTTGGTAAGGCCATCAAAAAGGCCAAAAGGGACTTCCGCTCCCAGCTGGAGGATGAGACAGATGCTCGGCAGCTGTGGCGGGGCCTGAATGCAGTCACCTCCTACAAGGCGAAATCAGGAGGCAGCTCGAATGTCAGCGAAACATCATTCCCTGATGAGCTCAATGCGTTTTACGCACGTTTTGATAGGGAAAACACCGATGTGCCCTCCCGAGCCCCCATTCGCTGTGATGGTATTTCAGTCTCAGTCACAGAGGCCGACGTCAGTAAATCCTTCAGAGGGGTGAACCCTCGAAAAGCGCCTGGACCTGATGGTATACCTGGTTGTGTTCTAAAAACCTGTGCGGAACAACTGGCTGGAGTTTTTACGGACATTTTCAACCTCTCACTCTGAGGTCTGTGGTTCCCACCTGCTTCAAAAAGGCATCAATTATTCCGGTGCCCAAGAAGAGCAAGGTGATGTGCCTCAATGACTATCGACCTGTGGCACTAATGCCTGTGGTGATGAAGTGCTTCGAGAGGTTGATCATGGCGCAAATCAACTCCTACCTCGACAAAAACCTCGTCATTTAATATTATCATCCCCTCCAAGCTGGTTACCGAAATCGCAGAACTGGGTCTCTGCGCATCCCTCTGCAATTGGATCCTCGACTTCCTCATTCACAGACCAGAGTCTGTTCGATTTGGTGGAAATGTGCCAGACTCAATAACAATCAGCACGGGAGCACCTCAAGGCTGCGTGCTCAGCCCCCTGCTGTACTCTCTCTATACTCATGACTGCGTAACCGGTCACAGTGCGAACTCCATCATCATGTTCGCTGACGACACCACTGTTGTGGGACGTATCACTGATGGGGATGAGTCAGAGTACAGAAGAGAGATCGAGCAACTGTCCATATGGCGCCAGCACAATAACCTGGCCCTCAACACCAGCAAAACCAAGGAACTGATTGTGGACTTTGGAAGGAGTAGGATGGGGACCCACAGTCCCGTTTATATCAACGGGTTGATGGTTGAAAGGGTCAAGAGCTTTAAATTCCTGGGCATGCACATCAAGAAGATCTCTCCTGGTCCAAGAACACTGATGCAATTATCGAGAAAGCTCACCAGCGCCTCTACTTCCTGAGAAGATTACGGAGAGTCAGTTTGTCAAGGAGGACTCTACAAAAGGACTCTAACGTCTACAGGTGCACAGTAGAGAGCTTGCTGACCGGTTGCATCGTGGCTTGGTTCGGCAACTTGACCGCCCTGGAGAGGAAAAGACTACAGAAAGTAGTAAGCACTGCCCAGTCCATCATCGGCTCGGACCTTCCTTCCATCGAGGGGATTTACCGCAGTCGCTGCCTCAAAAAAGCTGGCAGTATCATCAAGGACCCACACCATCCTGGCTACACACTCACCTGCCTGCTACCGTCAGGTAGAAGGTACAGGAGCCTGAATACTGCAACGACCAGGTTCAGGAATAGCTACTTCCCCACAGCCATCAGGCTATTAAACCTGGCTCGGACAAAACTCTGATAACTAATAACCTATTATCTGTTATTTGCACTTTATTAGTTTATTTATTCATGTGTGTATATATTTATATATGGTATATGGACACACTGATCTGTTTTGTAGTAAATGCCTTTTTTGTTCTGTGTGCTGATGCAAAGCAAGAATTTCATTGTCCTATCAGGGACACATGACAATAAACTCACTTGAACTTGAACTTGTACTTTTTACAGGACAATCAGTGTATTTTTCTGCTAGGGTACACAAAATGCTGGAGAAACTCAGTGGGTGCAGCAGCATCTATGGAGCGAAGGAGATAGGCAATGTTTCGGGCCAAAACCCTTCTTCAGATCAGCCCGAAACGTTGCCTATCTCCTTCGCTCCATAGATGCTGCTGCACCCGCTGAATTTCTCCAGCATTTTGTGTACCCTCGATTTTCCAGCATCTGCAGTTCCTTCTTTAATATTTTTCTGCTAGTTTAGTCTAAACTCCTTACTATGATAGTCTGTGTCTAATTATGAAACAAGGACCATATTTGCTTTATTAAATGCCCAGCCACATAAAGATTTGTGAATCTACTTATCTCAGGCATGTGTGTACACACCTTTTGGTTCTCCTTTGTACTGCAGGTTCCAAATGGCACAAATGCAGCAGATTAGAGGGGGTGTTCATGGAAGATCCCCAAGTGCAGCGTAGGCAGGAGGCATGCAACGTCAAAGCATGCATGCGGTCCAGGCCTCCTGTGTCAACCCTGAGCAGAGATTTGAACACAGGCCTGTATGTTTCCAGCCAAGGTTCACTCATTGACTTCTGACAGCTCCTTCAGGTGTGGTGGTGTGGTTGGTATGGTGATGTTGGAGAGAAAATGAAGCAAATCATATCTACTGAACCAGCAGTAACTCAGATGGAGTCAATATATGTTTGATTCCCATTTATAGAATAAACGTGTTATGCTGAATGCCCAACCAGTCTTGGGGAAATCCAGTCATTGCTGCACTGCTCACCTTCATAAATAACTCTGATAATCCGGCACAAATCAGGACTTTTGCCTAATTTTCCAGATTTTTGTATGTAATTCCTAACCCAACGCACTTTTAATTCCTCTTTAAAAAAAAATGTTACAGTATTAAAATATATTTTGCAGTGAACCCAAATGTTTTTAAGTGTGGCATGTGGCAAAGTGCCCAATGAACCAAATCCCAAACCATGGTGATTTCCCAGGGTGTTAGTGCAAAGCGGTGTGAGGGGAGGAGCGGCCAATCTACCACCTCAGAGCGGTGAAGGCCGGTTCTCTGGATACTTTCAAGAGAGAGCTAGATAGGGCTCTTAAAGATAGCGGAGTCAGGGGATATGGGGAGAAGGCAGGAACGGGGTACTGATTGGGGATGATCAGCCGTGATCACATTGAATTGCGGTGCTAGTTCGAAGGGCCGAATGGCCTACTCCTGCACCTATTGTCATATGTCTATCACTGCCAGCCCCCACGCATCCTCTCCCCACAACTCCCCATCGACCCCTCTCTAAACATCAACTCCCTCATCGATCACTCAAATACCACCCTCCCAACTCCCTCACCTGCTCTAAACTCCCCCGCGGCGGCCCCACGAGCGTTATTTCAAACCTAAAGCGTGGTGTAGCTGCGGCGCCGAGGCCGGGTGTTGTCAGCAAAGATCCGGCTCTGTCGTCTTTGGTTGTCAGGTGCCGCCCGTGGGTCAGGCGGTGGAGCGGCCGCCTTGACGACGCGCCGCTACCCGGGAGGACCCGCGCCTGGTCAGTCAAGATGGCGGCGCGGAGGCTGCTGGCGGCGGCGGCGGCCGGGAGATGCCGGAGATGCCCGAGCCCGAGGCTCCTGGACCCACAGGCGGTGAGAAACGCGGGCGGCAACGCGGCACCGAGACGGCCGGGCGGGGTCTGCGGGGGAGCGAGAAGGAGGAGGGACAACGGGCTGGAGGTCACGGGAGGTGGAGGTCACGGGAGGGAATTGAGGTCACAGAGTGAAGGAGGGGGTGGAGGTCACAGGGTGAAGGGAGTAAGGTGGTGGAGGTCACAGGGAGAGGGAGGGGGTGGAGGTCACAGAGTGAAGGGAGTAAGGTGGTGGATGTCACAGGGAGAGGGAGGGGGTGGAGGTCACAGGGAGAGGGAGGGGGTGGAGGTCACAGGGTGAAGGGAGTAAGGTGGTGGAGGTCACAGGGAGAGGGAGGGGGTCACTGTGTGAGGGCCAGGATTAAGATCATGAGTTGAGGGACTGGGCAGAGGGGGAGGGTGGTAGTGGTCATGGGAAAAGGCTGATGTATCAGATGGACTGGGCTGCGTCCACATCTACAATTTATTGCGGCCTTGGGTAGAGTAGTTGCCAAACCAAGTTGTGATGCGTTCCCAGAGGTTGTTTTCTATAATGTATCTGTAAAAATTGACGTGTCATTGGAGACCTGCTGAATTTCCTCAGTTTTCTGCGAAAGTAGAAGTGGATGTGTTTTATAATTTAGTGGTTGGACAATTTGTTGATGATATTTACGTGTGACTCGAAGCCCTTGACCATCTCCACTTCAGCACCAATGACGCGAACAGGGGCCTGTACTCCACCTCACTTCTTAATGTGATGACCATCACCTTTACTTTGCTGACATTGAAGGATAGATTGTTTTCTAGACACCATGTGACTAAGCTCTCTATCTCCTTCCTGCACTCTCTCATCAATGTATGCGTTCTGGGCCATTATCATGGCATCATCTGTGATGATGAATCTGGAATTCCATGCCACAGAAGGCTTTGGAGGCAAAGTCAGTGGATATATTTAAGGCAGAGATAGATAGATTCTTGATTAGTACAGGTGTCAGAGATTATGGGGAGTAGGCAGGAGACTGGGGTTATAAGGGAGAGATAGATCAGCCATGATTGAACGGAGTAGATTTGATGTGCTGAATGGCCTAATTCTACTCCTATCACTTATGATCTTATAATCTACAATCTTGTAAAGGAGTTAGTGTAGAATCTGGCTGCACAGTTGTGAGTGGATAGGGAGTCGAGGAAAGGACTGAGAATACTCCCAATCATAGCCAAGCTTGATGGTGTTTGCAGTTAATGCCCAGGTATACTTACAGCAGGATGACATTGGAATGGAAGACTGGGAAATGAAGATTAGCCAAGATCTAATTAAATGGTAAAATCACCCTCCGTATCCACAAAAAACTAAATTAGCCTGGGAAGCATCAGTTTTGTGCAACAACTGACAGCTCATACAAATTTCATTCTGCTTGAATTTAATTGCATAAAACATTAATTTTTTTTAAAATTTTCATACCAAAAGTGATACATAATTACCCAGCCTTAATATATATATGTTTTCTATGGAGAAAGAAGATGTTGGTTTACAAAAGAAGACACGGAGTGTTAGAGTAGCTCAACGGGTCAGGCAGCATCTCAGGAGAAAATGGATAGGCCATGAAGAAGGCCCCCTACTGGAAACATCACCTATCAATGTTCTCCTGAGATACTACCTGACCTGCTGAGTTACACTAGCTATCTGTGTCTTTTCATGGATGTACAGTGTGTATGCAAGTGGAGAAAGATTTATATAACACAATAGTTTAATCTTTTTTTAAGGAGAAAGCAAGAAATCAATGGAGAAATGGCACATGCATCAATCTGGGGTGCCCTCATACACTTCCCCAAACTGAGGATCTGGTTGTGTAACCAGATATTTTTGAAAATATATTTCCTGGCACCAAACTCTTATCTATCTACTCTTATTTCAACACTTTGAAACACTTAACAAAAGAACATCTGAAGGTATTCAATGTAAGGTAGTGTCTTAATTTTGCTATTCTCCTCCTATGATTTCCTTCTCCAGGGCCCCTCTGTATTTACCTTTGGTTAAGTGAACTCGGTTTGCTAATTGAAAGGGATTTAGCCATTGTTATTAGTCATCTTGTTTTGTCTGTCTGTGTACGTCTATTTTCTAGATGGATTCTGATATTTACATTTGTTGCTGGTTCGCTGTGATCCAGTTAATTACAGTATTCCACAGTCCTCTCTGGATAATTTCTATCACAATGCAGCCAAAATCCTGTAAGCTGTTTACTGCTGTATGTCACACGATTATTGGGTTCCTGTCCGCAGCACTCGGGAACAATAACCTTGCAATGTGTGTGAGATATTTTGTCAATGTTATTTGTTGTGAGCAAAGATCATAGAGCGGAGCAAGATAGTCAACTCATCGAAAAAGCTGTAGAAGGTCATGGGTAATCTCAGTGATGGAAATGGAACGAGGGGTATGCTAAGGTCCGTGAGACTGGGGGGGGGGGTTTAATGTTCGCTCCCACGGTTGATTGGCCGCCAAATAATCGGGCTAAAAAAAAATGACAAATAGGAAAACAAAAATAAAATCGGAATTCTGAATTAAATCTGATATAAGGTACACAGGGTGGGTATTGATTAATTCTAGACTACAGATTTAAAAAAATAATCCAACCCCATTAATTCACTCAAGGTGTATTATGATGTGTTTTATAGTATGAAGTACACAGCAAAACTTGCACTTCCAGAGTGGTCTATCGTGTTGTTTCTTCAGCGGACCACGGATTTATTTTAAGAGCAAAACATAAAGTGCTGGTGAACTCAGCAGGTCAGGCTGGATCTATGGCGGGTTCGAAGAAGGGTCTCGACCCAAAATGTCGCCTATTCCTTCTCTCCAGAGATGCTGCCTGACCCGCTGAGCTACTCCAGCATTTTGTGTTTATCTGTGGAGGGAATGGCTAGGCGACGTTTAGGGTCCCTTCTTCAGGCATTTTTTAAGGGGTTGGAAAGGTCGAAAATTTCACGTATTTAAATATGTTGTTACGAATATAACTAGTAGTGTGGGAGAAAATTCCATGAGCCATAATTGCCACATACATACACAAAAGTAGAAATGTAGAAAGTTACTGTGTAAAAAAAAAGGATATTACGAGCTTTGTAGTCTCCTTGTACCAATCAAACGCTAAATTCAAAATTCTATATTTTGAAAATGGGCAAAGCAAAAAGTAGCATGTTCTCTAGAAAGGCTTATCCTAAAATAATTGATCGGAAGGGTGTGATTTTCAGTCAGGACGTCAGTATCATTCAGTCAGTGAGCTCGCGATCCGGAGCCCTTCTTTATTACCCCTCCACATAAAAACAAAGTGTCAATGCCTCTTCAAGTTCTACTAATTCACCCGTAGCTTCAGTTGCAGGTACAGTTGAAGGGATTTGGCGCTCGGGAAACGCTATGAATTTATATGAATTTAAAAAATCCGATACGTTTAAATCGTTCAAAAGCTACAACCACAACGTGATAAATAACACTAAATAAAACTGAAGCAAATAAAGGAAAACAGAAGAACTAACCTTGGAGGAGAGAGAGAAAATAACCCTCATAAACTCATTAAAAAAAAATTTCATATAACATCTAGTCTAAATGACGAATACAAATTACTAAATAACGTGGGTGGACAAAAATGCTGGAGAAACTCAGTGGGTGGGATGCTGCCTCACCTGCTGAGTTTCTGCAGCATTTTTGTCTCCCTTCGATTGTTCCAGCATTTGCAGTTCCTTCTTAAAATAACGTAGGTGACTGACTGTACCAGCACACCAGGAAGAAGCCCGTGCTAGTGGTCCGGAGCCCTTAATTACAGTAATTTTAATAAATTCTCCCGTGAATTTTATTCAAAGGAACACGGCGTCATTAATACTTGGTCAAACTACAATTATATTGATTGAGGAATGCAGATTGATGTATTGGTGACACATTGTATAACTACGTGTTAACTACTGGCTGTTGACAAGTACGAGCAGTGGCACTTAACAAATCGTTTTCATCTCAGTTGAATCAAGTGATAAACGACTCCACTCTTTCTGCAGTACGCATTAAACCCGAGCTGGAAACTAAAAAGTAGGGGAACGCCGTCCCCCTGCGTACCCCCCCCATTTCCATCACTGGGTAATCCTCAACACCATTTCCTTAACCAGCTTCCCGTCTCCGCTCCAATCTATGATCTTTGGTCATGGCATCTGCTCTATGATCTTTGGAGTGTACTATCTTGCTCCGATATATGATCTTTGGTTTACACCGAAGATAGACACAAAAAAACTGGAGTAACAGCGGTTTGGGCCAGGCAGCATCTCTGGAGAGAATGAATGGGCGACTTTTCGGGTTGAGACCCTTCTCACCCAGGTGTTAGATAAAGTTTTTTTTTTGATTACCTATAATTGTGCCGTGCTCTAAAACGGCAGACGCTAGTTTCAGCTCCTAGCTCAATATGTATGGCAGCACCTCTGGAGAGAAGGAATGTGTGACGTTTCGGGTCAAGACCCTTCTTCAGACTGAAAGTCACAGGAAAGGGACTTTCAGTGTGAAGAAGCGTCTCGACCCGAAACATCTCTCCAGAGATGCCGCCTGTCCCACTGAGTTACTCCAGCATTCTGTGTCTATCTTCAGTTTAAACCAGCATCCGCAGTTCCTTCCGAAGCAATGCCCTCTCCTTCATATCATTTTTAATGTTCGAATTGCAGATAATGCAGGCCATTGAAATATTGGTCTGACAGCAAGCAAACATTTGGTAAAATTAATTCCATCCTGGGCTGTAAGCCAAAGCTCTCATCCGTCCTCCTCAAAAAAGACAATGGTTGCATTCTCCGATTCCATTCTAAGGTAGTATTTCAGAAACTTTTCAATTACCATACAAATCATTCCCTTGATAGTTTTCCTCATTTCTATTTTCAAATAAAGGACCCAACCCGTCCCTGGGCTGCTGGTCCTGGGACATTAAACCAATGAGCTATTCTTGGGATAGTAGTAATTACTGTTTAGGTTTGCTTGTTATTTGATCTTAAAAACATTTTTGATTTCCTTTATAATGTGATCCAAGACCAGAAGTGTGGTTTATCATTCTGCAGCAGTAAGATATGAGACCCTCCCCCAACCAAATCTGTTGTGTCCTGATGTTAGTGGAGGATGAAGTTTTGCTAGTCTCTTCTAGTTTATTTGGGATTTGTCTGAACAGTCCTGGCCCTCAGTTCATTGCAAAGATATCACAGCACACCCTCAGCTCTTGCTGTAGTTTGTTGGCCTATATTATGTATTTTAGGCTTTGATGTGAAACTTAAGCATTCAGGTTCCTGGTTTTTATTGCATTGCCATCTCTCAGCTAAAGCTAATACCGAAGGTGAGAAATCACTGGGCTATGTTTTAACATAAACTCTGCATTAGTTCAGAATTAGAGCTAGTACACTACTTGTGTACTGAGCCACCCATCGTTTTGTTCAGGTTTGGTATGGGAAGGTGTGACATTACCTGCACAACCTTTTATGTAAAAGCCGTGGTGCAGTCAGGAACATTTATTAATTTGGCACGTACAAGTAACTTAATTTAGATAGTGAACTGCTGAAAAAATGTTAAAAGAGCAGATCCTTTGCTGTACATCTAACAATTTGCCTTTGTTTCTTCCATGGTGCAGGTTCGGATCCATGTAAGCTCCCAGAGGAACATAATGTATGGATGGTTGTCCTATGTTCTAGGAGAAAGAACGATGAGCAAGTTTAAGGAGAACAGTAAAATCATCACTGTCGAAGGAAACGTGGCCTCTGGAAAAGGTGACATCGCCAAAAAATTAGCTGACAAACTAGGTAAAGTGCTGCTTTTGTTTTATGTTCCATTGTGCAGTTGACGTTGAATGCTTATTGACGTGCTTCTGCCTAATATATTGCCCCTTTTGAATGGTTTAAGTTATTGATGTAGCATTATGGATTGCAGCCATCACTGCAGTAGTTGAAAGGTAACACCTGTTCATAGTGTCACGGAATTGTACCGCCCTTTGGCTCACCATGTCCACTTGACTGTTGCTCATCTACACCAATCCCATTTTATTTACCCATTCAATTGTCTGTCTAAATGCCTCTTAAACAATTGTAACCGACACCGCCATCTCTTGGCAGTCATTTCCAGAAATCAACCACTGTGGGAAAAAAACATTCCAAATCCTAGTTAAATCTTCTTCCTCTCACCTTAAGCAAATACCCTCTTGTTTTTTGAAATTTCCACCATGGGGAAAACGATTCTGACCATTCACCTTATCTATGTCTTGTATAAATTAACATTCCTATATCAGGTCACCCATTCCTCAACTATCTTTGCTCCGGGACAAACACACACAGCTTGTCCATTCTCTCCCTGCAATTATAGTCATCTATTCCAGACCACATCCGGGTGAATTTCCTCTGCACATTCTCCAGTATAACAACACCTTTTCTATGTATAGGACACAAAATGCTGGAGCTAATCACAATGAAATTCTTTGCTGCATACACAATGTATACAAATAGCAGCCATCTACGGCACTGACAAAGTTACAATGCACGCCGGCTCTCCCTTTTGTTCCCCACGCCCAACAGTTCCCCCACGCCGGGTCCCCATTGTCCTGTCTCACCCACCTTCCCCCCCCCCTTGTCCATTGTTATCCCCCCCCATATCCCTCATGGTGATCCCCCAACTTTCCCCTTCCCGCCCCGCATGGTGGTCTTCCACGCTGTCGTCGACCGTCGACCGCAGGTCAACCTGCGAGGCATTGCTGCCGCCGCAAGGCTTCACCACCGCCGAGGCCCCATCGTCGCAAGACTTCGCTGCTGCTACCGCCACCGAGGCCTCAACACTGTCGATGCCCAACTTCACATCTCCATGGTGCAGTCCCAGGCCTCAGCCGTGGGCTCCGTTGGCCATTTCGCCCGACCCAGGCTTCTACCCCCGAGGCCCGGGCTTCTACACGGCAATCCGGGAGGCATCGAGATGCTGGTTTAAACTGAAGATAGACACAAAAAGCTGGAGAGAAGGAATGGGTGACGTTTCAGAAGGGTCTCGACCCGAAATGTCACACGCTACTTCTCCCCAGAGATGCTGCCTGTCCTGCTGAGTTACTCCAGCTTTTTGTGTCTATCTTTGAGCCAAAATTATGTTGATAAAGAAAGAAGAGGTTTGAAAAAGTAGTCTTTAACAGCCTTCCTAACTATCCACAACATGACCAATTTTTGGGTCATCTGCAAGCTTATCTACTAATTATCCATCATTATCATTTTTATTCATATATTGGACTGGAATACAAAGGAATTAAAAATTGTAAACCGCAAATTATTGGTTCACAAAGAAAAGCCGAATGCCAGAATGTATCAGAATACAATTACATGAAGTAGAAATATATCGTTATCATTCTTGCCACCAACTTTATTTGGCTACACAAGTATCTAAAGCCCCTGTCCCACTTGCGTGTCCTAGGCATGCTAATTACGAGACCTCGTGGTTGCGATGAGGCGCGACGGTCCCACGAAGATCGCGCGCGATTTCACGCGTACGCACAGCCATCTGGAGCACGTGACATCATTTGAAGATGGACACAACATGCCGGAGTAACTCAGCGGGACCGGCAGCATCTCTGGAGAGAAGCAATGGGTGATGTTTCGGGTCGAGACCCTTCTTCAGTCTGAAAGAAGGGTCTTGACCCGAAACGTCACCCTTTGCTTCTCTCCAGAGATGCTGCCGGTCCCGCTGAGCTACTCCAGCATTTTGTGCCTATCTTCAATTTTCTTGGCCCCGCTCTGGGGGTAGAAGTGGGGGCAGATCCGAACTGCAATGGCTGTGAGCCCTAGGCCGAGCTTGGCGATCGTTTGCCTGCTGCTGCTGCTGTTGGAGTGAGACGTTGTGTCGCGCCAGGGTCTTGGGCCTGTCCCACTACGGCCGTCAGTTACGCGACAGGCCGTTGGCGCGCCAAGATTTAATTCGCTACAAAAATTTTGGAGCCCCGCGCGATGTCGCGCACAACAACATACCCCTCCGCGCTTCTCAGTGGGACCGACCCCGCGCAGCCACACGATGTCCGTGCACCTCAACGCGACCACGAGGTCGTGTAATTTGCGTGCCAAGGACACGTAAGTGGGACAGGCCCTTTACTATTTATTCATCTGCCAGGAATGATGATTTTCACAAATAAAACGTCTTCCTGGATTCTCGATCCAATTTTTACCGTTTGCAGTATTTTCTACATTTGTGATTTAGTCACGTTACTACCTTTCTGATAGCTCTTTTATTCTTTTGTTTAATTCTCATGCTTTTCACAGAAAGTCTGAATACAAAATTCAAATTTTGATTTTACTACTCAATAATCTTCTGCATCCAACGGAAAGTTTGATTTTGTAAGCCTCATCAGCCTCTGTATGGGTTCCCACGCTTCTTCCCGCTATTTGTAAATATATCCTTTGTTACGCTGGGAGCTTGGCTCAAATGCTAATGCTCCAGGCTCTGTGTCAGACGATCATACACATTCTTTGGATCTGAGTATGTAATCCATTATGGTACTAAAGTGCTGTGTTCAAGAGTGCAGTTTTTATTTGGATGAACTATTAGCCACAAAAGTAGTGGATGCATTAGTGCTAATTTTTCAAAACTCTTTAGATTCTGTAGTAGTTCCTGAGGATTGGAGGATAGCTCATGTAACTCCACTTTTTAAAAAAGGAGGGAGAGAGAAAACGGGGAATTACAGACCAATTATTCTAGCATCGGTAGTGGGGAAACTGCTAGAGTCAGTTATTAAAGATGGGATAGCAGCACATTTGGAAAGTGGTGAAATCATTGGACAAAGTCAGCATGGATTTACGAAAGGTAAATCATGTCTGACGAATCTGATAGAATTTTTCGAGGATGTAACTAGTAGAGTGGATAAGGGAGAACCAGTGGATGTGTTATATCTGGACTTTCAGAAGGCTTTCGACAAGGTCCCACATAAGAGATTAGTATACAAACTTAAAGCACACGGTATTGGGGGTTCAGTATTGATGTGGATAGAGAACTGGCTGGCAGACAGGAAGCAAAGGGTAGGAGTAAACGGGTCCTTTTCAGAATGGCAGGCAGTGACTAGTGGGGTACCGCAAGGCTCAGTGCTGGGACCCCAGCTATTTACAATATATATTAATGATTTGGATGAGGAAATTGAATGCAACATCTCCAAGTTTGCGGATGACACGAAGCTGGGGGTCAGTGTTAGGTGTGAGGAGGATGCTAGGAGACTGCAAGGTGACTTGGATAGGCTGGGTGAGTGGGCAAATGCATGGCAGATGCAGTATAATGTGGATACATGTGAGGTTATCCACTTTGGTGGCAAAAGCAGAAGGGTAGACTATTATCTGAATGGTAGCCGATTAGGAAAAGGGGAGATGCAATGAGACCTGGGTGTCATGGTACACCAGTCATTGAAAGTAGGCATGCAGGTGCAGCAGGCAATGAAGAAAGCAAATGGTATGTTAGCATTCATCGCAAAAGGATTTGAGCATAGGAGCAGGGAGGTTCTACTGCAGTTGTACAGAGTTTTGGTGAGACCACACCTGGAGTATTGCGTACAGTTTTGGTCTCCAAATCTGAGGAAAGACATTCTTGCGATAGAGTGGGTACAGAGAAGGTTCACCAGACTGATTCCTGGGATGTCAGGACTTTCATATAAGGAAAGACTGGATAGACTTGGCTTGTACTCGATAGAATTTAGAAGATTGAGGGGGGATTCTATAGAAACGTACAAAATTCTTAAGGGGTTGGACAGGCTAGATGCAGGAAGATTGTTCCCGATGTTGGGGAGGTCCAGAACAAGGGGTCACAGTCTAAGGATAAGGGGGAATTCCTTTAGGACCGAGATGAGGAAAACATTTTTCACACAGAGAGTGGTGAGTCTCTGGACTTCTCTGCCACAGAAGGTAATTGAGGCCAGTTCATTGGCTATATTTAAGAGGGAGTTAGATGTGGCCCTTGTGGCTAGAGGGATCAGGGGGTATGGAGAGAAGGCAGGTACAGGATACTGAGTTGGATGATCAGCCATGATCATATTGAATGGAGGTACAGGCTCGAAGGGCTGAATGGCCTACTCCTGCACCTATTTTCTATGTTTCTAAACCAGTCATGTCTGAAAGTATATATATTTTTTAATCTGTCACTATTTGGAGAATCGGAAGCAAAGCGTTTTAAAATGTTGAGCGAACACGAGGTGGTAAAAATCACCAATGGCACCATTTGTGATATCCAATGTGCTGTAGCTGCAAATAATGTTGTTTATTCAGTGCTAATTCAGCATGAGGTTTGAATGTGTTTGGGCATGGGTGTGCCTGATTTTGATTTTTGTTTTAAACACATTGTCAAAGGCAATTGTGTTGTGCCTTAAGGGACATCACAGGAGCCTGGCAAGCAAAACGTGTTCAATTTTACTTTTGTGGAGCATGTATTATAAAGCATCACAACCTTTGGTTACCAGTAGCCAGGCAGCCAAGGATTTTGAATGTATCACTGACATTTTTTGAAGTTTTGAGCACTTTCAGAAGATGACTATTATACAGTTTTCTGGAGGTGCAACAGGCATGAAACGAAAATGTTATTCATTTATTTTGTCAAGGAATTCATGTTTGGACACGAGTTAAATGAAAGGAGCATAGAAGGTATTAGAGAATTGAAGGTCCTGAAAAGTGGCGGGGTATAGGTTGACGGAGTTAATGAAGTGGCAAAAACAAAGGGTGAGTACTCTTTCTAAAGATGTCAATGGAAGAAATTATACCCTAACTAATAAGACACTTGTGTAGCCAAATAAACTTGCTGGCAAGAATGCTAACAATATATCCGTAAGCATCAAAAACCAGCATGAATATCATAGTTTTAATATTTTGCATATCACTATTGAATACAAATGTAAGAACTTAATAGACGTGTGTTTGGAAAAAAACATTTATTCTGCCACAGTTGGCAAATTGTGTACTTTGACCGTAAGAGTCGTAAGAAGCAATTGAGAGGGCAACGGTATTACAGCAATTTTAAATTGAGACAGAGGATTTCAACCAGGAACCCTGGATGTCAAGCATTTTGAAGGTTGGTTAAAGATAAAAAAAGAAGTGCATGGCAGGTGTAGGGAACTGAAAAAGAGGTCCTTCAACAATATCTTGTTCCTGCTCCCAGTCCTCCTAAACTTACATAGATATCAAGGAAGGGGCATAAAGTATCACTGGCAGATAAAATGAAGGAAAATCTTAATGCCGTTTTATAATTATGCTAAGAACAGAGTCAAAGCAGCAATCTTTATACTTTAGAGATACAGTGTGAAAACATGCCCTTCAGCCCATCGAGTGTGCACTGACCAGTGACCACCCCTACAGTAGTTCTATCCCTGGCTCCCTCCAATCTGTGTGTGCAGCATGAAAATGCAGGTGAAGTCAAAGAAGAATATTTATCATCTTTATTCACTAAGCAAAAGAAAAGTATAGTTGGAGAATTCAAGGAATTGGTGAAATTCTAGAACATTTTAACATCGAAAAGGAGGACGTATTAGAAGTTTTATTTGGCTTAAAAGTATATATGTAAACATTTAAATATATCCCTTGCTGTTGTGGGAGGCAAGGGAAGAGATTGAGGCCCAGAAGGAATTTTAACATAGAAACGTACAGAAATACAGCACTGAAATAGCTCCTTCAGTCATCCGTCTGCACCGCCAGCCATTAGCCACCCATTTATATTAATATTTCATTAATCCAATTTTATTATTCTTCCCACATTCCCATCTTCTCTCCCCGGATTGAAAAAAGTGAAAAAAGCGAATGGTATGTTAGCTTTCATAGCAAAAGGATTTGAGTACAGGAGCAGGGAGGTTCTACTTCAGTTGTACAGGGTCTTGGTGAGACCACACCTGGAGTATTGCGTACAGTTTTGGTCTCCAAATCTGAGGAAGGACATTATTGCCATAGAGGGAGTGCAGAGAAGGTTCACCAGACTGATTCCTGGGATGTCAGGACTGTCTTATGAAGAAAGACTGGATAGACTCGGTTTATACTCTCTGGAATTTAGGAGATTGAGAGGGGATCTTATAGAAACTTACAAAATTCTTAAGGGGTTGGACAGGCTAGATGCAGGAAGATTGTTCCCGATGTTGGGGAAGTCAGGACAAGGGGTCACAGCTTAACGATAAGGGGGAAATCCTTTAAGACCGAGATGAGAAAGACTTTTTTCACACAGAGAGTGGTGAGTCTCTGGGAACTCTCTGCCACAGAGGGTAGTTGAGGCCAGTTCATTGGCTATATTTAAGAGTGAGTTGGATGTGGCCCTTGTGGCTAAGGGGATCAGAGGGTATGGAGAGAAGGCAGGTACGGGATACTGAGTTGGATGATCAGCCATGATCATATTGAATGGCGGTGCAGGCTCGAAGGGCTGAATGGCCTACTCCTGCACCTAATTTCTATGTTTCTATGTTTCTATTCTACCACTCACCAATACACTGGGAGCAATTTACAGCAGCCAATTAACCTACTAACCCACATGGAGGAAACCCACACAGTCACAGGGAGAATGTGCAAGCTCCACACGCCTGTCAGGATGAACCTATGTCTCTGGAGTTATGAAGCTGCAATTGTGTGACTCTCAAATCATTATTGGCCATTGCTGAGGTTCTAGTTGACGCAAGTACAGATAATATAGCACCTAGAGAAGCTGTGATGAACAAGATACTCCCAGGCTTGTGAGTCTAACATCAGTGGGAAGGCAGTTATTGGAAAAATCTCTCAGAAACAGGATTAATCTACACTTGAAAAAAGGCACAAATTATTTAAAGATAATTAGCATGGTTTGTTAAAGGAATATCTTGTCTGTGCAATTTGATTGAATTTTTCAGAGATAATAAAATGTTAAGTGGAGAGCCGTGAAGCTTATTTCCAAAAATGGGATAACATAAAACTGGTGTGAATGGATGATCGATGGTCGGTGTAGATTTGGTGCGCCAAGGAGCCTGTTTCCATGCTGTATCTTTAAATCAGTCAATCAATAGATTAGGCATTGGTTGTGGTAATAAACAGTAAGATTAAACGAGAACTTACCAAGTTTGAAGTTTGATTTGTATTTTACGAGGAGTCGCGGTGAGGGATTTCGTGAAGACCCCGCCAGCAGGCATGCGCGGCATCCTTCAAAGCAGCGGTGTGGAATCACAGAACCAACCATGACTGAAAATAGTAAGATGAAAACCGTAGAACTACCTGTTTGACCTGATGATAGAGGGTGGGAGCGGTGGGCACGAAATCCCTCACCGCGACTCCTCGTAAAATACAGATCAAACTTCAAAACTTGGTAAGTTCTCGTTTAATCTTACTATTTTACTTCGGAGTCACGTGAGTGACTTCGTGAAGATTTCAAAGCTCTGTGATTTCACGCCCTTGAACAACGTCCATGCTTATCACGCTGCCGCCATTCTGATGGAGTAAGACTGTTAATGGAGTTCAGTTGACAGCGGCTGAAAAATCAACACAATTTATTAATCAACTAAACAACAACCCCTAATTCGGGGCCAGACATTTACTGAGCGGTACCCAGGATAGCTTCTGCGAATGTCGCAGGAACGGCCAGAGACTTGTTATAGAAACCGTTGAAAGGTTTTTCCCCCACTGGCCCAGCCCGCAGTGGCGAAAATGTGGTCCATGGGCACCTTCATGGCTCTCGCTGCAGCCCTGGTGGAATAAGACTTAAAAAACGTTAGTTGCAACTCCTGTTTTAATAACTCTTTACCAAAGAATTTTATTTGACCAGGGTTGGCCACCATGGTGTCCAGTCGCAGTTTTTGTAACATCTGGGCTCGTTGGGCTGTCGCCAGTGCCATGAGCATCACCACCTTAAGGGTGAGCTGTTTCAAATGGTAGCTCATCTATTGGAGCCCAGCTCCTCAGTAGGGTCAGCATGATCCCCACATCCCACGTTACTGTATATCTGGGTCGTGGAGGGATTGGTATTGAATACTCCCCTCATTAGTTTAGACACCAGGTGGTGGGAGCTGATACTTATATCCAGGTATGAATACAGCGTACTACTGTCGCTGTTGATGGCACTGTAGCTGAGGCCTGCATCAAAATGGAGGCCTGCTAGAAACTCCAACACATCCAGTATTGTTGCCGAGTTGGAGGACTTGTTGTTCCGGGCACAGAAACCTCCCACTTTCTGATTTGAGTGAGATATTGTTTGCGGGTGGATTCCCGACACGATGCTGCAATAAGGTTCATGGCTCTTGACGAGATGCCTGCCCGGTTGAGCGGTCTTTTCAGAACCTGCAAGCCAACAAGTTTAATGACCATGGCAAGGATGACTGACCCCCCTGTAATGGAGTGAGTAATCAATTTGGGATGTTTCCCAATCGCCATCCATGGTTGTTGTACATTTCTACAACCATCGGGTACCATGGTTGTGTAGGCCAGTCGGGAATGATCAATATGTCAGTTGCAGAGTCTAGTTTAATTTTCTGCAATACCCGACTGGTGAGACAGCATGGGGGAAACGCGTAGCAACCCATTTCCCCCAATGGATAAAAATGCATCCAATGCTATTACCCCAGGGTCTGGTTCCCACAACACATACGTTGGTATTCGATGGTTCAGCCTGGACGCAAATAGGTCAATATCTGGTGTCCCCAATTTGAGCTATAATATCTCCAAAATCTGGGGGTTCAACATCCACTCAATGTTGTCATTGAAGACACGTGACCTGGTGTCCGCCACTGAATTAAGCTCCCCAGGCAAATAGGTTGCAGTAATCCAAATATTTCTTTCAATGCACCAGTGCCAAATTGTATTAGCCAATTCATTGCAAACTAGCGACCTAATACTACCCATATGATTGATGTAAACCATTATTGTAGCATTATCTATTCGAAAGCGGACATGTAATCCCATGAATTAGTACAGAAGCCCGCAGTCCATGAAATACCCCCAGCATTTCTATATAGTTTATCCCATGTGACTCCAGGAATGTAGACTCATGAGAGTTCCATCTGCCACCACAACTGGACATCGTACTAGTTGCTCCCCAGCCTGGTGCACTTGCGTCAGTTAGTAGCACAACATCAGGGTTGCTCCATATAATAGGTCAATGACATTCTTTAATATTATCTACCCACCATTATAGCTTGTTTCTAGCTTCCGGTGGTAACCAAAGTGGCCGATCAAAGCAGCCAGCATTTGTTTTTTAATGCTGTGATTTGTGACCTTTGTGAATTTCGGTAGTGTAGCGGTCCGAATCGTGCAGCTGGGAATGTAGTTACCAATTTAGAGTTACCAATACCAATAACTTTCGCTGTTTGCCACATGGTCGATACCCTGGCGCAAGCAAGCTTGTGGCACTCTTCTGATATAGCAGTAGCTTTATTAGTGGGGATGATAAACTTCATTAAATTAGTGTCTAAGGTGAACACCAAATCCATAACCCGTAGCGGGTGCAGTTTTAGATTTGTCTGGATGGATTACAATCCCAGCTTCTCAAGCAGAGCCTTGGTTGCAGCCACTCCTTGAATTGCCAATTGGAGGGTCTGCCCCATTATAAAGATTTCATCCAACATGCCATCACTATAATCTTGTTGTCGGAGAAGAGCCAATACAGGTAAATACCAACTTGGTAAATGGCCTAAGCTGTGATGGTTCCATTAGGCAATGCACCCTTCCAGACAACTTCAGAATTCCCTGTGAGCCTCAGCAATGGGCACCGTATAGCATGCTTCTTTCAAACTGATACATGCCATAAAGTACCCTGAGTAAAGCATCCACCTAGCTGTTCCAAAAGCATCATTTTGACATGGGTATATTGTACAAAAGTGTTCAACTCAGCTAAATCGATTATAACCCGACATTCCTCTTATTCTTACTGCTGGTGAACATATTAGGCTCAACTCAATATGTCCATGCTTGGTTATGCCAATTACCACTTTTCCCTGCTCGCCATATAATTTCAGCATGCCCTGCCTCCACCTCTTTTCGGGATAGAGTAAATTCCTACGAGGCGAATGCTGGGTATGGGAATCTATACCTCCCATGAATTATATACCTTGAACACTTTGTAAAATAAACTCATCTGTGGTTACAGTTTTCCCCCATATGTCCAAAGCCGCCCGCAATCGCCCACCTATTCGTACAGGAGGGATACTACGGCGTGAGAGGAGCCAGACCCCCTTACCTCCATAGTGAACGGCGGCTCCATACATACGGTGCTTCGGGTGGACGTTATGGAGGTTGACGGCCCGGCGGCCGCATTTCCCATGCAGGCCGCTGTTGGCCTTGCCCTAAATGGTCGTTGTATTTATTGAGATGGAGGTAGGTAGAATCTTTGTGCCCTATCCGGCAGCCTTGGTTCACAGGTTGTATTAGGCTGTTGCCGGTGATATGGGTGAAGTCTGACCGATGGAGTTTCACGAGGCCCACTGTTTTGGCCTCCTTTGTCCAGTCCCTTCACCTGTTTGTACAGGTCTCCAAGCAACTGATGCGGCGGTGGAGCGGTAATGGTCGGCACAACCCCGCGAATTTGGGGTTTAGTGTGGGCTATATGGAGCTCTTACGCAGGCAATATATCTCATACTGGGTGTTGCATAGGAGTGCTAGCGCATCATGCTATTTACTGGACACATTATCCCCGATCAGGGTTTTGCAAACGCCGTTATGCCCGTGGAGAAACCTTTCTCCAAGGTATTATTGAGAATCTGACTCCAGAGTTGGTGCATACGTAGGCAATCAATGGTGCCCGCCAATTCGTGGTGCAGGGTTCACCTGTCTGGGTAGAAACGGCAAACTTCACTCACCACATCCAGCATCCTCCTCATGCTCTGGTTCAGCGGTCACTGGCTGTCCCTGGTCGTCGTCAAACTCAGCAGCTGGGCAATCATTAATGCTTCTGGCTGGAGACGAATGAGGAGCTGAGCGGAGTCCTTGCACGGCTAGTGGATGCCGTTCTTCTCGTTCTCGGTCCCGCTGGAGATGTTGGACCATTTAAGAGCTCCAACCGCTCAATGCGACCGTCCCTGCGAGATGCAGCGGACAAGCCGACTTCCCCAGGCCCTGCGAATTCACTGGGGCTTCCACCATCGGACCTCACCCCCTTAGGGTGCTGTCTATGGTCCAATGGCAGGTCGTCGTGACCTACAGCCCAAGTAGGGTCATACGACTCCCACACGGACTCTCCGCTAGTCTGTCTTCTCCCAGACTGTGGCGGCCCACCTGGCAGATAAGAAGGCAGGTGAGTTGACTCGGCGCCGGCCCCCGGAAACCTGGCTCCCCGGAGTCCGTGCAGGCTTACCTCCACACTTACACCATTACTTGGCGTGGAGGCGCATGGTCGGCCGCTCGCAGCGCTGAGCTGACCGACCGCTTCCTGCTGCCACCTCCGCCCTTGACCGCAGCCTGACGGGGTGTGTTGTCGGCGGTATCTGCTCCAGCAGGCCTACACGACGCAGCAGTGTTATGCCCGGGCTGCACGATGGCAGATATCCCTGGCTGCGGTACGCAATGCACTTTGCAGGGCTCCCCTGTCGTGCGGCTGTCCCCGGCCCAGCCCCCTCGGGTCTACTGGAGCTCGGGGAGAGGTTGCCTGTAAAAGAAAACAAGACCCCTTGCCACGTACCTGTATCCCCCCTTATTCTCTTGGGGGACGGGGGCTCGGAGTCTGGACCTGTTGCTTGCAGCTCCATAGCGGTAACCCATTCGGGTGAGTCGGCCCCTGTATTAGCGGGAGCGCCCGACTTCCGCATTCCTGCCCCCACCATGCGTTAAAGCTGCCGGCGTTCCGTGCAGCTCCGGGGACAAGGGCCGTCGGCTGGCCGCAGCTCAGCTCCGCGCCCGACTTCCTCATTCCTGCCCCCACCGTTGCGTTGAAGCTGCCGGCGTTCCGTGCAGCTCCGGGGACAAGGGCCGTCGGCTGGCCGCAGCTCAGCTCCGTGCCCGACTTCCACATGCGTTGAAGCTGCCGGCGTTCCGTGCAGCTCCGGGGACAAGGGCCGTCGGCTGGCCGCAGCTCAGCTCCGCTCCTCGGCAGCGTCGTCCTGCGGCCCTTGTCCATGCTGTAAAGGAAGGTAATACTTACCTGCCGGTCTTGTGAAGGAGGCCGGTGGGGAGAGCGCACTCCCCCCCCCCAGCTGCCGCTGCAGATGCGCGCGACGATATGCCGCGCATGCCTGCTGGCGGGGTCTTCACGAAGGTCACTCACGTGACTCCGAAGTAAAACAGAAAATACCTATCACTCTTGGCAGGTCACACAGCATTTGTGGAGAGAGTGTAAATGTTTTGTTAGAACTAGGAAAGAGTGATTTGATTTTCAAAAACTGGGACTCATGCTGAGAAAAATTATTTTGTTTAACCATCTGCCCTTCAGAAGTTGGGCGGAAGTGGGGGCGGCACAGTGGCGCATCAGTAGAGTTGTTGCCTTACAACTCCAGAGACTTCTGTAAATTGTAAAGTTGTCCCTTGTGTGGAGGATGTCATAAGTGATAGGAGCAAAATTACGTTATTCAGCCCATCAAGTCTACTCTGCCATTCAATCATGGTTGACCTATCTCTCCCACCTAACCCCATTCTCCTGCCTCTCCATAATCCTTGATACAGAGATTAATTAAGAATCGATCTATCTCTGCCTTCAAAATATCCATTGACTTGCCCTCCACAGCCTTTTGTGGCAAAGAATTCCACAGATTCACCACCCTCTGACTAAAAAAAATCTTTCTCATCTCCTTCCTAAAGGAACGTCCTTTAATTCTGAGGCTATGACTTCTAGTTCTAGATTCTCCCACAAGTGGAAACATCCTCTCCACATTCACTCTAAGCCTTTCACTACTCGGTGCGTTCAGATTCGGATATTCAAATAGCGTATGGGCATGGGCTGATCGCTGGTTGGCGCGGTCTTGGTGGGCCGAAGAGCCTGGTTCTGTGCTGTATTTCTAAAGTATAAAGTTTAAACTGTAAAACAACCTATCATACGTACTGTGATTTCATACAGTTGGGTAGATGAGTTTATGAGCGACATTTTGGGTTGAGACCCTTCTTCAGACTTCAGAAGAAAGTTCTCGACCTGAAACGTCAGTCTGAAGAAGGGTCTCGACCCAAACTGTCATCCATTCCTTTTATTCAGAGATGCTGTCTGTCCGTCCGAGTTACTCCATTATTTTGTGTCTTTAGTGTAAACTAGCATCTGCAGTACCCTCCTACAGATGTTTATGGGTGGTCTGAATCAGTAATTGAGTCAGGGTCTTCCTCGCCCCTGAAATTAACCTTAAAAGCAGGTGCACAATCTCACAGGGAAAAGAAGAGGTGAAACAGCATTTTCTGTAGAACTTTGCCTTCCTCATTTTAACTACCAGGTCAAGTGAACAACTAAGATGCAGCAGGGGCCAGGAGCTGCTGAGATTCACCTGCCCTGCAGCCTGTCACCCACCTCCTTCCATGTGAAACGTGTCTAAATCATGTAATTGCAACCTGATATTTCATTGTGAACCAATATTTTTCCCTATTCTTTAACCCTAAATATATCTTGTACAAGGTGTTTTCTTGCATTTTATTACAATGTTCTCCCTCCAATTTATCACAAATTTGCTTTTTTACAGACATGTTGTACATCCCAGAGGTTACTGTCAACTACTGGGACTTGAAGACTGGTGACGGCGAGCAGCTAAGTGCCCAATTTCATGGTAACTGCAGTGTGGAAAAGTTCTACACCGACCCCAAATCTCCGGATGGCAATTCCTATCGGCTGCAAGCCTGGATGTACCACGTTCGGACGCTGCAGTACTCGGATGCACTGGAGCATCTCCTCGCGACAGGTGCGGATTTCTTGCAGAAAAAAAATAGCTGAGTAAATGTAGATGCAGATTTATACCAGAGATGGACGCAAAGTGCTGGAGTAACTCAGTGGATCAGGCAGTATCTCTGGAGGGAAAGGTCAGGCCCCTTCTTCAATAGATGGTGCAGGAGTAGGCCATTCGGCCCTTCGAGCCAGCACCGCCATTTAATGCGATCATGGCTGATCATCCCCAATCAGTACCCCGTTCCTGCCTTCTCCCCATATCCCCTGACTCTGCTATCTTTAAGAGCCCTATCTAGCTCTCTCTTGAAAGTATTTTCTTCAGACTGAAGGAAGGTCCCGACCCGAAATGTCACCCACGTTTTCTCCAGAGATGCTGCCTGACCTGCTGAGATACTCCAGCACTTTGAGTCCATCAAATGTAAATAAAGTTTAGATTTTATTAAATGTGAGTATAATTTACAATATGAGAGGCTTGACAAATGATGTAGAATTGACCAGTAACATTTTTATGCAGCAAAGTAAAAATATTTGCCTAAAACTGGGGTAGATGCACATTTATTTGAGCTTTCTAAATTGGGTGAATATGTGAAGAAAAACATTTTGCAGGATCAGGAGGCCTTAGGAGTGTGGAACACATTGGATTAATCTACAGAGATTTGCATAGGTAAAATGGGCCAGCTAGCCTCATGACAGTTCTTTTTTCTATTTAGATTTGCCTTTTATCTGGTCATAGTCATACTGCATGGAAACGGGCCCTTGGCCCAACTCGCCCATGCTGACCATGATACCTCACCTAAGCAAGCCCCTTTGGCCCCCATTTGGTACATATTCCTCCAAATCTTTCCCATCCATTTAGTTGCCCAAGTGGCTTTTAAATTTTGTTATTGTACCTGTTTCAACTACCTCCTCTGGCAGCTCATTCCATATACTCACCACCAACTAAGTGGAAAAATACGCCCCTTGTGTTCTAATTAAATCGTTCCCGTCTTACCTTAAACCTATGTCCTCTTGTTCTTGATTCCCCTCCTTGGGGAAAAGACTCTGTGCATTCACCCGATTAATACCCCTCAAGATTTTGTACATCACTATAAAATTACCCCTCAGCATCCTGCGCTCCAGGAATAGAGTCCTAGCTTGTCCAATCTCTCCCAATAGCTCAGGCCCTCAAGTCCTGGCAACATCCTCATGCATCTTCTCTGCACTCTTTCCAGCTTAATGACATCCTTCCGATAGCAGAGTGACCAAAACTGAATACAATATTTCAAATGCGACCTCGCCAATATCCTGTAGAACTGTAATATTATGTGCCAACGTATGCACTCAATACCTTGACTAATGAAGGCCAATGTACCAAAAGCCATCTTTACCACATTCATGTGATAACCATATAACCATATAACAATTACAGCACGGAAACAGGCCCTCTCGGCCCTTCCAGTCCTTAATGATGTTGCTTAAAATATGATAATGTGGACATGTAATTTGCAGCTACAATGAATTTCACAACATAAATCTGATTCTTAGATGTCTTTGTGTAGTGCTACTTGTGGAAGTATTCATACACTGTAAATATATTGTTACTTCAATCTCTATACTGGTTTGTGGAATTATTTGGTGCATGTGATAAGAGCATTTAAGTTGCCAAATACACAGATCTGAATCTTGGCTGTGTTCTTGAGTCCAATTTCATTGGTGTTCAACTGTTTAAACTGCACAAAGCCTCGGGTTTTAGCAACATTGTCAAATGTTGCGATCCAACAATTGCCACATCTCGTCTGAAGCTCCAGTGCCAATCAAATACAATGCAAGTCAGGCTTGGCAAAGGATTTGAAACCCCACAAATTTCAGTGAAGATTTTTGACTCGTGCATTATGCAGCAAAGGATGTTAAAAAATATTTTTTTAATGTTTTAACATATTTTGTACTATTTTTAATCAGGATTTGTGATAAATCTCTGCCCCAGTTTTGCCCCCGTGTCAAACCATGCACCAGTCTCTCTACAAGGCATAGTCACTTGCCCAACTTGATGGTGCAGAGAACCAACAATATTGGCCACCTGCAGTGGCACCAGGAAAAAATGGGCATTGGTAAGCAAGCCCCCAGCTCCTTCATTTATAAATTGGAGGTGCTTGCAACAAATGCAGGGATGTTTCAATGTCAATGTTATAAAGATTAGCAGGAGCAGTGTAGTTCAATTTAGAATGGCAGAGAGAGTCCTGGAGTTCATTAGCTGAAATGGTGACAAAGTCAGAAACCCTTGACATTTGAAAAAAAATCCAGGTGACAAAAGGGTGCTGTTCTTGCAGACATGTATACGTCAATTGTATATGTCAGAAAATATGCAAAATTACTTGATTCGGTAATCATTCATCTACAGTGTTGTAATGAGAGGTATTAATCAGGGCTAATTAACATTTGTTTGTCTTCACCTGCCTAGTACAGTCGTACTGGATCAGGATTTCCCATCACACTCATTGGCTAGTTTCCATCTGCTTGAAGTATCAGTAACCGTTACATTGTTTAATAGAATTTTGTGGCACAAATATGGAAGCACAAAAAAGACATAAAGTGCTAGGTCAGGCAGCATCTTTGGAGAACATGGAAAGTGAGTGCTTCGGGTCGGGTCGCTTTTGGTTAGGACTCTTCATCACATTGACAATAGAAGCAATTGCTTGTCAATTTGCAAAGCAACTCTCACAAGTGAGCACCAGTGGTGAAACTGGCAGCCTGTGTTCTCAAACAATGGTGTCTTATTACTGCAGGGAGGTTACATGGAAACAGTTTTTTTTTTCCCCCCCCCAAGACTGGTTTTCCTTTCAATTGAATAATATTCACAGGAACTTATTTGTATGTACGAAGTGTCATTGGTTAGGCATTCGTAACCTGGGGCGGGCCTGCACCTGAAGAACTGTAACCAGCAAAACTACAAATAATTTATTTCTGGCATACCACAGGCCTCTGATGTGAAAAACCTAGGCCTAATTGATGGAAGGCCCATGGGCAGCATCAGATACCACATGATAATGAAGTTTTAACACTCATTATGCAAGGTATGTCATCTATCGGCCTTCTACACCATAGACACATTGATGACATACCATGTGCATTTGCACAGATACAGATTCACCCCCTAAAACCCACACACTTGCTGACATGCACACTTGTCAATTAAAATGATAAACACATTTTGATTGTTTCTTTCATTATCAACAGGTCAAGGTGTAGTGCTGGAACGTTCTCCGTACAGTGATTATGTTTTTCTGGAAGCGATGTACAAACAAGGCTATATCCGGAAGGAATGTAAGTTGCACCTTTTGCAAGAAAGTCTCTTCTGTTCGTTACATTCAATTATTACCGAGGAGAAACAGCAACAACATTTTTGTTTATTGCCCTCTTTGCCTCGAGCTATTTATTATTACAGGTTGTGTTTAAGAAAGAACTGGAAAAATTGAAGGTAGACAAAAATGCTGGAGGCAGCATCTATGGAGTTGCTGCCTCACCCGCTAAATTTCAGCTCCATAGATGCTGCCTTACCCGCTGAGTTTCAGCTCCATAGATGCTGCCTTACCCGCTGACTTTCTCCAGCATTTTTGTCTATCTTGCTCCATAGATATTACTACAGGTCTGTGATTCTGGAAACGCCTAAAACAGTTGCCCTGGGTGCAAGCATCTGAAGTTACAGTTCCATGCCACAATGTTGAAACAATCCATCTTTCCCGCACATGTGTTAATCAGTCCATTTATTGTGTAGTCCTCTGTATTAACCCCTTCTCAATTAGGCAACATCTACAACTCTGAAATTGTATTTCTTTTTAAATTCCTAGTCCAAGCAAATAGTGCTCAAAAACACTTCCAATATTGTTCCATGTGGAATGCCACTTCTCATAAATTGCCATTCTGAGTAACCACTACTTGAACAGAGTCTTGCTTGGTTGAACAGAGTCTTGCTCCCTCTACTAACACTCACCTCCGCATAGCAGAGCTGGTCCCTGCCCGTAACAAATTCGGGCAGGGACCTTCGACTCCTCCCACTTCATCCAAATCAAAGGCATAGCTATGGACTCTCGCATGGGCCCCAGCAATATTGCCGCTTTGTAGGGTACGTTGAACAATCTCTGTTCCAATCCTGGGGGACATTTTATTGCAGTGCCCCTCAGTCTCCAACCTTGAAGAAAATGGACGAATAAAGCAAATAAGATTAAGTGGCTTACAATATCATAGCCTGATGGATCTGTCTAGATCAGGGGTCGGCAACCTTGTTCTGCAAAGGGGCCAGGATGCATGTCTGTGAGCGGATGGCAGGCCACATCAATCATGTGTACACATGGATCCCGCCCCAGATGGCAGCATCAAATCACTTGTTCACATAGATCCAGCCCCTTCAAGGTATTCTTCGCTCCAATAGATGCTGCCTCACCTCCTGAGTTTCTCCAGCTATTGTGTCTAGCACCAAAAATGTAACAAACTACAAATGCATATGCGAACACTGACCAAAATGTGTCTGATTTATCTATTATCCAAATGCAAATGATTGTCATCTTAAGGTTGAAAACTCATTTTGTTGCAGATATTGTTAAAAATATTAACATTATCTTTGTGGACTTCATATTTTAAAACCATGGTTAGGAGAAGGGCAACTACAGAAGATAAATGACCTAAAATGGGAAGTGTGCGATCACGAAGCACCAGCTTGGTGCTGACAAACCATTAAGCGAAACTATCCAAGAACTGACAAAGGAAATGATCTAACCATGCAGGAAACAATGTAGCGATGTTACAACATTTTGAGATGTCAAAAATCAAGCCTGTAATTTATCCCATCAGATAAAGCATAAAAAGAACTTTAATTTGATACCTAATTCATTTTCATATCTTCAGTATTAAAAAAAGTCATGGTTATTTTCATACTCAGAAATTAGCATCTTGTTCCCTATTGCTTTTCCATTAACTTAACACAAAAGCTGTGATCGAGGACAGTCAATTGACATAAAAGCCTATAACTTTTTTTTTTAATTAAGAGAACTGAATGAAATTTTCAGTTATTATAGATTGAAGCATTCTGAAACACATATGATACATTTTACTTGGATGACTTGAAATTAAAGTATATAATCAGTTAATTACCTAATTAAGTAGCTAATTACATAATTAACCGTTGTGGCAGAAATAGTAATAAACACCCAGACTGCCTTGAAAATTCAAAAATGTGATATTCTCAAGATCAGAACTTTAATACTATTGTATTATATGCTGTAAGTCCATAACAGACAGATAAAGAAATTACAATTTCTAGCAAAAGACCAAGTCTTCATGAAGAAGATCATCTGCTAGCTGGTACATGGACATATCATAATCAGTAGCATCCTCATAATCCTCAGACTGCAACCAATAAGCAACTCTGTGCACCTTGCTTTTCCTCAACATTTCAATTTTGGCATTGTAAACTACAATGTTTTTGCTCTTCAAACCACGCATGACATGCTTTTCTGCCCACTACTTTCCCATTAAGATTGTCCTGTAGATCATCACATTTGTAGTAGTCCAAATTCGGATAATCCCTGCGAATGCTGTCGAAATCAGTCTCTTTCAATTTTTTTCTAGTTTTTTCCTCTCTTTCGTGGTCCGAGCATGCTCCTTGTCTTTCTGTCGCTTGATGATTTCTTCTGTCTGTTCCTCTGCACTCTCCCCCATTTCAATGCCTTACGGAGCACCCCCTCCCTACATTGCTCCTCGATATTATCAAGGAAGTTGACTGTTCTATTCTTGCAGGCCCGCATCCTACATGGTGGCATTGGGAGATTTCTGTTTCGATGAGCTAAACATCCCCATTTTCTCCTCCACATCAATGGAGAAAATGGTGATCTTGCTGATGCAGTCTCCTCCTTCAGTTTCTTAGTTACATCAAGTTCAAAGTATTTACTATACTGCCTTTCCAACAGAGTGATGACAGCTTGAAGACAGCTCCTCATCATTGAACTGAACTGTGGATGTACTGGTAGCTCCCAAAGTTAGGTGAGGTGCATCAAGATGCACCTCCTCACCGAAGAAATCTTCCCTTGCCAATATCAAGTTCTCTGGATTTTCTGTGGTTTTCTTTAGATCAGCAATCACTGCTTTAACCACTTTGGTGCCATCAACATGGTTGATCTGATTCTAGCTTCATCCAAGGCCCAGTCAGATATTTGCCAAATAACCCAATATCTGAAGTTCTGCTTTTGCTGCAGCCTAGGTGAAGTCATGGAGGATGGCGCTTCTCAACCCCCCACAGGATGTTCCGCTATTCAGCGGGGCAACAAAGTCATCATAATGTTCTATGAGCTTGCCACTAATATGGAAAAGTATATGTAATCTGTTGACACGGCACCGTGGGAGGACACTTCGGGGGATGTTCCTTTCATCCAACAAATCCTTTCGGGTCCCCTGTTCACATTCTTGTACCGATGTTTGTTCATCTGCAGTATGACATTTCCTACTAGACAGTCCTTCCCAAAGACTGTGCCTCTTTCTGCTTTTTGAGGGCTGAGCGAACTGATGTTGTGATGGAGTCAAGAGGATGCAAGTGGCAGTGGAGCTCATTCAAAGATTTACCCCACTCACTGTTCACAATCCTGATAGCAGCATGATTAGCTGCACACCTGTCGCTCTGTGTATTTGCAATGTTGTCTATCATCTTTTGCCTGGTTTCTTGGAAATCCACTTGCTCATTGAAATAAGTGTAAGTTTCAGGCAAATTGTCAACAGTATCGCAAATATGTTGCGCATAGTCCTCAGCAGTCACACCAGCCAATTCATCAACTGCTGCAGAAAGACATTCATTTGTGGTGGTGAAGTGTACACTGTTAATATGGGTCTCTTCTTGGATGATTGCATCAAAACCAACAGTCAAACCCTTTGTTGCTGCTGTCTGTAACTCAGCAACAGCTCCCGATTCTTGGGCCATAGGTTCAACTGCACTGCGTTGAGGAACACTATCCAGATCAAGTTCACTCCGCTTGTGCAACTGGCTTATCAGGATTGGAATGTTTGCTGTGGAAGTTTTGTTTACAATACAGTCAAACACAGGCATCCTTGTTATTGAGGAGTAAGTCTTCTGGTCCACCTTTGACTTGACAACACCAGCAGCCTCCAGAGTTTTGATTGTTTCTTTGAGGAGAAGATTGTCAAATTCGAGGCGTCTCACATCCTCTTCCATGTCCTTTAGTTTTTCCTGAACTTTTCTGTACTGGTGAATTGAAACAGTTTTCCTATTTTTCTTACTGCCACAAAATTGAGCAATTGTCTGTGTGCTTTTTTAAGTTTCAAAAACTCTGCCTTGGTTTCAGCAAGCACTTGTGCCGAAGTATTCCCACGTAATTTGGTTTTGAGTTCCTGAATCTTTCTGTCCTTCAAATCTATTCGGTTTTTGCTTTCTCTTTAAGGCTTGATTAACTACACGTTTAGAAGTTTTCAACCATGTCCTACGTTCAGTGACCTTTGTGCGATACTTTAGTGCAAGAGCGACCTTGGATGTAGACAGAAAGTTTAGTCTTTACATTTTCTGTTTCCTTGGTGTTGAAACACTAGATGTCGATGGCATTGGTGCAGGAGAGGCAACAGCTGTCGTTGGCGTTGCTAGATTCAGTGGAGGAATGCAGACTATGACTGTCATCACCCATGTCCTCAGTGTCTTGAAATATGGGCACTTGACTTTCAGAAGATGTCAAGGATTCAGGATCATGAGTACCAGGCGGTGGAAGGTCATCTAAAGAAATGTGTTGACTGCCTTCTGGAAGTTTAAAAGTTTCATCACAAATTTCCGTAAATGTTTCAAGTTCCTTGGGATTGCTGAGTTTTTTTAAACTTGAGCAATGTCCGGTTAACGAGAATCTTCACCCTAGAGTTAACAGCAGCAAATGAATAGCCTTCTGCATCCGACAAAGAGAAATGTGAACTCGGCCGTCTCTCAGTTTCAGACCGACTTTTTCCAAACGAGGTATACAAGTACAAGATCTATCATTTCTAAGATGCCTCTTAGAATCGGGCATGACAGAGAAACTCACTTCAAGGTGAGCTCTAACTATGCCAGGCTGGGCATTTGGATTGACAATTTTGCATTTCTTCTTCGGAGGCATCTGAAAAATGTAAAGAAAAAACCCACTGAACAGCATTAAGTAGAAACAAGTTTTTAATTGCAGGTTTAGAAAAAAAAAGTAGAAATGATTTTGTTCAACAAAATGCCCAACACAAGTTAAACGTTAAAACAAATAGTGAATACCCAACAAAAAATTCATATTCATCAGTGTCATCAAATCAATTCATCTAAATTCAATTACTAGATCTAAACATCTATCCCATTCTTAAGAACAGGCTAAAAATATTTTTTTAAATAGCCAAAGTATCCAAGTAACTAACTGATCCCATTCACACAAGAATTCACAATATATCATGATTTTAAAATCCCACTTTGTCATGAATTTCTAAGCCAAATCAAAGGTTACTATGTTTATGCAGTGTTTGGTATTTTTTAGGTGTTGACCATTACAATGAAATAAAAGGGAACAGCATTTGTGAGTTCCTGCCTCCTCACCTGGTTATCTACTTGGACGTACCTGTTGTGGAAGTAAAGAATCGACTGAGGCAGCATGGGGAGGTAGGCTTTCATTCATTATTTTAACAACACACAATTTCCAATGGATTTATGTACTTCAATTTTCTCTTCCTGTTAGTGCATTGCAATCAGATGAACAAATTAAAAAATATATATATTATGCTCTGTTTGATGCAGGTTATTGTTCAAAGGATGGCACTTTAATGCAAATGAAGCTAGTTTGCAACTGCGTCAAAACTTGGAGATGCTTTGAACACAAGAAGGCAGGAGTCAATTCTGTCCTGCCTTCAATATGATCACGACTGATCTATGCTGGCCTCTACTTTTGTGCCAGTTCTTCATAATCCTCTATTACCTGTTCTTTCAAATATTTATCTATCTCCACCTTAAAATAAATTATTTGGCTTGGTAGTTTAGGGGTATTGTGTAAGTAATTTGTGGAAATAAAGATGTCCCCTGCATTATGGGGGGTACTGTACATCACAATTTCCCTCGAGGGTTAGGATTAACACCCAACACACATTCACAATGAGTCAAAAAAAGAATCAAAAGAGTTTATTGTCATGTGTCCCGGACAGGACAATGAAATTCTTTCTTTGCATAGCACAACAGAACATAGTAGGCATTGACTACAATTATATACGTAGATACACACATTAATTAATAAATTAATAAAGTGCAAATAACAGATGGAGGGGTATTAATGTTCAGAGTTGTGTCCGAGCCAAGTTTAATAGCCTGATGGCTGTGGGGAAGTAGCTATTCCTGAACCGGGTCGTTGCAGTTCTTAGGCTCCTGTACCTTCTACCCGAAGGTAGCAGGGATATGAGTGTGTGGCCAGGGTGGTGTGGGTCCTTGATGATGCTGCCAGCCTTTTTGTGGCAGCGACTGTGGTAGATCCCCTCGATGGAAGGAAGGTCAGAGCCGATGATGGACTGGGCAGTGTTTACTTCTTTTTGTAGTCTTTTCCACTCCAGGGCACTCAAGTTGCCGAACCAAGCCACGATGCAACCGGTCAGCAAGCTCTCTACTGTGCATCTTTAGAAGTTAGAGAGAGTCCTCCTTGACAGACCGACTCTCCATAATCTTCTCAGGAAGTAGAGGCGCTGATGAGCTTTCTTAATAATTGTTAAAGAAGGAACTGCAGATGCTGGAGAATCGAGGGTACACAAAAGGCTGGAGAAACTCACCGGGTGCAGCAGCATCTAAGGAGCGAAGGAGATAGGCGACGTTTCGGGTGAGAATGAGAAGCTAGTGCAACTAGGGTGGGGGAGAGATAGAGAGAGAGGGGAATGCCAGGGCCCGAGGGCTGAGGGAGAAGTGGGAAGGGGAGGAGACAGCAAGGGTTAACAGAATTGAGAAAATTCAATGTTCAAGCCCAGAGGATGCAGACTCCCCAAGCGGAATATGAGGTGCTGTTCCTCCAACTTGCGGTGTTGCTCACTCTGGCCGTGGAGGAGGCACAGGACTGAGAGGTCGAATACGGAATGGGAGGGGGAGTTGAAGGCTTGGCGATCGTTTCGCCGAACACCTCCGCTCGGTCCGCATTAACCAACCCGACCTCCCAGTGGCTCAGCACTTCAACTCCCCCTCCCATTCCGTACCCCACCCTAGTTGCACTAGCTTCTCATTTTCTCACTACAAACAGCCTACAATGGCTTGTTTCCTTTATCATCGATACTTTTTTGCATATCTTTCATTCATTGTTCTTTATCTCTCCACATCACCGTCTATATCTCTCGTTTCCCTGATCCCTGACCAGTCTGAAGAAGGGTCTCGACCCGAAACGTCGCCTATCTCCTTCGCTCCTTAGATGCTGCTGCACCCGCTGCGTTTCTCCAGCCTTTTGTGTACCCCCTTTCTTAATAATTGCATCTGTGTTCTCGGACCAGGTAAGATCTTCACAGATGTGCATGCCCAGGAATTTGAAGCTCTTGACCCTTTCAACCATCGACCCGTTGATATAAACAAGACTGTGGGTCCCCATCCTACTCCTTCCAAAGTCCACAATCAGTTCCTTGGTTTTGCTGGTGTTGAGGGCCAGGTTGTTGTGCTGGCACCATTAGGACAGTCGCTCGATCTCTCTTCTATACTCTGACTCATCCCCATCAGTGATACGTCCCACAACAGTGGTGTCATCAGCGAACTTGATGATGGAGTTCGCACTATGACCGGCTACGCAGTCATGAGTATAGAGTGAGTACAGCAGGGGGCTGAGCACGCAGCAATGACTCTGTTTCCTAGTGACTGATTATATTTCTCTAGCCATGTTGCTGCTGCCTTTTTATTTAAATGAGCCATGGGTGCTTTTGTATGTATCCTTATATCATTTTGCAGTCACAGGATGAGTGAGGGGTCAGCCATTTGGTGCACACAGAAGGAAACTACTTGGGCCACCAGGATTATTCAAGACCTTAAATGGGTAGGCCATTTAGAACGGAGATGAGGAAACACTTTTTCACACAGAGAGTTGTGAGTCTGTGGAATTCTCTGCCGCAGAGGGTGGTGGAGGCTGGTTCTCTGGTTACTTTCAAGAGGGACCTAGATAGGGCTCTTAAAGAAAGCAGTCAGAGGATATGGGGAGAAGGCAGGAATGGGGTATTGATTGTGGATGATCAGCCATGATCACATTGAATGGCGGTGCTGGCTCAAAGGGCCGAATGGCCTACTTGTCTTGTCTATTATCTATAGCTACTGTTTTAATCCAGGTGGGTCTCTGGAGCTGTCAATAGAGGACTGTTTTGTCCAGACCATAGATTGCAGGATGTGGTCTTGCCTCTCTGGCACCAGGGTTAAGGATGTCTCCGAGCGGGCACAGGATATTCCGAAAGGATATTCCATCTGACTGGAAGCAGCTATTTAAGGGTAAATCCGCCACTAATATGTAGCAGTTCTGTCAAGGTCAGTTGATTTGAGTTCAGGACCAGCATGTTGTGAAGATGAAAGGTAACATTGTTAGGCTTTCAGGAGCTTTGGATGAGAAGAGATATTGTAGGTGATATTGATGAAGAAAATGGTCCTGGTTTAGTTTAGGTACGGTGAAAAATCTTTTTTGAAGTATATGTTAGGTTTCGGAAGCTGAAATCAGACAAGGCCCTTGAGAAATACAATCGAAGCATGGGAAAAAATTGAATAAGATGGATGGACATCAATGTGCACAGGTGTGAGGTGTTGTACTTTGCGAGGTCAAATGCAAGAGGAAATGTTATAGTAAATGCAGAACCTTTAGGAGAATTGGGTACAGAGGGATCTTGCAAATCCACAGCTCCCTGAAATTGATAACAAAAGTGGATAGGCTGGTAAAGAACAAATATGGAATTCTTGCCTTCACCAGTCAAGGCATTGCCCTGAAATGGGGGGACTATGTATAAACACTGCTGTAATTTCTACACGGTGAAACCAACATTTATAAAAAATACCCTTTATTAAAACCTGACAATGTGTACTTTAACGACATGTGATTTAAAAAAAATATTACAAATCTCAAATTGTGGAGAACAAGAGGCAAATAAATAAATGATGGGTCTTTGTCCCAAACATTATGGAAGGCACTGTATATGAGATGCTGCCTAACTTGCTGTTCCCAACTTTTTCTGTTTTTGTCATTTTTCCAACTTCTGCAGTTTTCACTGACTTAGAAATATCCCCTTTCCTTCACATTAGACAATAAACAATAGGTGCAGGAGTTGGCCATTCGGCCCTTCGAGCCAGCGCCCCCATTCAATGTGATCATGGCTGATCATCCCCAATCAGTACCCCGTTCCTGCCTTCTCCCCATATCCCCTGACTCCGCTATTTTTAAGAGCCCTATCTAGCTCTCTCTTGAAATTATTGTGTATGTGTACCACATTACTGGGTCCAAATGCTGGACAATCTTCACCATCGGCAATGGATGTGTCCTTCAGCCAGAATGACTGCAGAAGTTGAATTGTGTAGTTCATTCCCACTTGCTAAGTGGGCGAGAGTGAGAGGGTATAGAGATTAGGAATGGGCAGTAAAAGCTGGCCCTTGTCAGTAACACCCAGATCATGAAAAATTAATAAATGTGTAACCAATAATCATATCTGTAGGGTGGACATCTGTCTTGTACATTCCCTGTAGTGTTGGCATTGCCTGCTTTCATGTGTTAATTGGATTGTGGATTGTCTCATATATTTGAAATGCTGATCCATACAAGCTTTGTACTCAGTTATGTTTCAAAGAAAGATTATTATTTCCAGTTAAACATCTGTAACAACATTAAGAACAATGGTTTTTAAAGAGTGACCAATAGGCTTGATGAAGACAGTGTGGTAAATGTTATATACATAGATTCTAGCAAATCCTTTGACAAGTTTCCACATGGTGGGCTGGTCCCGGAGGTAGATCCAAGGTGAGCAAGGCAACTGGATAATAAATTGGCTTACTGGTGGGATGCACAGGAGGGTAGTGGAGGGTAGTTTTTCAGATTAGAGCAGTGCTTTTCAAACTGTTTCAGTGTCAATCACCCTTGAGTATCACAAAATTTCATTCACTCTCGACTAAACTTTTTTATTGATAATTTCCGTCTTATTCTCCCTTGTGTATAATTTTATATATATTTTGTCACATGAGCAAAAAACATAAATTAACTCATTTCGTAAGTGTTTATTTTATTCAACTTTTGAACATTCTAAAAATATGTAAAACTAGTAGTGAAAAAGAAAAGAAATTAAGTTTAATTACTACTGGTAATTTTTTAATCATTCTATTAGAATAATAAAAAAGCATTTGAATGTCTAAACACTGGGCTTCAGCCCCATCCTACCATTTTAGGCTTTGATTGCTGCTGGTTTTTTTCTTGGAAAACTAGCTTCAAAAAAACATGGAGTATGTGATTTAATATATTGGTAGCCAACTAATATAACTTTCTATAACTCTCCCCGACAAAAACTCACAATACCACCAAATATCAATTTGCCATATTTGGTATACTCCTCTCCAGAAGCTGGCTCTTCCAAATCCAGGTATATTTAAAAGGTTGTGCATGTGTACTGACATGTATATGTCACATGCATGCTCAAAACATCATCACAACATTGTCTGTTGCTCAGTTCTGAATATGTTCAAGTTTATTCATGGATAACCCCTTGAGATGAACAGTCATCTCGTTTTCGAGGGGGTCCAACATAGAACATACAGCACAAGACATAACATACATAGAGGCTCTCATTGACACACCTACCCACACACCAATCCCAAAACCCCTCCTCCATCCCCACATGTTATAGTTTATGACAATTGTTAATTGACTTTACATATCCAATAATAATAAGTTATGCGTTACAGCATAATGTTGATGCATAATACCATATACCACCTATCATACATCGTACGTTATTATTACATGATATATATTTCATAGTATTGTGACATATACTATTGTTACACTATGCAATACAATAATACATAAGTGTAATGGCAATGCATATACAATAGCTATGCCAAATGATCACACACAGAGCAAGCTAGATAAAGGAGCTCGAAGACTCTAATACTAGAAACAGGTACATGGTTTTATAAGGAAGGGTAAAAGTGTTTTTTTAAATAGATGAAAAGAGCTAATAGTTCTTATGGTACAAGGCAGAGTGTTCCAGTCAGAAGGAGCTTTGAATTTAAATGCACGTCTCCCAATTTCTTTGTTAGTTCTTGGAATGAAAAAGAAGTGTTGCTGAATATGTCTTAGTGAATATGAGGGTGTGTATGGTAATAGGTCTTGTTTTAAATAAGAAGGGTAATTGAAATGGATGCATTTAAAGATGAACTGGAACCAGTGGTAGCATCTTCGAGCGTGGGAGGATAACCAGTTTAGAGTTTCGTACATAGAACAGTGGTGAGTTAGATATGGACACCTTAAAATAAATCTGCAGAGACTATTATAAACTACATTGAGGGGTTGAAGATGTGTATCAAATGTATTCTGATAGATAATATCAGCATAATCCAGTATTGGTAATAGTAGTTGAGAGACAATTCTTTTTCTCATCTGAAAGGTGAAACAATTTATATGGCGGTAAAGAATAGCTAGATTACAGCTAAGTTTTTTAGTAATCGTCTCACTATGCTGCGTAAATGAAAGCGTTGGGCCGAGCCAAACACCAAGATATTTGAAGTTCAATACTTGTTCTAATGGTGATCCTTCATTAAATTATATAGTCAGATCTACAGAATTACCAAGGCCTTGTCTGGTACCAAATAACATACTGCATTATTTATTTTTTTTTAAATTAATTTGTTAAATAATAGCCATTTCTGAACAGAAGTAAGATCTGATTGAAGGGATCTTTCAATTTCAGACGTGTTAGTACTAGATGTATATAGCACTGCATCATCAGCATATAGTTGTGTTTGACAGTCAGAACAAATATTAGGGAGGACGTTTATGAAAATAGAGGAAAGGAGTGGTCCCAAAGACGAACCTTGCGGGACCCCCTTCTCAACAATTAAGGAATTGGATTGACTTCCATTAAAGGTAACACATTGGCGTCTGTTATGAAGGTATGAATTAAACCACAGTAGATTGTTTTTGAGAAAGACCAATTGAGTAAAGTTTATCAAGCAGTAGGTAGTGATCAACAACATCAAAGGCCTTGGTTAAATCAAGAAAGATGGCACCGGTGAGTTTACCATCCTCAGAAGCAGTGAACACATCGCTGGTGAGTTTTAACAGAGCTGTAGTTGTGGAGTGATTAGGTCTGAACCCAGACTGGCATGGAGATAGAATGTTGAAAGTTGAGACATAATGTGATAGCTGGTTGAACACTAGTTTCTCAAGGATTTTAGCCACCGAGTTGATAATTGAAATGGGGCGGTAATTGTTAATATCGTGTGGGTCGCCTCCCTTATGCAGTGGAGTAACATTGGCACACTTCCATGCGGAAGGGAGGGTAAAGTTGAGAAGGACAAATTAAACAGGTCGTAAAGTGGGTAGATTAGAATATTAACTCCTAACTTAATGAATTTAGTCTCAATACCAGCTGGTCCAGATCCACAATCATCCTTTAATTCATTAATAGCATGTTGAAGGTCAACAGGTTTTATTTTTTGAAAAGAAAAAGAGCTTCTACTTGTAGAGGTAGCTGGAAAGTCACATATAATAGATGAGTCAAATACAGTAGAGCTGCATACAGTGGAGAAATGATGGTTGAAAGCATTGGATATAACAGCAGGGTCCTGAACGATGTCTTTGTTGACCCGAACCTGAGTGTTGATATTTTGATTTGATTTATTAAGAACATTATTTAGTCTTTTCCAGAACTTTGTTGGATTATGCATATCTTCAGAAAGATGTTTTTTAAAATGACTTGATTTAGCATTACGTGTTCTTGTCGTACACTGATTCCGTAAGGACCTATATTTTTCCCAATCAGCATGGTCATTTGTTTCCCTGAAAGTCTTCCAGACTTTATCCCGCTCAAATCAGCACTAATCCATGGTAAATGTTTTCCCTTGACTTTTATTTCTCTCCAGGGGGCATGCTTTTCGATAACTCTTGTGACTTCAGTCTATAAATAGTTCCAAGCAGCCTCAACAGTTGGTATAAGTTGAAACCGGTCCCAGTTTATTGCAATCAGGTCATGCATATAATTATCATAATAAATTTTCTACATTGTCTGACACGAATAGGTTTAGGAGGGAGATGGGAGGGTTTAATCTTCCACACACAGAAAATAGCAGAATGATCGCTAAAGCAATCTGACAAAACACCAGATGTTAAAATTCGATCAGGATGGGTAACAAGAATCCAATCTAGTAGTGATGTAGAATTGCCATGAACTCTGGTAGGTTCGTTGATTAACTGGGTCAGGTTTACACTTTTAAGCAAGCTTTTGTCATTAGAAGAGGAGCGATCGAGCCAGTTTTTATTGAAGTTACCAAGAAGCACTGATTTACGTGGGTGTTTAGAGGTGAGAATGGAAATTAGGGACTTTGTTGAGTCAGGATGAACAGGGGGGGGATCGATAGATAATGCCGATAATTAGATGTTTATTCTCATGAAGTTTTAGCCTAATAAAAAGGCTTTCAAAGAGAGATGAGGTTACTTTAGGGATGACAGGTTCAGATATAAAGCGAGATATAAAGATATAATATCTGGTGCCTTCCCATCTAGGAGTGACAACAAAATTAAGAACAGAAAAATTATTAGAATTTTTCTAGTTTGCATAAAGTCTTAGAACTTAGAATTAGATTCATAGAAACACTGTTTTCTTATTGTGTATGTTTTCCACAAATAAATGACAAGCAGTATACTTCTACACTTACATGTTTTATATCATCAATGACTAGGATGTTCCTGTACTCATGTGACAAGCTTCTCAAACCAAGGTTGAATTTCCTTCCTCCAAAGCAACCGAATTACTGAAGTGAATTCCACAGTTCTACCAAGGATTTTTTAGCCATAACTGATGATATGCAGAACTTAATGCTTGAACACAATGACCCACGTGCTGTTCCCGCACTACCCTGGCCGTGTTTGCAGCAGTGGTGGTGTAAACAGGGTTACCAAATTAAACTCACAAAATACTGAAGTCGCTAGAATAGAAAATGCAGAATATCACTACAAGAAAATGGCTCAATCTAACTTGCTTAAAGATTGCCTAAAAACGTGGCTCAAATCTCCTTAATATAGCTATTCATGTTGCTTGATGCAAATAAGTGCTGGTAGTGTGAAGTACAGTAAATACAGAATTCTAGTTCTAGCAGAAAAGTAGCTAAATTGGCAACATTAAGTAAAGTTACAGTCCAACAGTTGCCTTTGGCAATTCTCCAGTGTTGCCATTTAACCATATAACCATATAACCATATAACAATTACAGCACGGAAACAGGCCCTCTCGGCCCTTCCAGTCCGTGCCGACCATTTGTTTTCCCCTAGTCCCATCTACCTGCACTCAGACCATACCCCTCCATTCCCTTCACGTCCATATACCTATCCACTTTACTTTTAAATGTTAAAATCGATCCTGCCTCCACCACCTCTGCTGGAAGCTCATTCCACACAGCCACCACCCTCTGAGTAAAGAAGTTCCCCCTCACGTTACCCCTAAACTTCTGCCCCTTAATTCTCATGCCGATAAATTCTCATTTATAAATTTATGATCCCTCCAGCTCGTCTGGTCCTCCGTAAAAGGTTATATTACAGTAAATTTGGGAAATATCCTGCTACTTTGAAATGAGAAAACATAGGTAGAGAAAAAACCCATCAAATTTCCAGCTCCACTGCCATTAAAACCAATGAGCTTACTATCCACTTTAATGCAATGCCTTATTTCAGTATAGAACAATATATATAAATAGTGAATGAATTAACCCTTCATTCACCCCTCTAGTTTAATTTTCCCCAAAATAATTTAAGTTGCTCTTGGGTGGACCATTCACAAGAAGCACTGGATTAGAGGACTGTGATTTGTGATTTATTTTAATGAATGTCTTAAAGGAGTTAGAAACAATAGAAATGCAGAGGTTAATGGAAGTATTTTCAGATCTTGGGGTTTTGGCAACAGACAACATAGTACCATTAAATTTGATGGTGTACAAGAAGTCTGAGATGTAGGAGAATAGATATATCACCATGATGTAGGGTTGAAAGACATTTGAGAGATATTGGAAATTTGAAATCGCAAATGAGAGTTTGAAAACTTTGAAAACTGTAATTGCGAGTTTGGATGCATGCAACTTTTGGATGCGAGTTTTGAATTCTAGAGGGTAAAATGGAGAAGGCAAACCAGGTGCACATTGAAACAGATGGAACTAGTGGTAATTGTGTAAACGTGATGCCGTCTTGTAGGGATGGAATCACGAAGAATGGAAGGAGAAGGGGGCAGTCAGTATGAATATGTGATTGGAATATCATCTTGAATCTAACATGACCCCAAAGTTAAAGGAATGTTGAAGTGCACACTGTTCAGGCTAATCCCACGTCAGGTCTTGGTGTACAGTGTTACAGAGACAGAGAAAGTGCAGATCAAAAATAGGCCAAGGGCTGCAACGAACTGGGTTGGGAGATTGGGACTACACCCTTATGTGACACTCATGTAAGTCTGATAACAGCGGGAGAAGAAGTTATTTCAGAATCTGGTATGTGTTTTCCAGCTTTGTAACATCTGCCTCATGTGAGAGGGGAGAGGTGGGAATGACCAGGGTGTAATACCCTTGATTGTGTTGGCTGCTTTCCTGAGGTAGCATGAGATGTAGATGGAGTTGTTATGGTGTGGGAAGGCTGGATTGTATGATGGCTGGGAATAATTACAATGCGCTGCAATTGTTGCTGCCTTGGGCAGAGCTGTTGTCAAACCAAGTTGCAATGCATCCCAATGGGATGCTTTCTACAGTGCATCTGTAGGAAGTTTTGTGATTGGAGACATGCAGAATTTCCTCAGTCTTCTCAGAAAGTAGATATGTTGCAGGGCTCTCGCTTAACTTTTTTTCCCTGTTGCCAGCCTGGGCAACCTCATCAGCTTTTTAGGTTGCCAAATGACAGTTTAGGTGGTCATTTAAGACGGCTGCATGACGCGTGCCATAATGTGCTCGGACCAGTCGGAATTATGGTCAATGAAGCATTCACATATTATTTCTGCTTCAAATAAAGTAACAAACTAAACATATTCACCAATCAAGCCATGATATATACACCACAATGACATGCAACAAAATTACAATACAGTATCTCATCTCTTTTTACACGTTGCAATTAATGCAATTTCTATTATCTCTTTCCACTTCCAAACAAAAATATGGTTATTCAGCGTATGATCAACCTCGGTGAGACCAAGTGCAGGATTGGCGATCGCTTCGCACAACACCTCCACTCAGTTTGCAATAACCAACCTGATCTCCCGGTGGCTCAGCATTTTAACTCCCCCCTCTCATTCCGAATCCGACCTTTCTTTCCTGGGCCACAGTGAGGCACACTGCAAATTGGAGGAACAGCACCTCATATTTAGCTAGGGTAGTTTACACCCCAGCGGTATGAACATTGGCTTCTCCAATTTCAGGTAGCCCTTGCTTTCTCCCTCCTTCCCCTCCCATTCCCAGCTCTCCCACAGTCTATTGTCTCTGCCTCTTCCTTTCTTTTTCCCGCCCCCCCCCACCCCTCCCGACATCAGTCTGAAGAAGGGTCTCGACCCGAAACGTCACCTATTTCCTTTGCTCCATAGATACTGCCTCACCCGCTGAGTTTCTCCAGCATTTATGTCTACCCATTCACACAAGTTCTGTTATCCCATTTTCCTCACCCACTCCCTGCACATTAGGGGCAATTTTTCAGAGACAAGTTAATCTAAAAGCCAATGCGTCTTTGGGATGTGGGTGGAAACCCACATGTATGCAGGGAGAATGTGCAAATTCAACACAGAGTGCCCGAGAACAGGATCGAACACAGATCTCTGGTGTGTGAGGCAGCAAGTCCACCAGCTGTGCCACTTTATTTTATTTTTCAACACACAAAAATTATATGTTGATAACTTTGGTTACTAAATAAAAAGAAACTATCCATTTTCAGTCTTAAATGTCCATCTTTACAGCTACTGTATGTTTTAATTCAGTTCAAGGCTATGGGGGCAGTACATTGGCCATACATTTGCGGCCTAAAATTGCCAGAGACCCGGAATTGATCCTGAATATGGGTGCTGTCTGTATGGAGTTTTGTTTTCTCGTTTATAACATTGTTTACAGAGTACTATGTTTACATATTCTGTTGTGCTGCTGCAAGTAAGGATTTCATTGTTCTAACTGGGACGTGAGAGAATAAAACACTCTTGACTTACGTTGCTGATGTGTGGGATAGAACTAGAGTATGGGTGATCGGCGTGGACTCGGTGGGCCGATGGGCCTGTTTCCACGCTGTATCTTTAAATTAAACTAAAAACACTAAAACCAGAGGAAATGTAAAGAAGGGTTTCTACCCGAAACGTCACCCAATGTTTTCTATCCAGAGATGCTGGCTGCTCCACGAAGTTCCCCCGCACAATTAAAGCATGGAATTGTCTTCACCCTACCATAGGTACCAACCAGACGCAAATAAATTCCTGTTCCATTAGTTCCTGTGCAGCGTTTGACACCATTTTCAAAAATGTCATCATGAGAGAATTAGGGGGTTGAGGATAAATCTTTAAGAGAGTACTATATGTATCATTTGCAAACAATAGAAACATAAAAAACAGGTGTAAGGGTAGGCCATTCAGCCCTTCGAGCCAGCATCACCATTCAATATGATCATGGCTGATCATCCAAAATGAGTTCCATGTTCCTGCTTTCTCCTCATATCCTTTGATTCCGTTAGCCCTAAGAGCTAAATCTCTCTCTTTCAAATACATCCAGTGAAGGCAGAGAATTCCACACATTCACAACACTCTGGCTGAAAAAGGTTTTCCTTATCACAGTGCTAAATGGCCTATCTCTCATTCTTAAACTGTGACCCCTGGTTCTGGACTTCCCCAACATCGGGAACATTTTTCCTGCATCTAGCCTGTCCAATCGCTTATGAATTGCAGGAAGAAACTGCACATGCTGGTTTACACCAAAGATAGACATAACATTCTAGAATTGCAGGAATGTATTACTAGTTCCATTACTCTTGGGTAAACCAAGCAAGTTTAGTTTCATCCATTTGGAAGAATGCAGAGAGCTTTTGGAGGAGGGTGGTGTGATCAGCCATGAAATGTGAGAGAGCCATATTTGGAAGCGAGACACCCATTTGTTTGTATGATGTTTACAGCTAATTACTACGAATCGAAAGCACCACGACTATTGCAACTGATAATCAACATCTCTGTTACAAAATGTTTACCTGTGCTGCTGAATGGTTTTCACAGATGACCGTAAAGTATTTGGTGATATTCACTGAAAATGCAAGTGATCGTACAGTGCAGGTTTGCTTTAATCAGAAGTTGTAAATCAAAGAGCAACTCAAATGGAATGTGAGCATTAGAACAACAATATACACAATGCCCTCCATAATGTTTGGGACAAAGACCCATCATTTATTTATTTGCCTCTGCACTCAACAATTTGTGATTTGTTATATTAAAAAAAATCACATGTGGTTAAAGTACACATTGTTAGATTTTCATATAGGCCATTTTTAGACATTTTGGTTTTACGATGTAGAAATTACAGCAGTGTTTATACATAGTCTCTTTCCCCCCCCCATTTCAGGTACCATAATGTTTCGGAAACAGCAGTGTCATGTAATTGAAAGTAGTTATGTTTAGTATTTTGTTGCATATCCTAGATTACAGTCCTCTAATCTGAAAAACAATAGTCCACTACCCTCCTGTGCATCCCACCAGCAAGCCAATTTATCATCCAGTTGCCTAGCTCACCTTGGATCCCACATGCTCTAACTTCCTAGACCAGCCCACCATGTAGAAACTTGTCAAAGGATTTGCTAGAATCTATGTATATAACATTTATCATCCTGTCCTCATCAAGCCTATTGGTCACTTTTCAAAAAACATTGTCTTTAACGTTGCTACAGTTGTTTAACTGGAAATAATCGTCTTTCTTTGAAACATAACTGCCCTCCATATTGTTTGGGACAAAGACCCATCATTTATTTATTTGCCTCTGTACTCCACAATATGAGATTTGTAATAGAAAAAAATCACATGCGGTTAAAGTACACTGTGTCAGATTTTAATAAAGGGAATTTTTATACATTTTGGTTTCACCATATAGAAATTACAGCAATGTTTATACATTGTCCCCCTATTTCAGAGCACCATAATGTTTGGGACCCAGCAATGTCATGTAAATGAAAGTAGTCATGTTTAGTATTTTGTTGCATATCCTTTGCATGCAATGACTGTTTGAAGTCTGTGATTCATGGACATCACCAGTTGCTGGATATCTTCTCTGGCAGGCCTGTATTGCAGCCAACTTTAGCTTATGCTTGTTTTGGGGGCTAGTCCCCTTCAGTTTTCTGTTCCGCATATAAAAGGCATGTTTAATTGGGTTCAGATCGGGTGACTGACAGCCACTCAAGAATTGACAATTTTTTGGCTTTGCAAAACTACTTTGTTGCTTGAGCAGTATGTTTGGGATCATTGTCTTGCTGTAGAGTGAACCGCCGGCCAGTGAGTTTTGAGGCATTCGTTTGAACTTGCGCAGATAGGATGAATCTATACAAAGTTTAAAGTTCAAATTTATTTGTCACATGCACTATAAGGTGCAGTGAAATGAATTTACCATGCAGCGTTATGATTAAAGGACACAATACACAACATAATTCAACACAGACATCCACCACAGCATTCTTCACTGTGGGCCCCAGCTCCAGGCGACCGGGAGCAGCGCAGAGGCCGTTGGGCCCCAGCTACAGGAGACAGAGGAAGCGGCGTGCCCAAAAGGGGGTGGAACGAGAAGCCCGCCCCCCAACCACACCTTTGGTTACGCCACCTGAAACCCACCTCACCGCTGGATTCCTGAGCCCAGGAAAGCTCAGGCAATTCACCGAAGCGGTGGGAATGAGGGGACACGGAAATGGTCAGTGATTCTAAAGACAATGGAGCTCAAACTGGCATCTTTAAACATGCGCAGTATAAAGAGCACTGCACGACGTGTTAATGCCTTACAGTACCTGGCCAAGGTCAAGGCAGATGTGACTTTTCTTCAGGAGTGCGGGCTGCCACACCTCCACTGCTATCGGAGGTGGTCGCGATGGTGGCCCCACGGACTGTCAGTGTGGTCGGGGGGAAATGACTGTCGTGCTTCCGGCCTGGGAATTTTGCTGCGGGGAGGGAACTTTGCCATCACTGAGGTCAAGGAAGTGGTTGGAGGGCGTCTCCTCGTGGTGGACGTTATGTACCGTGGCTCTCCGCTGCGGCTGATAAATGTGTATGCTTCACCCACGCAGAGCGAGCGGCTGGCCATTCTCCAGCAGCTCCCAGTGCTGCTGGCCACGTCCCAGCAGCTCGTTCTGGCCGGTGACTTCAACTGCATCATTGATGCGGCTGGACAATCCGGCAGTGCCGACAGCAGACTGGACAGCACGTCCAAGTTCCTGATGGAGATGGTAAAAGACGCAAAGCTGTGCGGTTCACCTGGTCGAGATCGGACGGTTTAGCCCGATCTCGGATAGACTTTGTCTTCGCGCCGAAGGCCGTCACGGTAAGACACACTGACCTCACGCCAGTGTTCTTCTCCGACCACTGCCTCCTTCAGGCTTCCTGTCACCTACAGGAGGACCGGAAGGCAGGCAGAGGGACGTGGAAGTTAAACATGAAGCTGTTGACCCCAGAGAATGTCGAGGAGCTAAAGAGGGACTACGCATGTTGGAGAACGGTGAGGCCCCTCTTTGACTCCCCCACACTCTGGTGGGAAGCAACTAAGGAGAACATTAAGAGGTTCTTCATAATTAAAGGGGTTCAGAGAGCAAGACAGAGAGTCAGAGGGAATTGTGCCAACCCCAGACAGATTTGCAACAATTGCTCCTTCTGCAGCCGAGCGCGGTGGATGTGAGGGAAGAACTTAGAGAGTTGAAGGACCGGCAAGCTCGGCTCTTTACCTCTGAATCCTCCACGATCATCTTCCGATCCAGGGTCCGCCATGTGGAGCAGGTGCTCACGTTTCTTCTTCCATAAGGTTCACAAGGGGAGCTCTGTGATGAACAGCCTTAGGGAGGAGGACGGCACGGTAGCATCCTCACAGACAGACATGCTGAGGATCAGCAAATCCTTTTACACAGATTTGTATGACCAAAAGACCACAGACAGTACCTCCTCCCAGAACTTCCTGTCCTCGATCACGGAGGTCTTGGAGGACAGCAAGCGGGAGAGTGGACCAACCACTGACCGTAGAGGAGCTGGCTGGCTCCATCCATTCCTTTGACTCGAATAAAACTCCCGGAAGCGATGGCTTACCGGCCGAGTTGTATTCGGCTCTGTGGGACTGGATGGGCCCGGACCTGCTAGAAGTGTACAACGACATGCTTCTGGCTGGTAGTATGTCAGACTCCATGAGGAAGGGCAACATCACCCTAATCTACAAGCAGAAGGGGGAGATGAAGGACATAAAGAATTGGAGACCCATAACACTCTTGAATCTTGAGTGTAGACTACAAGATCCTGTCTAAGGCCATCGCCAACCGGGTCAAGTCTGTTCTGGGACAGGTGATCCACCCGGACCAAACCTGTGCTGTACCTGGCAGGAAAATCTCAGACAGTCTAGCGCTGCTGAGAGATACCATCGCCTACGTGCAGGACAGACGGGTGGATGCCTGCCTAGTCAGCTTGGACCAGGAGAAGGCCTTCAACAGGATTTCGCATACATGAGGGACGTGCTCTCCAAAATGGGTTTTGGGGAGGGAATCAGGAATTGGATCAAACTGCTCTACACCAACATCCGTAGTGCAGTCCAAATCAATGGGTGGGAATCAGTCAGTTTCTCTGTAATGTCTGGATCGGGCAGGGTTGCCCTCTCTCTCCTGTCTTGTTTGTCTGCTGTATTGAACCCTTTGCCAAATCCATCAGGAAGGATGTGAGCATAAGAGGAGTGACATTGCCAGGCAGTGGGGGCATTCAAGTAAAGACCTCCCTGTACATGGACGATGTCGCTGTCTTCTGCTCGGATCCAGGGTCAGTCCGCAGACTGATTAGTATCTGCGACCAGTTTGAGTCGGCCACGGGAGCCAGGGTGAACCGCAGGAAGAGCGAGGCCATGCTCTTTGGCAACTGGCCCGACAGATCTTCCGTCCCCTTCACCATCAAGCCTGACCTTGAAGGTGCTGGGGATCTGGTTCGGGGGGGCTGAGGCATGTAACAAAAATTGGCTGGAGCGGATAGCCAGGGTGGGGAGGAAGCTGGAGCTGTGGAGGCAATGCTCCCTCTCCATAACGGGAAAGAATTTGGTCATCAGGTGTGAGGTGCTCTCGGGGCTGCTGTACTTGGCACAAGTGTGGCCTGTCCCTCCATCCTACGCTACAGAGATCACCTGGGCCATCTTCCAGTTCATCTGGGGGTCGAGGATGGACCGGGTGCGACGGGCCACGATGTACAAGTCAGCAGACAACGGGGGTAAAAGCGTGCCCAACGTCGCCCTCATTCTGATGGCCACCTTCGTGTGTGGCCGCATCAGGCGGAGTGTAGAGCCAAGGCACGTGGGCACCAAGTGTCACTACCTGCTGAGGTTCTACCTGTCCCCGGTGTTACAAAGGATGGGCCTGGCACAGGTGCCACGCAATGTGCCAGTCAGCTGGACATTGCCGCCCCATCTGTCGTATGTGGAAGGGTTCTTCCGGACCAACACCTTTGAACACATGTCCATTGGGCAGTGGTCAGCACGGAATGTCCTGCAAGCACTGCAGGGAAAGGACTCTAGGGACCCGGTGGCGTGGTTCTCTGAGCAGACTGCCCAGCTTGTCTGGCAAAATGCCTCATCGCCAGAACTCGCCAACAAGCACCAAGACCTGGCTTGGCTAGCGGTGAGGGGAGCCCTCCCAGTCAGATCCTTCCTGCACCGTCGGAACTTCACTGCCAGCGCAAGCTGCCCTCGGGACGGCTGTTATGGAGAGGAGACGGTTGCCCACCTCTTTACAGAGTGTGGTTTTGCTAAAAGATTCTGGAGAAAAATGCAAGGGTCCCTGGTACGCTTTATCCCGAACAGCTCCGTCACAGAGGACTCGGTGATTTACGGACTGTTCCCAGGGACACGGTATGGTGGAGACGCCCCTCAAAATAAGGGAAGGTATCCCACGCCATTGTGCCACATGAGTGGCACGAGTGGGGGACTGATTTGTGGAAATCTGGGGAAAAGAAATGTCTAAACTGTATTCATCAATTTGTACAGCCTCCGAAAATGTCGGATGGATTTTCCGCAAGGTTCATGTATTGTATATATTTATCATTTGAATAAAGTATATTTTGAAATTTAAAAAAAATTCTTCACTGTGGTGGAAGGCAATACAGTTCAGACAGTTCTCCTCCGCCTCCATTGTGCATCCGGGGCCCTGACCCTCCGTAGTTGCCGCTACAGACAGCCCGATGTTCAAGCCCTCTGGTCGGGATGGGCAAAACGCCGATGTCGGGACAGGTCAAGCAGACCCCGCGGCCTGGGGCTCCCAAATCGGCCACCTCCTGACCGGAGACCGCGGCTTCCTGATGTTGTAGGCCTCAGGCTGGCAGTCGGAGCTCTTCTCCGGCGATCCCCGGTGAATGATCGCCCGCTTCACGATGGTAAAGTAAAGTCCGTTCCACGCCAGAAGCTCCACAGACCGCGGCTTCCAGATGTTGTAGGCCGCAGGCCAGCGGTTGGAGCACTTGACAAGGGGGTCCCCCGGCAAGGGGGTCAACGATATTACAGTCCCCACTGCACCGCCGCTGAAGCTCTGGGCCCGCAATGTTAAGTTCCTGCTGCGCCGCCGCTGAAACTCTAGGCCCGACTCCGGGAAAGGCTGCACCAAACCAGGTAATGCTGCGAGGAGGGGGGCGAAAAAGCGACAAGGAAGAAAGTCGCCTCTCTGTCGTTGGAGGTGCCTGAAAACAGTTTCCCCCCACACACACACACAAGACATACAGAGAAACACTAAAGCATACTTTGGACAAGCTAAAAAAAAACAAAAAAAGTCAAAGCAACGAACCTGCTGCAGGAGAGGCAGCCGACTCGCAATGCCACCGGAACTTGGTGGAACTATACCGGAACTATACACTTCAGAATTCATTATGCTACTGCCATCAGCAGTTGTATCATCATTGAAGATAAGCGAGCCAGTACCTTCAGCAGCCATACATGCCCAGGCCATAACACCCCCACCACCCTTTTTGACAGATGAGGTGGTATGCTTCTCTCCTCCATACTTTATTCTTGCCATCACTCTGGTATATGTTAATACTCATCTCATCTGTTCACAAGACCTTTTTTCCAGAACTGTGGTTGCTCTTTTAAGTACTTATTGGCAAATTGTAACCTGGCCATCCTATTTTTGCGGCTAACCAGTGGTTTGCATCTTGCAGTGTAGCCTCTGTGTTTCTGTTCATGAAGTGCTCTGTGGTCATTGTCAAATCCACACCTGACTCCTGAAGAGTGTTTCTGATCTGTCTGACAGGTGTTTGGGGATTTTTCTTTATTATAGAGACAATTCTTTTGTCATCAGCTGTGGAGATCTTCCTTGGCCTGCCAGTCCCTTTGCGATTGGTAAGTTCACCAGTGCTCTCTTTCTTCTTAATGATGTTCCAAACAGTTGATTTGGGTGAGCCTAAGGTTTCGCTAATGTCTCTAACAGTACTATTCTTGGTTCTCAGTCTCATAATGGCTTCTTTGACTTTCATTGGCACAACTTTGGTCCTCATGTTGATAAACAGCAATAAAAGTTTCCAAGGGTGATGGAAAGACTGGAGGAAAGACTAGGTGCTGAGAGCTCTCTTATACCTGTATTAAGGAGGCAATTACAAACACCTATGAAGTCATGTGTCCCAAACATTATGGTGCCCTGAAATGGGGAGACTATGTATAAACAAAGCAGTAATTTCTACTTGGTGAAACCAAAATGTATAAAAATACCCTTTTATAAAATCTGACAATGTTTACTTTAACCACATGTGGTTTTTTTTTCTCTCTATTACAAATCACAAATTGTGGAGTGCAGAGGCAAATAAATAAATTGTGGGTCTTTGTCCTAAACATTATGGAGGACACTGTCTGTTCCCAATTTTGGAATTAAAAAGATGAGTGATTGCACCATCACACCACCTTTATTGGAACTGGTTTGCAGTTTAATGAACAAATGATATGTAGCAATAATGTAACATCCAACCTTGTGGAAGGTCTGAGGTAAAAATAGCTGAACTGTTGGGTAGTGTGGGTGTGGGGAAAACCAGTTTTACTTGTTTTTTTTTTCCTTAACCTTTAAAGTGCAGCATGTGGAGGCTGGGATATTATAGGTGTAGAAACATGGCTGGGAGCAGGATAGGACCTGCAGTTCAATATTCCAGGATATAGATGCTACGTGTGATAGAGATGCAAGTAAGAGAGGAAATGAGTTGCCATTTTGATCAGGGTGCACATAACAGTGTTCAGAGAGAATATTTTTGGGGGATCATCTAGTGAGGCTATATGGGTTGAACTTAGAAATAAGAAGGAAATGATCACTATGCTGGACTCCATAATAAATATATAGCCAGTGTAATGAGCAGATATGTAGGGAGATTGTAGGGAAAAACTATCCTCCTTGGCCTGCTTCGTTACCTAGCCAACCTGCACTCTGGATTGTCCATAGAACCATAGAAAATAGGTGCAGGAGTAGGCCATTCGGCCCTTCGAGCCTGCACCACCATTTAATATGATCATGTCTGATCATCCAACTCAGTATACTGTACATGCCTTCTCTCCATACCCCCTGATCCCTTTAGCCACAAGGGCCCCATCTAACTCCCTCTTAAATATAGCCAATGAACTGGCCTCAACTACCTTCTGTGGCAGAGAATTCCAGAGACTCACCACTCTCTGTGTGAAAAATGTTTTCCTCATCTCGGTCCTAAAGGAATTCCCCCTTATCCTTAGACTGTGACCCCTTGTTCTGGACCTCCCCAACATCGGGAACAATCTTCCTGCATCTAGCCTATCCAACCCCTTAAGAATTTTGTACGTTTCTATAAGATCCCCCCTCAGTCTTCTAAACTCTAGCGAGTACAAGCCAAGTCTATCCAGTCTTTCCTTATATGAAAGTCCTGACATCCCAGGAATCAGTCTGGTGAACCTTCTCTGTACCTCCTCTATGGCAAGAATGTATTTCCTCAGATTTGGAGACCAAAACTGTATGCAATACTCCAGGTGTGGTCTCACCAAAACTCTGTACAACTGCAGTAGAACCTCCCTGCTCCTATACGCTCATCCTTTCGCTATTAATACTAACATACCATTTGCTTTCTTCACTGCCTGCTGCACCTGCATGCCTACTTTCAATGATTGGTGTACCATGACACCCAGGTCTCATTGCATCTCCCCTTTTCCTAATTTGCCACCATTTAGATAATAGTCTACCCTCCTGTTTTTGCCACCAAAGTGGATAACCTCACATTTATCCACATTATACTGTATCTGCCTTGCATTTGCCCACGTACCCAGCCTATCCAAGTCACCTTGCAGCCTCCTAGCATCCTCCTCACACCTAACACTACCCCCCAGCTTAGTGTCATCCGCAAACTTGGAGATGTTGCATTCAATTCCCTCGTCCAAATCATTAATATATATTGTAAATAGCTGGGGTCCCAGCACTGAGCCTTGCGGTACCCCACTAGTCACTGCCTGCCATTCTGAAAAGGACACGTTTACTCCTACCCTTTGCTTCCTGTCTGCCAGCCAGTTCTCTATCCACATCAATACTGAACCCCCAAAACTGTGTGCTTTAAGTTTGTATACTAATCTCTTATGTGGGAGCTTGTTGAATGTCTAGAAAACTAGGTATAACACATCCACTGGTTCTCCCTTATCCACTCTACTAGTTACATCCTCGAAAAATTCTATCAGATTCGTCAGACATGATTTACCTTTCGTAAATCCATGCTGACTTTGTCCAATGATTTCACCACTTTCCAAATGTGCTGCTATCCCATCTTTAATAACTGACTCTAGCAGTTTCACCTCTACCGTCTCTCCCTCCTTTTTTAAAAAGTAGGGTTACATGAGCTACCATCCAATCCTCAGGAACTACTCCAGAATCTAAGGGGTTTTGAAAAATTATCACTAATGCGTCCACTATTTCTGTGGCTACTTCCTTGAGTACTCTGGGATGCAGCCTATCTGGCCCTGGGGATTTATCGGCCTATAATCCATTCAATTTACCCAACACGACTTCTCGGCTAACCTGGATTTCACTCAGTTCCTCCACCTTATTTGACCCCCGGTCCCTTGCTATTTCCGGCAGATTATTTATGTCTTCCTTAGTGAAATCTGCCAGCCAAGACAGAACCAAAGTAGTTATTCAATTGGTCTGCCATGTCCTTGTTCCCCATGATCAATTCACCTGTTTCTGACTGCAAGGGACATACATTTGTTTTAACTAATCTTTTTCTCTTCACATATCTATAAAAACTTTTGCAGTCAGTTTTTATGTTCCCTGCCAGTTTTCTTTCATAATCTATTTTCCCTTTCCTAATTAAGCCCTTTATCCTCCTCTGCTGGACTCTGAATTTCTCCCAGTCCTCTGGTAGGCTGCTTTTTCTGGCTAATTTGTATGCTTCATCTTTAGTTTTGATACTATCCCTGATTTCCCTTGTTATCCATGGATGCCCTACCTTGCTGATTTATTCTTTTGCCAAACTGGGATGAACAATTGTTGTTGTTCATCCATGCAGTCTTTAAATACCTTCGATTGCGCATCCACTGTCAACCCTTTAAGAATCACTTGCCAGTCTGTCTTGGACAATTCACGTCTCATACGTTCAAAGTTACCTTTGTTTAAGTTCAGAACCCTTGTTTCTGACTTAATTATATCACTCTCCATCCTAATGAAGAACTCAACCTTATTATGATCAGGTTAATCATATGTTCTGGTTAATCTTTAAAGTTGTGTTCATCCCTTGTTTTGATCTCTGAAACATTACCACTTGTCTCTAACATTGAGACAAGTGGTAATCACCTGCATCGCCGCTAAATCCCTTGTTCACACCTTGTCCATCGTATGTAAATTCCAGCTCTCCTTGCACTGTCTACTTTTCTTTCTGCACGTCCCACAGCTTGCCATTGGCACCATAGAAGAAGTGAAGTATTTCAAACGCTTTTAAGGGCTATCAAGTGCATTTTCAGCACTTTATGCTCTTGATTATTTCCCATTTTCAAAGCAATGGATTCAAAATCAACTCAGTCCAATGGTTCTTTCTGTTGCCATATTTTTCTAAAGGTATCCGTGTTGAGTGAGGATACCTTCTACGACTTCTACGTCTAACCTTTTGGAATGCTGTTCTCCTTGCTTCCAGTCTCCCACTTCAATGTCCGCCTTCTTGATTATACTTGATGCACTTTCCTATTCCCAGTTCTCATTTTGATCACAGGAGTCTTTTAGAATTTTTGTTTCTTTTTCAGGGATATAAAATTAAATCCATGTTGTCATATACTCTGCTAATTATAGACCGCAAGTTTGATTTGTGCAATCTAATTTATTGCTGAAATATACTGTAAACGGCAAAGCCGCAACAGAGTGAATCCAAATGTGACACATACGTCAACCAGTTTTGTCTGTCGATGATTATTGGCAAGGAGATTATAGGATTTTGAATGTGGTTTTCCTTGCATAGCTTAATTTTTTGTTTAGCTAGACTTTGTGGACAAAGGAGTGATGTCTTGCAGAAAGCTTTGTTTGTTGCATCAGAATCTGTAGATTTTCTTCATCTGCAGCTCATAGAAGTATGCTTGGGAAACTTAAGAAATAATAGCAGTTAACATCACTCAAAGAATTTCAATAAAATTAGCATCTGCCTTTAATATAGCAAAATGCACCAAGTAGGGTAGTAAGAAAAATATCAATAAAAAACATTCAAAGAAAAGCCCAAGGCAAAGAGCGAGACAGAGAGACTTAGATGGGAATTTGAGTGGGTGGATACAGAAACAATGTCCCCCCTGACTGGGGTGTTTTAAACCAGAAATCATAGCCTCAAATTAAGTGGTCATCCATAAAGGACAGGAGGGAAGAGATTTTTTTTTTTTGCCTCGTCCATTAGCCTAATAGAAGACCTTTCAGTGTCTGATTACAGCAAGAAAGATAGACACATAATGCTGGAGTAACTCAGCGGGACAAGCAGCATCTCTGGAGAGAAGGAATGGGTGACGTTTTGGGTTGAGATCCTTCTTCAGACTGATTCTTCAGAATCTTCAGAATGAAGGAGTCTCTAGAAGGGTCTCAACCTGAAACATCACCCATTCCGTTTCTCCAGAGATGCTGTCTGTCCCGCTGAGTTACACCAGCAATTTGTGTCTACCTTCGATTTATACCAGCATCTGCAGTTCTTTCCAACACAACAGCAGGGAAGTTGGTGTTTCTGAATCTGTTAATACTTTCAAGATTTTATATCTTCTGCTCGGTGAGAGGAGAGAGATTAACTGTAGTGTAAATGGTCCTAGATTATGTTGGCTGCTTTCCTGAGAATAGGAAATGTAGATGCAGTCAATGGGAGAGGGGATGTTGGGGGGGGGGGGGGGGGGGGGGGGTAGGGTGAAAGCGGAAGGCAGAAGGTCAGTTTTGTGAGCGGCCCCGGCTACATCCACAACTCTCTGCTATTTGTGTGTGTTCTGAGCAGAGCTGTTACCAAATCAAGTTGCAATGCATCTGAACAGAAGGCTTTCTATGTGCATCTGCAGACATGGTTAAGAATGTTTGGAGACAAGGAGAAATTCCTTAATGTTCTGAGGAAGTCAAGGGCATTGGTGTGCTTTTTGGCATAATCTCAAGAGTATTTAGTCCAGGAGAAAATGTTGGAGACATTTACTCTTTGGATCTTGAAGCTCTCAACCATCCCCACATTTGCACCATTGATGCAGACTGACCTAGTTTCCTAAAGTCAATATCTAACTCCTCTAGCTTGCGTTGAGGGAGAAGTTGTTGGCTTGCCACCATGTTAGTAAACACTCGATCTCCTTCCTGTGCTCTGTCTCATCATTGTTCAAATTCTGGCCCAATTCTGGTGTAATTGGGAAACATTTGAAAATGGATTTGGAGCAGAATTTGGCTGCACAGGCAAAACAATACTTTTGAGGCCTAGGTTTAAGGTGAGGATTAAGATGTTTAGAAGGAATCTGAGAAGGATTGTTTTAACTTAGAGCAGTTGCCACCTGAAACGCACTGACTGAGGGGTGGTGTAACCAGGTAAGCTGCACCATGCTGCACCACAACATTTAAGAAGCTTCTGAGCGAGCACTGAATCACCGAGGCAGAGCAAGCTACGGACCAGGTGCCGGTAAATGGGTATTTGGTCGGCATGATGTTGGTGAACTGGACAGCCTGTTTTTGTGCTGTATGACTCTTTTTAATGTGTCTTAAAATACCTACTGTTTGCAGACGGGTAAATGCAGTTATTTATTATGAATCCTTTACAATAATGGAACTTGCTTTCACCTTGATCAGGATGCAGCTTCCTATTTATCCTTCCTTCTTTCATCAGCAGAGCTAAGTAAGGAACAGGGCAGGATACCAACATTCTAAATGTTCCCAGTTAAGAAAGATGCAGGATATTGGTATTACAGAGCAAAAGAGTTCAATTTCCTCAGGAAGGATATCACAGAGGAAGTACAGTAGACACATCCACCTCATTTAATTACTTATTTCAAGATAGTTTAGTCACAAGGCTTGGGAGCTTAAAATAAAAATCGGCAATTAGCTTGTTTTCATTTTGGATTAGCCACTGATTGAACAATGAGAAAATGAAAGGAATCTTGAAACACCTGCTGGATTAGTTTTTGCTTCTCCCTTCCCACCCACCATTAATCTTTTTCACCAATGTTGGCACCACCTTGGTGGCTATCTGGTGGGGACTGACATGATCAGCCCCAGTGAACAGTATGTTAGTAAAGCTCCTTCATGTAAGAATTCCAATTATTCTGCCAACTACTTCTTATGGCCCTGTCTCACGGTGCGAGTTGACCCACGAGTGACCCCGAGTGACAGACTCGTGGTTGTGCACGAGATCCCAAGTTGATGTTCAAGTGTTTGAACCGAGTTCCCACGGGTATGGTATTTTGCCGTTTACTGCGATGTTCCAAGTTTGTCTCCAGAGTTAACCAAGTTCGTCTCCCGAACTGACAACGTCTCCTGACCTACTCTTGAGCTGACAACTTCTCCTGAAAAGTGACACAGTGTTTCTAACGGGCCCTTCGGCCCACCTAGTCCGCGCCGACCAGCGACACTAGCACCATCCTACACATTTTTTAGTTACATTTACATTTACTAAAATTTTCATTTTTAGTTACATTTTTAGACAGGTTACAACCAAAGCCAATTAGCCTTCTTCAGAAAAAAATCAGAGATTTGAAGAATTGTCCGAAACGTCTCCTGCCCATATTCTAGCCGGGCCCACTGAGTTCCTCCAACATTTTGGGTTTTGAGTGAAATTGGTAGGATTGCTCTGATAGCCACCATCAGGGCCGGTCCTAGGCTGATTGGACCGATTTTTCCAAATTGGGCCCCGCGCCCAAGGGGGGCCCCGCGTTAATTTTCCGTATTTCATATGGAAATACCAATTCGCTTTGTCAAATAAAGATTTTTTTTTAAACATTCCCCATACGGATTTTTTTACATGGAATACAAGTGCTGTACGGTCATCAGACACAAACGATGTGTTAACCACTGTAGTGTTAACAACTAGTAGTTAACAAGTAGTTATCCAATGCGTCAACAATGCATCGATCCACATTCCTCAGTAAATGTGTAATTGTGTTTTAGCCGAAGTATTAATGACGCTGCGTTCCTTTGAATACAATTCACGTGGCGTCATTAACACTTCTTCAAAACATAATTGCATTTTACTCTGGAATGTAGATTGATGCATTGATGACACATTGAGAATTTCTTAAAACTCATCATCATGAGTACGAACTTCTTTTTGGTGAAGTTCTTGGTGTGCAGGTTAGTCATTCAATTTACCTACCGACCCACGTTGTGTCTCTTCGTCTTTCGCTCTCTCCCTCCCTCTCTCTCGCGCGCTCTCTCTCGCCCGTTCCCCACCTCTCTCTCTAGCTCTCTCGGCATTCCCGGAATCATTGACGTTTTGCGGTACACAAAAATGCTGGAGAAACTTAGCAGGTGAGGCAGCATCTATGGAGCGAAGGAAATGTGCAACGTTTCAGGTCGAAACCCTTCTTCAGACCCGGCTATTTCCTTCGCTCCATAGATGCTGCCTAAAGCCCTGCCCCACTGTGCGACTTCATCCAAGAGCTTAAAATCTCTGTGTAGCATCTCTGTTCCTATCTTCAAATTCCCATTTTGAAATAAAATACAGTTTTCGACTTAAACATTTCGCAGCAGGATCGCGATTCGTCGATTCCCACGCATTTTCAATCATCGTTCGATTCAGTGTAATTTTCACACCTGGTTGATGTCAGTTTTTTTAAAGATACAGTACATCACAATTGCGAATTTTTTGTCGAAAGTTTTATTTTATTTCAAAGTGGGAATTGGAAGATAGGGACAGAGATGCTACAGTGATGGCTACATCTGCGCTTCCTTTCTGTTGGGGGGAAGAGTCCTGGCCCGTGGCGGCTCCTGATAAGTGATATGTTCCCCCCTCGGGTGCTGCCTTGCCCGCTGTTCCACCAGCACTCTTTTTTGTTTGGCTCTGAAGTTGAAGGTGGACCCCCCTGTGTCTATGTTCAACTCCCTGTCTGTGGTGGCTCAACGGGACGGGCAGGGGCTCTGGGGAGAGGGTCATCCAGCTCAAGAACGGATCAGCGGGCGATGGATAATAGGACAGCGGGCAGTGGAGCTTACTCCATATGTCAGTGCAAGTAACCTCAATTTATCCCTTGATCGTGCTGACACAGGAGTAAGCTCCACCGCCCGCTGTGATGTTATCCATCACCCGCTGACCCACTCCGCTCTATGATCTTTGCTCTTGAGCTGGTCCCCTCACTGTGCAGACGGAGAGCACTGCCAGAGGTGGGCGGGCCGGCAGAAGCCGCTGAGATGGCAGTCAGTTCCGCTGTCTGGTGATGGAGGCCGCTCGTAGCCACGCGAGCTGCTTCCCTCCCCGGCCACAATGCAGTAGCTCCATGCCCGGAGCGCCGCGGCAGCAGTGAGTGAGTTACAGGCATGTACCGACCCTCTCCTTCTCAACGCTCCTTCCCACCTCGCAACGTTACCCCTGGCTAGACTCCCCACACGCTGTGAAAGGAACTCTCCCCCCAATTGTCATGTTACTCACGACACGTGACTCATTTATAATTATTTATTTATATATCTCCGAAAATTTTTCCCAATCGGGCCCCGCACCTCCTAAGGCCGGCCCAGGCCACCATAGACTCGATGGGCCGAACAGGTCCCGTGTCATAAGGAAATATGAAGCATTCTGCGGTTCAGCCGTTTTTTACTCTGTCCAGCTGCCGATTTAAGAGTACCCAAGGGTTAACACGTAGGACTCACGAGACACTAAGGTCAACGCACGGGCCCTACGTTATTACAACAAGTTAAAATGTTTCAATTTTTATCTTGAACAGTGAATTTGACTTGTGGAGTCAAGTTTCACGGGTACCTGCCGTTAGCGCCACGAGTGGACAAGTTGATCGCGCGAGTTCCGACTTTGCCGCTACGTTCCTGGTACGTGATCACCACGAGTGAAAACTCGGGGTCATTCGTGGGACAACTCGCACTGTGAGACAGGGGTTTTAATTTTATTTAACTGATCTTTGTTATTAATTGGTTTTGTAGTCACAGATACAATATAGAAAATAGGCTGAAGATAGATACAAAATGTTGAGGTAACTCAGTGGGACAGGCAGCATCTCTGGAGAGAAGGAATGGGTGACTTTTCAGGTTGAGACCCTTCTTCAGACTGAGAGTTAGGGGTAGGTTTTGTGTCTATCTTCGGTTTAAACCAGCATCTGCAGTTCCTTCCTACACATAGAAAATAGGCCCTTTGGCCAATCAAGTGTGCACTGACCATCAGTCAGCAAATTCACCCTAACCCTACATCAATCCCTTTTTAAATCTCTTCATATTCTCATCAACTCTGCCCAGATTGTCCCTCTCAACCGCACACAAGGGGCAATTAACAGCGGCCAATTAATCTGAAGTGTGAAAACGCACACCACTAGATTCAGGGACAGTTTCTTCCCAGCTGTTTTAGCAGGCAAACATAGAAACATAGAAACATAGAAAATAGGTGCTGGAGTAGACCATTCGGCCCTTCGAGCCTGCAACTCAGTATCCAACTCAGTATCCCTTACCTGCCTTCTCTCCATACCCCCTGATCCCTTTAGCCACAAGGGCCACATCTACCTCCCTCTTAAATATAACTGAATCATCCTACCACAACCGGAGAGCAGTGCTGAACAACTATCTGCCTCTTTGATGACCCTCGGACTATCCTTGGTCGGACTTTGTTGGCTGAAGCATACAAAGCCATCCCCCTCCCCCACCTTGGTCAGTCTGATCACTTACCATTGTTCCTGCTCCCTAAGTACTCCCCACTCATCAGACGCGTTAACCTCACAGTGAGGACAGTCAAGGTTTGGGCAGATGAAGCGGACTCCACACTCCAGCAACGTTTTGGTGACACTGACTGAGATGCGTTTGCAGCTCAGGCCACCCTTGACTCCCACACTGACATTGACGCCTATACTTCCGCTGTTCTGGACTTCATCATTTCCTCCATCAACAGTGCCGCCACTCTCAAACAAATCACCACATACCCGAATCAGAAGCCATGGATGAACGGCGAGGTCAGGCGACTGCTGAAAGCACGGGACTCGGCTTTCAGGTCAGGCGATGCCCGTGCCCATAATTCATCGACGGCCAATCTGAAGAGGGGCATCAAGAAGGCAAAACACAGATACAAGCTGCAGATCGAGGAGCACTTCGACAGCAACTCCGACCCCCGAGGCATGTGGCATGGCATCCAGGCCATCACTGACTACAGAGCCACCAACTCCACCCCCACGTCCAGCGACGCATCCTTCCTCAAGGAACTCAATCACTTTTATGGCCGCTTTGAAAGGGACAACCAAGAGTTGGCCATCAAGGCTGTGCTCCCCGATGACCACCAGCCCCTCACACTCAACCCCTACGACGTGCATGTGGCACTGAGTAGGATCAATGTACGTAAGGCTGCCGGCCCTGACGGCATCCCCAGGCTCGTCCTCAGGACTTGTGCTGCATAGCTGACAGACGTCTGGACTGACATCTTCAACCTGTCACTTGCCCAGGCAGTTGTCCCCACATGCCTTAAAACTACCTCCATCGTGCCAGTGCCCAAAACACTCCACTGCAGCCTCAACGACTTCCGCCCAGTTGTACTCACCCCTATCATCGCCAAGTGCTTTGAAAGGCTGGTCATAGCACACCTCAAATGCTGCCTACCTCCCACTCTGGACCCCTACCAGTTTGCATACCGCAAGAACAGGAGCACGGAGGATGCCATCTCAACGGCACTCCCACTCCGCCCTCTCCCACCTCAACAACAAAAACACTTATGTGAGAATGCTGTTCATCGACTACAGCTCAGCATTCAACACCATTATCCCCTCGAAATTGATCGCCAAACTTGATGACATGGGCATCAACCCCTCCCTCTGCAATTGGTTACTGGACTTTCCAACCAACAGACCACAGTCTGTTAGGTTGGATAACCACTCCTCTTCTATGCTCACCCTGAACACTGGCATACCCCAGGGCTGCGTGCTGAGCCCCCTCCTCCACTCCCTCTTCACCTACGACTGCATACCTGTACATGGTACCAACACCATCATCAAGTATGCAGATGACACGACGGTGATTGGCCTCATCAGCGACAACGATGAGTCGGCCTACAGGGAGGAGGTTCAGCTCCTAACTGGTGTGCCGACAATAATCTGGCCCTCAACTCCAAGAAGACCAAGGAGCTCATTGTTGACTTCAGGAGATCGAGAGGCTGCACGCACAACCCCATCCATATCAATGGGACGGAGGTGGAACGTGTCTCCAGCTTCAGGTTCCTGGGGGTCAACATCTCCGATGACCTCTCCTGGACCCACAACACATCCTCGCTGATCAAGAAGTCTCACCAGCGTCTCTTCTTCCTGAGGAGACTTAAGAAGATCCACCTGTCTCCCCAGATTCTGGTGAACTTCTACCGCTGCACCATCGAGAGCATTCTTACCAACTGCATCACAGTATGGTATGGTAACTGCTCTGTTGCCGACCGGAAAGCTCTGCAGAGGGTGGTGAAGATCGCCCAATGCATCACAGGCTCCTCACTCCCCTCCATTGAGTCTGTCCATAGTAAACAATGTCTGCGTAGGGCGCACAGCATCGTCAGGGACAGCTCACACCCCAACCATAGACTGTTCGCCCTCCTCCCATCCGGGAGACGCTACAGGTCCCTCTGCTGCCGGACCAGCAGGCTCAAGAACAGCTTCTTCCCTGCGGCTGTCACACTTCTCAACGCTGCACCTCAATGACTGCCTGTCTCCACCTCCCCCCCCCACCCCCCCCCAAGACTATCCAATCACCAGCAAATTGCACGGATACCACTGCATATGTATATGTATCACTTGTTTATTCGTAAGTTCGCCCTTCGGAGATACCAACTGCATTTCGTTGTCTCTGTATTGTACACTGCACAATGACAATTAAAGATTGAATTGAATTGAATTAAAGATTGAATTGAATTGAATTGAATTTACCTTGCACTAAACTTTATTCTCTTATGTATCTATACATTAAATGGATCAATTGTAATCACATATTGTCTTTCTGCTGGCTGGTTAGCACGCAACAAAAACTTTTCACTGTACTTCGGCACACGTGACAAGAGACTAAACTGAAACTAACAATCCACTTGTCCTTGAGATGTGGGAGGAAACTGGAGCACAGAGCTAATCCATGCAATCACAGGGCGAATGTGTAAACTCCACACAGTCAGAACCTGAAGAATGAACCAAGGATTCTGACGCTGTGAGGCAGCAGTTGAATCTCTCCGCCACTCTTGTGTATGGGAAATGTATGTGTGTGTGTGTACACACACAAACACACACACACACACACACTCACACACACACACACACACACACACACAAACACACACACACAGATATATATACAGTGGCTTGCAAAAGTATTCATACGCCTTGAACTTTTCCACATTTTGTCACGTTACAACCACAAACGTAAATGTATTTTATTGGGATTTTATGTGATAGACCAACACAAAGTGGCGCATAATTGTGAAGTGGAAGGAACATGAATAGATGGTTTTCAAATTTTTTTACAAATAAAAAACTGAAAAGTGTGGCGTGCAAAAGTATTGAGCCCCCTTTACTCTGATACCCCTAAATAAAATCCTGTGCAACCAATTACCTTCAGAAGTCACCTAATTAGTAAATAGAGTCCACTTGTGTGTAATCTAATCTCAGTATGAATACACTTGTTCTGTGAAGGCCTCAGAGGTTTGTTAGAGAACATTAGTGAACAAATAGCATCATGAAGCCCAAGGAACACACCAGACAGGTCAGGGATAAAGTTGTGGAGAAGTTTAAAGCAGGGTTAGGTTATAAAAAAAATTCCCAAGCTTTGAACATCTCACGGAGCACTGTTCAATCCATCATCTGAAAATGGAAAGAGTATGGCACACCTGCAAACCTACCAAGACATGGCCGTCCACCTAAACTGACAGGCCGGGCAAGGAGAGCATTGATCAGAGAAGCAGCCAAGAGGCCCATGGTAACTCTGGAGGAGCTGCAGAGATCCACAGCTCAGGTGGGAGAATCTGTCCACAGGCCAACTATTAGTCGTGCACTCCACAAATCGAGCCTTTATGGAAGAGTGGCAAGAAAAAAGCCATTGTTGAAACAAAACCATAAGAAGTCCCGTTTGCAGTTTGCCACCAGCCATGTGTGGGACACAGCAAACATGTGGAGGAAGGTGCTCTGGTCTGATGAGACCAACATTGAAGTTTTTGACCTAAATGCAAAACGCTATGTGTGGCAGAAAACTAACACTGCACATCACCCTGAACACACCATCCCCACTGTGAAACATGGTAGTGGCAGCATCATGCTGTGGGGATGCTTGTCTTCAGCAGGGACAGGGAAGCTGGTCAGAGTTGATGGGAAGATGGATGGAGCCAACTACAGGGCAATCTTGGAAGAAAACCTGTTAGAGTCTGCAAAAGACTTGAGACTGGGGCGGAGGCTCACCTTCCAGCAGGACAACGACCCTAAACATACAGCCAGAGCTACAATGAAATTGTTTAGATCAAAGCATATTCATGTGTTAGAATGGCCCAGTCAAAGTCCAGACCTAAATCCAATTGAGAATCTCTGGCAAGACTTGAAAATTGCTGTTCACAGACACTTTCCATCCAATCTGACTGAGCTTGAGCTATTTTGCAAAGAAGAAGTGGGCAAAATTTTCAGTCTCTAGATGTACAAAGCTGGTAGAGACATACCCCAAAAGACTTGCAGCTGTAATTGCAGCGAAAGGTGGTTCTACAAAGTATTGACTCAGGGGGGCTGAATACTTTTGCACGCCACACTTTTCACTTTTTTATTTGTAATAAAATTTGGAAACCATGTGTCATTTTCTTTCCACTTCACAATTATGCACCACTTTGTGTTGGTCTATCACATCAAATCCCAATAAAATACATTTACGTTTGTGTTGTAACGTGACAAAATGTGGAAAGGTTCAAGGGGTATGAATACTTTTGCAAGCCACTGTATATACACACACACACACATTTGCACACTAGTGATTTCGTGCTTTATATTTTATATTTAAAATAGCATTTAAATTTAGTTATTGATATATAATCATGGAAGACATTAGCTATGTGTTAAATTAGGATAGTTGAGATTTAAAAAATGGCAATTAACCCTGTTGTTGATCTATGATCATCAAAGTAGATGAATTATAGAATCTGGGCGGTGGGGAAGGGAGGAAGTAGCTGAGGATGTGAGGAGAATTTAAAAAAATTGGATTCATGTAAATGGGTTGGCATGAACTTGGTAGGCTGAAGGACCTTTTCAATGTAGTATCTCTCTATGACTCTCAAAGCCATTCATCTGCATTGCTCTACGTACCTTAACCCACATGGCTAGCATATAAAATATCCTAACTTCACACCAATTGTCATTTGGAGGGGAGTTTCAGACTTCCAAAACTGGTTGCATGCAGAAGAGTTGCCTAATTTAATTCCTAAAATCACTGGCTCTGAGTGTGGGTTGTGCTGCCTGGTATCCTGAAGAAATAATTATGTTTTCCTACTACAGGATGAAAAGTATTTATTTTAGCGAAATGGCTAAGACTCTGTTTGCTGTTTGGAATGCAGTTACTAAGGCAATAGTTCTGCTGGGATTATCAGAATTAACTGGGCAAAACTGTATAAATTGAAACTCTTTTTTGTTTCATAAATTAATGTTGAGTCCTCATAGTGAGCACATCTTGGAAAAAGGATTGATTCAACATGGAGACAGTTGTGTTGAAAGAAGGTTACTTTTTTAAGGGAAAACAATGTTCTAGAAAAACCCAGCAGTTCAGGCCGCATCTGTGGAAAGACAAACAGTTAATGTTTCAGGTCTAGGACCCTTCACCAGAATAAAGAAAGTGAAATAAGTCAGAGTTGGTAGCAGGAAAGGGCAATGGGTGGAAGAAAGCAAATATCTGTCATAAGATGAAATAATGTAATGGGAGGGGGGTAGGTGAGTTAAACTCCTTTGACTGTGTAATGTGTGCTGACATTCTACATTTTGTGCAATGTTTTGTCTGGCCAACTGGGATATGAAAATGGCAAAAGAAAAAAGGGATGACAAGCAATAATTGACATTTGGATACAACTGAGAAAATGAGCTTGTCACGTCAGTGTTTCAGAATTTAACCTGGAAGGCTGCAAGCATCCAGACAGTAGATGTTGTTCCATGAGCTTTCACTGGGCTTTGCTGTTACTGTGCAAGAGGCCACAGATGGGGAGATTGGAATGAGAGTGGGATTGAGAATTAAAGTGCAAGACAATCAAAAGCACATAGTCACACTGTAAGAAAACAGAACACAGGATTGCTGCTTGCTCTTCATTTGAAACAAGATTCCTTTCAGTGCCATTGACTTAGTTCTGTTGGTAGCAACTTGAATATTTCACTAAGACCATTGGATGTGATCCTGGCCTCAATGTCCAGGAACTGCTATCCAAATTTAGAAGTGCCGAATTGATTAATACTGCTGTCAGTTCTTGGCTAGATTGTATGATATCAGAAGTATAGGCAAGTGGTTTAAAAACATGTAAACCTTGACACAAACTCTCCTGAGAGAGATTCATATTGCGATCAAACAAAGTTTGAAACTCTTAAAAGAGTTAAAGGATAAAATAATGTTTGCTGAAAAAGATAGGATTTATGACGGGAAATGGAATAGAGGTGGAGAGGGTTTGTCGGGGTTTCCAGGATTTAACGCTATGACAGCAGAAGATGTGGTGGTTGCTACGAGGGCCCTGCAAATCAGATAGTCCTACAGCATCAAAGCAATTTGGCCATGCTGACCAGGATGCCCAATCTACATTAGTCTCCCTTGCCTGCGTTTGGCCCATATCCCTCTAAATCTTTCCTTTCCTTTTAAAATGACTTCTAAATGTTGTTATACTAACCATCTTGCTCATTGGATATACCCACCATCCTCTGTATGAAAAGGTTACCCTTCAGGTTGCTATTAAATACTTCACCTCTCACCTTTAACCCATGTCCTTTGGTTCTTGACTTCCCTACTCTGGGTAAAAATCTCTGTGCATTCATCCTACCTATTCCACTATGGAGTTACACACCTCTAAGATCTCCCCTTGACCCCCTGCACTCCAATAAATAAAGTCCTGGCCTACCCAACCACTCCTTTTTAGCTCAGGCCCCTGTGTATTGGCAACATTAAATAACATTCTTCCTGTATCAGGGTGACCACGGCTGAACACAACTCCAAATGTGACCTCACCAATAAGTGGTACAATTGTAATATAACATACTCAATACCCTGATTAATGAAGGCCAATGTACCAAATGGTGTATTGCCCACCCTATCTATTTGTGACGTCACTTTTAGGAAATTATGTACCTGTATTCCAAGATCCCTCTGCTCTACATGCATATTCTCATGCATTTCCTGTATTCCTCAAGGAATTCTCTCGATCCTAGCTGTCCATGCCTGACATATGCCTCCTTTTTTCTGATGAGAGCCTTGTCAACCAAGATTCCCTAACCCTGCAACTCTTTTATCTCCTGCAGAATTGTGCTGCTCCTAAACGCTCCCATTTTCACCTTTAAAAGCCTACCACGTGCTAAATGCTCCTTTGCATGTGAACACCATTTCCCAGTCAACCTCTGCCTGTCTAATACTTTCAAAACTGGCCTTGTCAAAACATTTTACAGAAGACTTTATAGAAGTTAGGGTGAAGCTTTGCACACTTCTGAATAGACAAATGGGAATTTTTAAACTGAATCTTGGCTGGATAAAGTGGAAATTTGAATGATCAGTGAACAAGACTTGTGGTACATTGATTCCTAACTTTCGGACTTCCGAATTCACATTCGGAATTGTGAATTTTAGTCCACATTCCAGTTTGGTGAAACTCCAGTTTTGAGATGCTGTATTCTTGACATGACGTAAATTTTCGGGAAAAACTTTGTACCTGTTCTTGTAATTATAGTAGATGCTCTGTATTCTGTGAAACTATTTGAAATGGAGCATTTTGATGCCCTGATCAATGTTAACCACTCACTAAATATTTTTTTCAAAGATAGATCCAAAGTGCTGGAGTAACTCACTGGGTCAGGCATTATCTCTGGAGAAAATGGCTGGGTGAAGTTTCGAGTCGAGACCCTTCTTCAGACTGAAATTTATTTCACTTGTGGTTACGGAATTTATTTCTTACAGATTTATTGATTTTATTTTTCAATGACCCCTCCAAAAAAAAATCTAAAGCAATTATTCTTGTAGCAGCAATCTCAATTTATACCTCAGTGAACTGTCTTTTTCTTTCCAGACCTATGAACAGAATGTTTCCACAGCTTATCTGCAAAGCATTGAGGATGTGTACAAAAAGTCTTTCCTTCCAGAGATCCGGTAAGTGTACTGAAACTCAGTATTGATTTTTCATGTTCATTGCAAAGTTAAATACTCTTTTTAGCTTCAACTACACCATGTGGAAATAAGTTCCTGAATTGTTTCTCCTTACTTGCCCATTGGATTTGCAGTACTTTCATTATCTAGCAGATTGGGAATTATTTTTTTTAAATAATATAATTTCCAGTGAAACTTGTGTTGACCTATTTAATCCCCTCTAATAGTTGTAAACTCAGTTAGAAATTATTCAAGTAAATCACCGTTGTAAATTTATTTGAAGATGGTTATCAAGAATTGCAGCAGTATCTTGATCAGCTGGCAAGTGTGCGGAGTATTAACTAAATGAAGTACAAAGAGTTGCATTTTGGGAAGTCAAACCGGGGCAGGATCTTCAGAGTGAATGACAGGAACCTAGAAAGAGTTGTAGACCCAGAGGGATCTAAGGATACAAATACTTAGTTCCCTTAAACGGACATCACAGGTAAATGGAGTATGTGAAGAAGGCTTTTTGCATGGTGGCCATCAGTCAGGGAACTAGGCCTAGAGCTGGAATGCTATGTTGTATGTTTACAAAACGTTGTGTTTTGTGTTCAGGTTAGTCAATATGCTATAAAATAGATTACATTAAACTGGAAAGAATGCAGAGAGGATTTACTAGAATATTGCCAGGACTCAAAGGCCTGAGCTATAGGGAGGCTTTGGGCAGGCTGAGACTTTATTTCTTGGGGCCATATGCTGAGGGGTGATCTTATAATGGCGTGTAAAATCCTGAGGGGAATAGATAGGATGAATGTACCAAATCTTTTTTATCAGAATGGGGAAATCAAGATTTGGATGACATAGCTTAATGGGCCTGTCCCACTTAGACGACTTTTTAGGCGACTACAGGAGAGTATGCAGTCGCCACATGTTCGAGGGTGGTTGCCGGGGAATCGCCTTCATGTTCGTGAGGAGTTCCCGCATTCTGAGAACTAGACGCGGCCTCAATATGGTCGCCGTGAATTTTTCGACATATTGGAAAATTATCGGCGACTAGAATGAAGACACCATGGAGAGTGGTGAGAATTCTCGAGCCGTAGGTGTGTCGGCAAGTGGTCTTAGTGGGGTGCCAGGAAGTCGAAGGTTCTCGGAGGTTATCGTAGGTTGGAGCCAGTGCTGACCGGTGAATTTCATTGGCTCAATGGGAAAAAAAAGGTAAGCAGTAGTTTTCAGAATTTAGGATAACCAACCGGTAATGTTAAATGTCCGTCGAGCTTCACAGCCGTGTATCTCTGGCTTCTTAAAAGTTGTCTCCACTCCTTCTCCCCCCTCTTCCCCCCCCCCCCCCCCCCCCTTCCCCCCCCCTCCCCCCTCTTCCCCCCACCCCTCTCCCCCCCTACCCCCCCTCTCCCCCCCTCTCCCCCCCCCCCATAGGGCTTATAAACTTACCGTATACTGCGCTTTAACCATCTTTTTACATCTCCAACCTTGCTGTTCATCGAGGTGTGTGTCTGTATCACCTTGGCTTTGCACCGTGTTAAAAATTTTAGAAAGGGCAAGTGGGGGGAGCGCTGTCTTAAAAATTCACATGGGCTGGTGAAGGAAGCGATGTGTTTGTGTGTGTGCGTGTTCCACTCTGACAGTCACTGTTCCAGTTCCCGGTTTTTCAGGCGACTGCCAGCAACTTGACAGTCGCCGGCAGTCCGCTGAAAAAATGCCTAAGTGGGACAGACCCATTAAGGTGAGAGGGGAACCTGAGGGGCATTGTTTTCCACAAGGAGGGTGATGGGTACATGGAATGAGCTGCCAGATGTAGTAGTTTTTAACGCTTTAACGTTTTTAAACAGTGTCTCTGCTTTTTGAGCTGTGTGTTTGAACTCTGTATTATTAACCCCTAGCTTATTTGCATTCTGGCATTCCTTCCACTGCAATGTCACCTTATTTCTTTTGCAGAGTCAAGAGTGTTTTATTGTCATATGTCCCAGATAGAACATTGAAATTCTTAATTGTTGCAGCACAACAGAATATGTTCATAATAAAATTTTTTTTTTTAAACTCAGAAAACAAAAAGAACAAACAATAACAGTGTAATAACAAGTCTATTGTAGTTGATAGCTTATGATTTTGAAGTGTTTAATAGCCTGATGAAGCTGTTCCTGAACCTGGACATTACAGTTTTCAGGCTCCTGTACCTTCTTCCCGATGGCAGTGGTGAGATGAGTGTGGCCAGGATGGTGTGGGTCTTTGGTGATGTTGGCTGCCTTCTTGAGGTAGTGACTCCGATAGATCCCTTCAATGGTGGGGAGGTCAGAGCTAGTGATGGCCTGGGCAGTGTTTACAACTTTTTGCAGTCTTTTCCGCTCCTGGACATTCAAGTTGTCGAACCAGGCCATGATGCAACCAGTCAGTATGCTCTCTACTGCACACCTGTAGATGTCCTCTTTGACATACCGAATCTCCGTAATCGTCTCAAGAAGTAGAGGCACTGATGTGTTTTCTTTATGATTGCCTCAGTGAGCTGGGTCCAGGAAAGATCGTCGGAAATATGCACACCCAGGAATCTTTGACTCTCCACCATTGTCTCATTGATGTAATCAGAATTGTGGGTCCTCAACCTTCCTCTTCCAAAGTCCACAATCAGTTCTTTGGTTTTGCTGACATTAAGAGCCAGGTTGTTGTGCTGGCACCATATGGTCAGTCGGTCGATCTCACTTCAATACTCTGACTCATCACTATCTGTAATTCGTCCCACAACGGTGGTGTGTCGTCAGCGAACTTGAAAATTGAGTTTGCACTATGTTCGGCTACACAGTCATGAGTATAAAGTAGAGCAGGGAGCTGAGCACGCAGCCTTGAGGTGCTCCCGTACTGATTATCACTGAGGATGAAGTGTTTCTGCCAATTCGAACTGTAGTCTGTGGATGAGAAAGTCGAGGATCCAATTGCAGAGGGATACGCAGAGACCCAGTTCAGTGAGTTTCGTCACCAGCTTAGAGGGGATGATGGTATTGATCGCGGAGCTGTAGTCGACAGTCTATAAACAACTGCCTGACGTAAGGGTTTTTATTGTCCAAGTGGTCCAGTGCGGAGTGGAGAGCCAGTGAGATCGCATCCTCCATGGACCTATTGTGACGGTAGGCGAACTGCAGTGGGTCGAGGTTCTTATTGATGTAGGAGTTGATATGCCCCATAACCAACCTCTCAAACCACTTCATCGCCACAGTCGTTATTGCCACTGGTCAATAGTCATTGAGGCACGTCACCTTACCCGTCTTGGGCACCGGTATTATTGATGCCCTCTTAAAGCAGGAGGGAACCTCAGACCTCAGCAGTGAGAGATAGCAAATGTCCGCAAAAACCCCTGCCAGTTGGTCTGCACAGGTTTTGCGAACTCGACCAGGTATACCATCAGGTCCTTGTGCTTTCCGAGGGTTCACCCCCCTGAAGGATCTTCTGACGTTGGCCTCTGTGACTGTAATACCATCAGGGTGAATGGGGGCTCGGGAAGGCACATCAGTGTTCCCCCTATCAAAGCGTACATAGAACGCATTGAGCTCATCAAGGAGTAATGCTACGCTGTCGCTTGAGCTGCCTCCTGATTTTGCCTCGTAAGAGATGATGGCTATCAAGCCCTGCCACAGATGCCGAAGTCCCTTTTGACCTTTTTGATGACCTTGTCAAGGTCGTATCTGGACTTCTTATAGAACTCTGCGTCACCAGACCTGAATGCCCGGGATCTGGTCTTCAGCAGAATAACCATATAACCATATAACCATATAACAATTACAGCACGGAAACAGGCCCTCTCGGCCCTTCCAGTCCGTGCCGACCATTTGTTTTCCCCTAGTCCCATCTACCTGCACTCAGACCATACCCCTCCATTCCCTTCACGTCCATATACCTATCCACTTTACTTTTAAATGTTAAAATCGATCCTGCCTCCACCACTTCTGCTGGAAGCTCATTCCACAGAGCCACCACCCTCTGAGTAAAGAAGTTCCCCCTCACGTTACCCCTAAACTTCTGTCCCTTAATTCTCATGTCATGCCCTCTTATTTTGAATCTTCCCTACCCTCAATGGGAAAAACGTATCCACGTCAACTCTGTCTATCCCTTTCATGATTTTAAAGACCTCAATAAAGTCCCCCCTTAACCTTCTGCGCTCCAAAGAATAAAGACCTAACTTGTTCAACCTTTCTCTGTAACATAGTTGCTGCAACCCTGGCAACATTCTAGTAAATCTCCTCTGTACTCTCTCTATTATGTTGACATCCTTCCTATAATTAGGCGACCAAAATTGTACACCATACTCCAGAATTGGTCTTACCAATGCCTTGTACAATTTTAACATTACTTCCCTACTATATTCAATGCTCTGATTTATAAAGGCCAGCACACCAAAGGCTTTCTTTACCACCCTATCTACATGCGATTCCACCTTCAGGGAACTATGCACAGTTATTCCTAGATCCCTCTGTTCCACAGCATTCCTCAATTCCCTACCTTTTACCATGTACGTCCTATTTTGATTTGTCCTGCCAAGATGTAGCACTCCACACTTAACAGCATTAAACTCCATCTGCCATCTTTCAGCCCACTTTTCCAAATGGCCCAAATCTCTCTGTAGACTTTGAAAGTCTACTTCATTATCCACAACACCACCTATCTTAGTATCATCTGCATACTTACTTATCCAATTTTCCACCCCATCATCCAGATCATTGATGTACATGACAAACAACAGTGGACCCAACACAGATCCCTGAGGCACCCCACTGGTCACCGGCTTCCAACCTGACAAACAGCCATCCACCATTACTCTCTGACATCTCCCATTCAGCCACTGTTGAATCCATCTTGCTACTCCGCCATTAACACCCAAAGATTGAACCTTCTTAACCAACCTTCCATGGGGAACCTTGTCAAAGGCCTTACTGAAATCCATATAGACAACATCCACTGCTTTACCCACATCAATTTCCCTAGTTACCGCTTCAAAAAATTCAAGAAGGTTTGTCAAACATGACCTTCCAGGCACAAATCCATGTTGACTGTTCCTGATCAGACCCTGTTTATCCAGATTCTTATATATATTATCTCTCAGTATCCTTTCCATTAATTTGCCCACCACTGACGTCAAACTTTATAGGTCTATAATTGCTAGGTTTATTCTTTGAACCCTTTTTAAACAATGGAACAACATGAGCAGTACGTCAATCCTCCGGCACTATCCCCGTTTCTAATGACATTTGAAATATTTCTGTCATAGCTCCTGCTATTTCTACACTAACTTCCCTCAATGTCCTAGGGAATATCCTGTCAGGACCTGGAGACTTATCCACTTTTATATTTTTCAAAGTGTCAGTACTTCCTCCTCTTTGAATCTCATAGTTTCCATAGCTACTCTAATTTTTCCCCTTAACTCACAGAGTTCAATATTCATTCTCCTTGGTGAATACCGAAGAAAAGAAATTGTTGCATTATCTCCCCCATCTCTTTTGGCTCTGCAGATAGTGTCCATTCTGGGTTCTCTAATGGTCCAATTTTTATCCCTCGTTATCCTTTTGCTATTAATATAGCTGTAGAAACCCTTTGGGTTTACTTTCACCTTTCTTGCCAAAGCAACCTCATAACTTCTTTTAGCCTTCCTAATTTCTTTCTTAAGATTCTTTTTACATTCTTTATACTCCTCTAGCACCTCATTTACTCCATGCCTCCTATAATTATTGTAGATATCTCTCTTTTTTCGAAACAAGTGTCCAATTTCCCTTGAAAACCATGGCTCTTTCCAATTTTTACTATTTCCTTTCAACCTAACAGGGACATAAAGATTCTGTACTCTTACAATTTCCCCTTTAAATGTCCTCCATTTCTCTTCTACATCCTTCCCATGAAACAAAGTGTCCCAATTCACTCCTTTAAAATCCTTACGCATTCCCTCAAGTTAGCCTTTCTCCAATCAAAAATCTCCAACCCTAGGTCCAGTTCTGACTCTCTCCATAATTATATTGAAAACTAATGGTATTGTGATCACTGGTCCCGAAGTGCTCACCAACGCATACCTCCGTCACCTGACCTGCCTCATTTCCTAACAGGAGGTCCAGCACTGCCCCTTCTCTGGTCGATACCTCTATGTACTGCTGCAAAAAACTATCCTGCACACATTTTACAAACTCCAAACCATCCAGCCCATTTACAGATCTGTTTCCCAGTCTATTTTTGGAAAATTGAAATCTCCCACAATCACTACCTTGTGCTTACTACTAATATCTGCTATCTCCTTACATATTTGCTCTTCCAATTCTCGCTCCCCATTTGGCGGTCTATATTACACCCCTAAAAGTGTTGCTACACAGTTCCCACTTCTCAGTTCCACCCAAATAGCCTCCCTAGACGAGCCCTCTAATCTATCCTGCCAAAGCACTGCTGTAATATCTTCTCTGACAAGCAATGCAACACCTCCCCCTCTGGTCCCTCCAATTCTATCACCCTGAAGCAACGAAATCCTGGAATATTTAGTTTCCAATCACACAGCCCTCCTGCAACCATGTTTCACTGATTGCCACAACATCATATATCCAGGTGTCAATCCAGGCTCTAAGTTCATCCACCTTAATTACAATGCTCCTAGCATTAAAATATACACATTTTTAGAAACCCACCATCCCTTATTCTCTGTCTATTATCTTTTTCATCTTTCTCGCCTACATTTTGGATCCGAGTGCTTTCCCTTCTCTGCCTCTTGCCCCACACCCTGACCCCTAGCCCCCTCTACCCGAGTCCCTCCCCCCAGCCTTTCTGTTTAAGTCTCCCCAGTAGCCTTTGCAAATCTCCCTGCCAGATATTGGTCCCCCTCGGGTTCAAGTGCAACCCGTCCTTTGTGTACAGATCATGCCTTCCCCAAAAGAGGTCCCAGTGATCAAGGAACTTGAAATCCCTGCCTACTGCACCAGTCCCTCAGCCACGCATTTATCCTCCACCTCATTTCATTCCTACTCTCACTGTCACGCGGCACAGGCAGTAATCCTGAAATCGTTACCCTTTGGTCCTTCTCCTTAACTTTCCCCCCAATCCCTAAATTCTCCTTCAGGACCTCATCACTTTTACTGCCTATGTCATTGGTACCTATGTGTACCACAACATCAGGCTCCTCTCCCTCCCTTATCAGAATCTTTTTGACACGTTCTGACACATGCGAGACCCTGGCACCAGGGAGGCAAACTACATCCGGGTCTCCCGACTGCGTCCACAGAATCGCCTATCCGACCCCCTAACTATAGAGTCCCCTATTACAATTGCCCTCCTCTTTTTGCTACCCTTCTGAGCATCAGGGCCGGTCTCTGTGCCGGAGGCCCGGCCGCTGTTGCTGCCCCCAGCTAGGCTGTCCCCTCCAATCGTACTCAAACCTGAGTACCTATTTTCCAAGGTGTACGGTCACAGGGGTACTCTCTAGCCCCTGCCTCTGCCCCTTGCCCTTCCTAACCATGACCCACTTGTCTGCCTCCTGTGGTCTGGGAGTGACTACCTCCTGTAGCTCCTCTCTATTCCTACTCACTCCCCTGACCAGACGGAGGTCATCGAGCTGCTGCTCCAGGTTCCTAACACAGTCCTTTAGGAGCCCCATCTCAACACACCTGGCGCAGATGTGGATGTCTGGAGGGCTATCTAGATTCCCTGACCTCCCACATCTGACATCCAGAACAGTACTCTGCCCTTGCCTTTCATACTGCCCCCCTTACACAGGATACAATAGCAACACAATACAAAGTACACAACAAACTGCTGGAATCTGACTGCCAATCAGCTGCTTTCCCTAGTCCACTTCCCACCAATCAGCGGCTTCCTCAAAAATACCCACTTCTCCAAATGGAATGTTATGGATTTAGGTAAAAACAAGCCCCGCGCTTGATTTTAAACCTTACCGGTCGGGTGTCGCTCCTCCCCCTCCTCTTCTTCCAACGGCTCCTGTGGGCCTCTGAAAAAACAAGCCCCGCGCTTGATTTTAAACCTTACCGGTTGGGTGTCGCTCCTCCCCCTCCTCCTCTTCTTCCAACGGCTCCTGTGGGCCTCACGGATGCGGATCTCATGGTTCATCCAAGGCTTCCAGTTAGGAGACACTCGGATGGTTGGAACGCAGTCCTCCACACATTTCCTTATGAAGTCTGTGACGACTGTGGCGAATTAATTTTGGTTCGTTGCCGAGTCCTTGAACATTGTCCAGTCTACAGACTCCAAGCAGTTGTTCCTCTGCCTCCCCCGACCAGCTCTGTACAGTCCTCACCTCTGGGGATGCGTCCTTCAGTTGCTGCCTGTGTGCAGGAAAAAGCAGCAGTGTTGAATGGTCGGATTTCCCGAAGTGAGGGCGAGGGAAAGAGTGATAGGCCTTGGTGGTCGTATAGCAGTGATTAAGGGTGTTTAATCCTCTGGTGTTACAGGAGACATGTTGATGGTAATTTGGGAGTAATTTTTTTCAGGTTGTCTTTGTTCAAGTCCCCGGCTATGATGGTAAATGCCTCGGGATAAGTTGTCTGGTGCTTGTTGACCAGGGCGTGCAGCTCCTCCAGTGACAGACGGACGTCTGCCTAGGGTGGGATGTAGACCGCGGTCAGGATGATTGAGGTGAATTCCCTCGGTAAGTAGAAGGGGCGGCACTTCACCGCCACGTGTTCCAGGTGCGGAGAGCAGGAGTTAAACAGACGTGCCACGTCTGTGCACCGCGAAGAGATGACCATGAGGCAAATACCCCCTCCTCTCCCTTTCCCAGATGCCTGTGCACGGTCCATACGGTGGATGGAGAAACCTACAGTCTGGACCGCTGAGTCTGGGGAGCTGGGGGTGAGCCATGTATCTGTGAAACAAAACACAGAGCATTCCCTCAGCTCTCTCTGGTAAAGCAGCCTTGACCTTAAGTCCTCCACTTTGTTTTCTATTGACTATACGTTGGCTAGTAGGATGGTAGGGCGAGGGGGCCGAAGCCCCCTGCGCTTCAGTCTTACTTGTAGTCCTGTCCGATGACCACATTTCCGAACTCCATGAAGGCCTCTTCGGTGTTTACAGGTACAGTATTTGCGAGTCTCCGCGAGGTTGGGGATTCCCCTGCAATTGGGAATTCCCTTACAGTCTGCACCTCCAGCTCTGTTGCTGCTGGGAGATCCTGCCCGGCGGCCTCGATTCCGGAATCCATGAAAGCCATTCCGGTGTTTACAGGTACAGTACTTACTGTACCTGCGAACCTCCGCGAGGTCGGGGATTCCCCTCCGATCGGGAATTCCCTTGCAGTCGCTACCTCCGGGAGCTCACAGTAGCGCTAATGCCTTTAAATGCGTTAGCAACTTGCTACTTACATTGCTGCTTTCTGCAAGTTCTTTTATACAGGTAAGCTCAGAAATATATTTTAAGATTTTCTGTCGTGCGGCTGGCAAAATGTCGCCGCAGGCAGGCGCCATCTTAGAGATCCACTAAAGTTCTCTTTGAATTAAAATCTATTTTGAATATATATATATTAATGTTGCACACCTGGATTAACTATCTATCCCTGCAATACTCAAAATTTGGTGTCACCACAAGAATTGGAAGTAAATTTGAATCCACACGGTTTATGTGAATTGTGCTGAATAGTTCTTGTGGAACACCAGTTCTCACTGTTTTGAAGTTGAGTAACGGCCTCCTTCTGTTTTATTTACTGTATACCCAACATTTTGCTATTGTATTTAATCCACGAGTCATGGATCCACTAGACAATATCTTATTAATGTCTTTCTGATTCTTCCAACCAAACACATTTGCTGTACTCCCATTCTGTAGTAAGCAAGTTTGAGTTTGGTATTTCTGCACAAAGTGAGGAAACTATAGAAACATAGAAACATAGAAACATAGAAATTAGGTGCAGGAGCAGGCCATTCGGCCCTTTCACGCCATCCAATACAGATACACAGCAGTTAATCCACAATCCTGTCCCCTTTCCCCTCTCCCCAGCCTGTATCTCTTCATCTGGCATCACATTTCATGCCCCTTCTCTCATCTCCTTTTCTCACAGCCCTTTGTCATTTCATCTTTAGCCCTTGTTAAACCATCTGACCATCAAGCCCCTCCACCCCCTCACCTCACTTGCCAGGCTTTTACCTACCCCCACCTCTCTTCCAGCTTTCTCATCCCCCTCCACTGCAATCAGTCTGAAGATGGGTCCCGACCTGAATTGCCATCTGACCCACTGGGTTACTCAAGCACTTTATTTCTTTTTTTGTAAATCCCTTGTGTCTACAGTTAAGTTTCAGGTCTTTTCAACTGACTGTAGCTGCACCCAAACCCTGTCTTGAATTATTTTAGAATTCTAATCTTTTTCAAAATGTTCCTAATTTGCCAGTATTGATGGGTGGTGATTTTAAATTGTTACAAATTTTATGTAATGAATGCGCAAGCTGAGCTTTCCAGACAAAGAGGTCATTAAAATAACATTTGTTGTTTGTTTTCATGACATTAAAGCCAAATGAAGAGCGGAATACTTCACAGAAACCTACTGCTGTAACAAAACCCAATAGGCCAGACACTATGGCTTTTGTTCAGGAAAAAATGACGAGGGTTTTAAAAATGGCAACAGTGATCATCCTGTTCGCTATATGCATTGCTGAGAGTCTGTATTTCTGTTTGAAGGCCTGTTTTAAATAAAATCCCACTATTGACCTTTAGTAAAAAAATTGTCCCGCCTATACGTAATTCTTAACATATTGAATGATTGCGCATACAAGTTGCCTTTTAAGCAATGTTTATTTCCACATCTTGCCAAAGCAGCTTCCTTATGAAATACTTTTTTTTGTTTAACTAGTTTTCCAAATATTCTTTTTATCCTGTGTTCGCCTTTTGTTATGAGTTTGTTGCCATATGGTATTCTTCTGGTGCACTTCTACCCTGCAGCAATCAAATAATTAGTACTTGATTCTTTGTGGATGTTTGCCATCAAGAGGTTTTCATGGAACTTCGCATTAATAACTTGCAATTAAAAAGTGGGTCCAGTGTGAAAGAATACCGCTAAAGCGTTTCACAGGCTGGCAGCTACAGCAAGGCACCAATAATCCACTGTGTCATGTTCAGAATTCCTAATGGTTTGGCATGTGGGTTGCTGGAGAACTGATCCTGAGTGTTAGGAGGATCCCCCTGCCCTCATCTCTTGGTGTGCAGGCCACCCCTTTCTCCTGTCCGTGTGCGCCTCAGAGTGCCTCCGGTTACCGGGCACACCTAGTTCACTGTACAATTCATGAAATAGCCAAAAATAAGTGAATTAACAGTGTGTTAGTATTTTAACAAGAGTAATATTGATAAGTTTGGAAAATCCACCAATTTTTCTGAAAGGGAGGGCATGGGAGTGGCACCTCACGGAAATAAATGTTGTTAAGGGTGTGGCTGCCATTGTCTGATGTGCTTCATCTGCAGAAACCGCTAATCTTTTATTCATGGATTACTTATCTTTAAAACACTGGATAGCTTGCACCATAATGTTCCAAGGCTAACAGTCAGAACTTTTTTTTTTGCAGTGAGACATCTAATGTTTTGCAGTATGAGGCAATCAAGGTTCCCCATGAAGAACAGGTACGAATAATTTGAATTGTTATACTTCCTTGTTAAAGCTTCATTCCATCTCTCTTGGTGATGAGAGATTGCAGATGCTGTAATCTTGAGCAAAAAACAAAGTGTTGGAGGAATTCATCGGGTCAGGCAGCATCTGTGGAGGGAATGAACAGATCACATTTCAGGTTGAAACCCTTCTGCAGACTGATGGAGTGGGGATGGGGGGGGGAGAGAGAAGAGAAGTCTGGAAGAGATGTTGAGGTAAGGCAAAGCCTGGCAAGTGATAAGTGGATTTGTGATAATTGGTAAGCGGGAGGGATAATTGGCAGATAGGTGGAGATGGTGACAAAGGCTCGTGGTGCAAAGGAGATGAAAGTATGTCAAATAAGGAAAGAAAAAGGGGAAAGAAATGTAAAGCAGGAAGCAGGGATTTGGGTGGAAGGGGGTGGGGAAGGGCAAAGAGGGGGTATTAAATCAGGTAAGGGGAGGAATAAAATGTAAAGCCAGAGGGTTTACATTCTTCAATGAAAGGTTTCCAATCCCATTCCACTAGTGAGTGGAATATGCTTTGGTCAAAATTGACAAAAATAGATTTCATCTCCAACAACATTTAAAACTGCAGCCACAGCCCCAGGTCTGGACAGAGATTTTCTCCTCTTTCCACCATCTTGCTATGGATGCTTCATGAACCTTTCCTCCCCATCCCTTTCCTTTTGTCTCCTGGAACTGTTCTCTCCTTCCAGGATTTCTTTGAAATTAGACATACTGATCTGGTTATGTTGTCCAGTGGAATACGAATGCTTCACTAAGTTGTTCCACTCACTAGCCTCTTCAGTTCTTCTCCTGACATATAGTGAGAAGTTTACTACTGGGATTTTGCAACAAATGTGAATTTGCACGGCCTCAAATCTATGAATCTAGTTTGTTTTTCATTACATATTAGCGGGCTGTGCTGATTGAAAAATGATATTAAATTTCACCACTCATCAGTTTAGGAAATTCTCCTGTCCATTTTGAATATGGAGAATGTTTCTTAAGTATTGACTAAAACTATGATTGCTATAAACACCTTGGCAGGGAATATTCCTGTGATGTTACTAAGCCTGATGGTGCCTAATACTTCACGTCAGAAATCAGCTGGTTGAGAAGAACCATTGTGATCAGTCATGATCACATTGAATGGCAGTGCTGGCTCTAAGGGTCGAATGGCCTACTCCCGCACCTATTGTCCATTGTCTATTGTCTATTGCTTGACTTAATATAAAATTAAATGCCTGCTTAAAAGGGGGTCTGCACCAGGTTCCTCTTTAGAGAATGCTTTATCATGTGTTTTGTTTTGTTATATGATTAGTAAGTTTGCAGTTTATATCGTATTGATTGATTCATTTTGAAGAATTCAAATTTGGAAGAATTATGCTATAATTCTAAAATAATACTAAACTTGTGTAATGATCTGGATTTGATAAGGGAACTCAAGGCAAAGGAACCACTATGAGGTAGTGACCACAATATGATGTAATTTGCAATTTGAGAGGGTTGAGGTGAAATTGGATGTGTCAGTATTGCAGCTGAGCAAAGGGGATTACAAAGGCATGAGGGAGGAGCTGGCCAAAATTGACTGGAAAGGCACCCTAGCAGGGATGAATGTGGAACAGCAATGGCAGATATTACTGGGAATAATTCAGAAAATGCTTGATCTTTTCATTCCAAAGAGGAAGAAATATTCTAGGGAGAGAGACCATGGCTGACAAGGAATGTCAAGGACAAACTAAAAGAGAAGGCATATAACATTGCAAAGATTAATGGGAAGCCAGAGGTTTGCGAAGCTTTTAAAGAACAACAGAAGGTTACTGAAAATAATATAAAAGAGGATAGCATGAGTTTCTTCAGTTATATAAAGAGGCAAGAATGAATGTTGGACTGCTGGAAAATGATCCAGGAAACGTTATAAATGGGAAAAAAGAAATGGCAGAGTAGGTTGAATAGCTTTTTTGCATGTCTTCACTGTGGAAGACACCAGCAATGTTCCTGAAATTCAAGCGAGTCAGGGGGTGGAAGTTAGTGGATTGGCTATTGCTAGGGAGAAGGTGCTTGAGAAGCTGAAAGGGCTGAAGGTGGATAAGTCACTTGGACCGGATGGAGTACACCGTAGTGTTCTGAAAGAGGTGGCTTCAGAGATTGTGGAGGCATTGATAGTGATGTTTCAAGAATCACTAGAGTCAGGAGTGGTTCCAGGTGATTAAAAAATTGCCAATATTACCCCGCTGCACAAGAAGAGAGCAAATCAGAATAGTGGGATCTATAGGTCGGTTAGCCTGACTTCAGAGTCCATTAGAAAGGATGAGGTTACGGAGTACTTAGAAGGTCATGATAAAATAGGCCGCTCAGCAAGGCTTTGTGAAGGGCAGGTCTTGCCTGACAAATTTACTGGAATTCTTCGAAGAAGTAAATAGCAGGACAGACAAAGGAGAGTCAGTAGATGTTGTTTATCTAGACTTTCAGAAAGCCTTTGATAAGGCTGCTAAGGAAGAAATAGAGCACATGGTATCAAAGGGCAGACACAAGAATGGCTAGCAGTTTGGCTGCTGGCAAAAGGCAAAGAGTGGCAATAAAGGAGGGCTTGTATACAAAAATAGGGATGTAATTGTGAGGCTCTATAAGGTGCTGGTCAGGCTGCATTTGCAATATTGTGAGCAATTTTGGACACCATATCTGAGGAAGGATGTGCTGGCGCTGGAGAGGGTCCAGAGGAGGTTTCCACTAGTGGGAGAGTCTAGGACCGGGGGCCATAGCCTCAGAATCAAAGGACGTTCTTTCAGGAAGGAAATGAGGAGGAATCTCTTTAGTCAGAGGGTGGTGAATCTGTGGAATTCTTTCCCACAGAAAGCTATGGAGGCCATCAGTAGATATTTTTAAGGCATAGATAGATAGATTCTTGATTAGTACGGGTGTCAAAGGTTATGGGGAGAAGGCAGGAGAATGGGGTTCGGAGGGAGAGATAGATCACCCATGATTGAATGGCGGAGTATACTTGATGGGCCGAATGGCCTAATTCTGTTCCTCTCACTTATGATCTTATGATAATAGAGTAAAAGATGAAGTGTTGGAGGAACTCAGTGGGTCAGGCAGCATACGGAAATGGACAGACGGCATTTCAGGTTGGAACCCTTCTTCACAGATGGAGCTATAATATATATACTGTAATATGACTCAGTATACTGTAATATGACAGTTTCATAAGTTTGATATTAATCTTCAACAAATCCAAGTTGACATTTTTTAAATTCCTCTATCAAAGTTATTAAGCTGTTCATTTTGTCATAGTTTATGTTAGGTAGCATAAAAACAAAATGCACAAAGCATAGTGTTTCTGCTTGTTTGATCTGGATGTGGCATTTACCCAAGAAACAACTTCAGTGATATACATTACAATGCTAAAACCACCCCCTGCCAGAATAAATTACTGCAAAAACCGCTCCAACCCTGTTTTTTTTAATTTTAAGTGAATTTGACATTGCTAAAGCCCTGACCAAAAAAGTTTGAGTTAAATTTATTATCACAATGCAAGGGAAATGGTCCACCCTGTGCACTTTTTCTCCTCTTTTGCAAACAATTAAGGATACATTCCTTCAGCAGTATTCAATGGATTGTGCAAGTGTGGTTGTGTAAGGCATTGTATTTTGAAACTGGACGGAGAAAAATCCAATAATAATTTATAGTATCCTTCCTAGTGAGTTTTGTAAAATGGATTTCATTTTAGATTAATTTTTGTTTTTGTTAATATTGCATAGTTGAAATGTCAGCACTGACTGACATCCAGTCACTTATTTGTTTTAGCATAGACCAGGTGCAGTGTAAAGGTCCCTCATGCTCAGAGCTTGATACCAGCCTTAGCAGAGAGCCCTCCGTTATGTCATTGTGATGCTGTCATGTTTCTCGTCAGTCAAGAATAAGCCCTGCAAATGAAGCTGTCAGTTTTGTTTCAGTTTGAAGTTGGAGGCCCATCTTAAGAACTCTGCCAACTCTGCCAAGTTCATTTGTGTTCAACCTTTACAATTGTTGAAATTGGAAATTTAATTTCATCATTCAAGAGATTTGCACAAGGATCAAGATCGGAAAATAAAGTGCATGTGTAGATTTCTCGAAATATGCACTATTCCTCGCCACGGCTATTACTCCTAAAGTGTAATTTTATTGATTTTTGACATGCTATTGATAGAACTCTGAACACCAGTGACCTGTTAAAATGTTTGAAATACAAGTAGAACGATATTTTTATTTCTTGTTTTCTACTGACTATTATATATGTTTTCTATATTATGCTTCAGTTTCAACTGCACCATTTTAAAGATATAATTTATTTCCATCCCATTGAATGCTCGTGCTCTCAACTGCCCGTTTGGGAAACCTTTCTGTGGAGGTTTGCGTGTTAACCGTAGAGCAGATATCATAGTTTCCATTCTGAATCCAGAGTGTTGACAGATTCACTTTTAAGCAGAGCCAGACCATGAAGTGCATGATCTCAAATGCTGTACTTCATTGTTTGGCATAGTAGCCAGCTCCGATATCATCTGCAAGCTGTTAGTGAGCACTTTAGTTCTCCTTCATTCAACCCCGTCTTTGGACCACACAATGTAAGAATTGCTCAAATTCTGCAGTAGAAGAGTGATCTCGCATCCTGTCTAAATGTTTAGCAAGCCAGCTTGACCTTAAACTATCCCCAAGACTGATTAATCCATTCAGTCTCTAAGAACATTATAACATGTGATTAGACTTGGATATTAAACCTTGTTTTATGAACCTGTAACTAGGACGAGTGTGAAGAACATCACTCTTTCAGTGTGTGACCAGCCTAAGCAATATTATTCAGTGGAAAATAAAGTTTCTTTGAATCAGCGCTTGTAATGCCCAATTAACAATGGTCATTGTTAAATGAACTTGCAAGTATACTTTGAGGTTCCAAAAGCACTTTTTGGATTCGTTACTTAGTGTGTTGCTTTTATTTGATGCACAAATTGTAGAAGTCTTATAATAGCAAGTTGCACACCCACCACGAATGTGCCATTTCTAATAGAGTAGGTCAGATCAAGGATTGACTTTTTTAAGAAGTGGCTAACTCGGTAAGATTTCGAGCATTCCACAAGTGGGAGAGTCTAAGACCAAAGGACATAGCCTCAGAATAAAAGGACGTACCTTTAAAAAGGAGATGAGGAGGAATTTAGTTAGTCAGAGGGTGGTGAATCTGTGGAATTCATTGCCACAGACAACCTTGGAGGCCAAGTCATTGGGTACTTTTAAGGCAGAGATGAACAGATTCTTGACAGACAGACAGACAGGAAACATAGAGTAGGAATTAACGGGTCCCTTTCAGAATGGCAGGCAGTGACTAGTGGGGTACCACAAGGCTCAGTGCTGGGACTGCAGCTATTTACAATATACATCAATGATTTGGATGAAGGGATTCAAAGTAACATTAGCAAATTTGCAGATGACACAAAGCTGGGTGGCAGTGTGAACTGTGAGGAGGATGCTATGAGAATGCAGAGTGACTTGGACAGGTTGGGGGAGTGGGCAGATGCATGGCAGATGAAGTCTAATGCGGATAAATGTGAGGTTATCCACGTTGGTTTACCAGGTTAATTCCCGGGATGGCGGGACTGTCATCTGCTGAGAGAATGGAACAGCTGGGCTTGTACACTCTGGAGTTTAGAAGGATGAGAGGGAATCGCATTGAAACATATAAAATTGTTAAGGGCTTGGACATGCTAGAGGCAGGAAACATGTTCCCGATGTTGGGGGAGACCAGAGCCAGGGGCCACAGTTTAAGAATAAGGAGTAAGCCATTTAGAACGGAGACGAGGAGACACTTTTTCTCACAGAGAGTGGTGAGTCTGGAATTCTCTGCCACAGAGGACGGTGCAGGTGTTTTCAAGAGAGAGCTAGATAGGGCTTTTAAAAATAGCGGAGTCAGGGGATATGGGGAGAAGGTAGGAACGGGGTACTGATTGGGGATGATCAGCCATGATCACATTGAATGGTGGTGCTGGCTCGAAGGGCCGAATGGCCTACTCCTGCTCCTATTGTCTATTGTTCTCTATTGTTCTCTACAACAAACTGGTTATTTTTATAGTGCTGCCATACATTGCAATTTATGCACCATCAAATACCACGACAAAAGTATTGATGAATGGCCAACAAATCAGATTGATGTTGTCAGTTGAGGGATAAATTCAGGTACTAACCTCATGAACCTCTTTGAACCTGTGAACCACTACCACTGAACTTTTTTTTAAATCGCTTCACCATTTCATGGTTGTGCCTTGTTGTTTGGACTTTTGTGCTTTGATAATCCCTGCCTAAATCTCGTCTTGTCTCCCTTTTCTAAAACTATCTTTGGCCAACAACCTTCTCAGCATGAACAAAATTCAATTATCTTCTTGCGTTTGAGGCAGCAGAGGTTATGTATCGCCCTCCAGACGCTGTAGCCAGTTAATGTGCTATTGTCGAGGGCCGTGAAGTCTACCTCTCCACCAGGGGGGGTGGACGACAGCGCAGTCAAAAATGTGCTGTTTGCTGGCCTGCTCCATACACGCAGGCTGCTGATGAACGCAGTCCCCAGCGATGCATGTTGGCATTGAACCGGCTGACCCCTGTATGGAGCCGGTTCAGGGCGACCCAATCTTTGCGGGGCAGGCCCAAGCCGGGTGGGGCTGTGGTGTTCGGTTCAACAGTGAATTGAGGAGGTTGCGAAGTCTGTTCCCAGCAGGTTCTCCATGCTCCTAGTGTGTTGAAACCGGAGCTACAGAGGGTCGCTGCATGACAATAGAAGGGACGATGAGATGACAGGCGTTGAGGTCCCAGTTGCTGTGAGCCCTGGGCGAGGTGGTGCAAAGGACATTTGGTGTCCGATGGGGCCTTGCACACCAGCCTGGGGGTGAAGTACTCTCTGAGAAGCTTGGCGGGTGTGATACCTGCGAGCTCCGGCAGAAGATCCGTCGGAGTAGGACGTAGGCAGCCGGTGATGATCCGCATGGTGTCGTTGAGGATGGCATCCAGCTTGCTAGTATGAGTGCTGCGGCACCATGCTGGGGTGGCGTACTCAGCTGCACTGCACAAATCTCAATGTGCTGGAGGAACTCAGCAGGTCAGCCAGCATCTGTGCAGGGAATGGACAGACAGCGTATCAGGTTGGGGCCCTTCTTCAGACCTGATACGCAATCCGTTCTCTCCCCAGATGTTGCTTGACCTGCTGAGTTCCTCCGGCAATTGGCGTTTAGCTGAAGATTCCAGAATCTGCAGTTGCTTGTGTCTCCAACCATCTTAATATGGCTTGGTGAGGGGTTTTACCAGTTAATACTCATGTGAAGCTTCCTAGCCTGCCTTTCAATGTTAAAAGTTGCTTTATAATTGCAAGTTACTGTTGCATCAAGCTGAAGTATTGAAGCAGGGTTTTGTGTTCTTGCCTAAGGCATTGCTTTTCAACTGAAGCTCCCTCTAACCAAACCTCACTGTTTTTACCTCTGCTCTATGAGGCTGTATCTAACCAAATTACGCCTGCTGTACTTGCAGATCGTGGAAGACATCGGGCTATTGAGATGGAAGAAAGGACCGTGGCTAGAGCAAAGTAACGTTTCCTTCCATTTACTCAGACAGCGGTGAGTACAGAAGTAACACTTAATCGGGGCAGGAAACCTGCTATTAATGATATTTCTGAAGAGTTCACTCTGCTGTGTGCGTAAAGATGTTGATAAAGTTCTGATAATCTGAGAGCTCTGCTATACTTTCTGGATTCTCCTAGGTTTTACACCTGAGACATGAATCCAGCTTTTGCTTATTACAGATATTGATGCACCTGCTGTGGATTTGTAATAAGTTCTGTTTTTAATAAGCCTGCTGCCAACTGTGTCAAGTGCTTACACAGAAACCTTTTGGCCCTGCTGCTTAGCTCATATAATGTTCTGGGTGTGGGGTGGGGACTGGGGTAGTGTCAGCATTAGCAATGAAACCTTTGCTTTACATTTCTTGCCACATTGGAACATAGATTGATGATAAATACAAAATGCTCGAGTAACTCAGTGGATAAAAGCAGAATCTCCGGAGAGTAGGTGACATTTTGTGTAGAGTCTTCTTCAGACTCAAAATCTGCTATTAATGATATTTCAGATATTGAGTCTGAAGAAGGGGCTCAACCCAAAACGTCACATATTCCCTTTCTCCAGAGATGTTGCCTGACCCGCTGAGTTACTCAAGCATTTTATGTCTATCTTCGGTGTAAACTAGCATCTGCATTCCTTCCTAATGATAGATTGATCCCTGACTTGGGTACAGTGAAGATCAGCTGTCCCCTGGCATTGCAACCCCTGGTCTCACCACTTAAGGGTGATGTGGTTATGGTGACAAGTGCCATCAAATTTCAGGATTATCATGGGTGCTGAGGGCAGAGTTATCCATGATTCCGGCTGAAAGTTGACAGATCACATTCAATATTCCCTATAAACAAAATGCCTCAAGGGGAACCATAACGTTACAGAAGATTGTGGTACAATTTGGAGAGATGTAATTTTGTGTCCTGTGGTGATATTAAGGTTAATTATACACAATGTTACTCATTTTTACTGGGTTCTGTTATTTGTATATAACATTTTATATCTCCCATTGCTGCTCCGAGCCCGTGTTTGTGGCAAGAACCCCTTCTTCCCCTCTTTTCCTGAGGTTCAGAGGGCAGAGAGGTTCATCTTCCCGACTGCCTCTTTCAGTTCCACTCGTGTGCAGAGTCACTGCTTTGTTTCACTCGACTCCTGCCCCCTCTGGTCAAGTCTGTACTGCAGATGCTCCTTCTCATTCTTTTTTGTTTTTCTAGAAAATGACAACTTTCCCTGCTTTCTGTTCGCTCCTCCCTGCTCAGGACACAACGGCTCCTCTGTGTGCTCCCAGCACCCTATTTCCCCCATATACATGCACTCATCCCAGGAGGCAGAGATGCCTGCAATCTCGCTGTCTCTGTTTAATCCCTGCTCCATGAGCTATTCATATAGGAGTGATGTTTAGGAAGTTGAGGTAAGATAGATACATGTCTTGAATTCGAGCTGCATTTTATGAATTTATGACAAGAGCAATTGTACTTTAGCCACCACCCTTAGTGGTATTAGCAAGTCATTATTTCAAGAGGAAGAAAGATTATAAGGGGAGTAAGAGGCGACCGTGGCTGACAAGGGAAGTCAAGGACAATATAAAAATAAAAGAGAAGACGTATAACATAGCAAAGATGATCGGGAAGCCAGAGGATTTGCAAACTTTTAAAGATCAACAGAAGGTAACTAAAAAGCCAATTCAGGGAGAAAAGATGAAGTATGAAGGTAAGCTAGCCAAGAATATAAAAGAGAATAGTAAAAGCTTCTTTAGGTATGTGAAGAGGAAAAAATTACTGTAGTTAAGATAAATGTGGGTCCCTTGAAGACAGAAGCAGGTGAATTTAGTATGGGGAACAAGGAAATGGCAGACGGGTTGAACAGGTACTTTGATTCTGTCTTTACTAAGGAAAACGCTAACAATCTCCCAGATGTACTAGTGGCCAGAGGACCTAGGGTAACGGAGGAACTGAAAAGAAATCACATTAGTCTGGAAATAGTGTTGGGTTAACTGATGGGACTGAAGGCTTATAAATCCCCAAGTCCTGGTGGTCTGCATCCCAGTGTACTCAAAGAGGTGGCTCTAGAAATCATGGAGGCATTGGTGATCATTTTCCAATATTCCATAGATTCTGGATCAGTTCCTGTGGATTGATGGGTAGTTGATGTTATCCCACTTTTTAAGAAAGGAAGGAGAGAGAAACCAGGGAATTATAGACGAGTTATAGATCAGTGGTAGGGAAGATGCTGGAGTCGATTATTAAAGATGTAATAGCAGTTACGGGATCGGTCTGAGTCAGCATGGATTTACGAAGGAGAAATCATGCTTGACAAATCTTCTGCAATTTTTGGAGGATGTAACAAGTAAATTGGACAGGGGAGAGCCAATGGATGTAGTGTACCTGGACTTTCAGAAAGCCTTTGATAAGGTCCCACACAGGAGGTTAGTGGGCAAAGTTAGAGCACATGGTATTGGGGGTAGGTATTGACATGGATAGAAAATTGGTTGGCAGACAGGAACAAAGAGTAGGGATTAACGGTTCCTATTTAGAATGGCAGGAAGTGACAAGTGGGCGCCGCAAGGCATTTACTATCTATCTATATACTTTAAGATAGATGTGTGTGTGTGGGTGTGGGTGTATTTCATATTTTTGGCTTTTGATTCGTTACTCCGCCGAAACCAGACGCAAAAACGCCGAGATTTTTACCATTTTGCTAGCGATTTCACTTTTACATTCGCACATCCACTCCTCATTAAATTTATTCATTTTTCTGTACACATTTTTAATAAAATCCTACCCCCCACTCACTCATTTTGTCGCCTCCTGCTGGCCACCTTCTCATCGCGTCTCCCGCTCGACCATAACGACTGCTGCCGCCCGGCTCGCCTCCACAGTACCCTGTTCCTGCTTTTCCCCCCATATCCCTTGATTCTGTTAGCCCTAAGAACTATATCTAACACTCTCTTGAATACATGCAGTGAATTGGCCTCCTGTGCCAAAGAATTCCACAGATTCACAATAAACAATAGACAATAGGTGCAGGTGTAGGCCATTCGGCCCTTCGAGCCAGCACCGCCATTCAATGTGATCATGGCTGATCATCCCCAATCAGTACCCTGTTCCTGCCTTCTTCCAGTCTTAAACTGTGGCTCCTGGTTCTGGACTCCCCCAACATCGGGAACATGTTTCCTGTCTCTAGCGTGTCCAAATCCTTAACAATCCTACATGTTTCAATGAGTTTCCATCTCATCCTTCTAAACTCCAGAGTGTACAAGCCCAGTCGATCCATTCTTTCATCATATGTCAGTCCCACCATCCTGGGAATTAACCTGGTGAACCTACGTTGCACTCCTTCAATAGCAAGAATGTCCTTCCTCAAATTAGGAGACGAAAACTGCACCCAATACTGTCTCACCAGGGCCGTGTACAACTGCAATAGGACCTGCTTGCTCCTATATTCAAATCCTCTCCCTATGAAGGCCAACGTGCCATTTGCTTTGTTCTCTGCCTGCTTTACCTGCATGCTTACTTTCAGTGACTGATGTACAAGGGCACCCAGGTCTCGTGGCACCTCCCCTTTTCCGAATCTCAAACCATTCAGATAATCATTTGACTTCTTGTCCTTGCCACCAAAGTGGATAACCTCACATTTATCCACACACTGCGTCTGCCATGCATCTGCCCACTCACCCAACCTATCCAAGACACACTGCAGCCTCATAGCATCCTCCTCGCAGCTTTGCCACCCAACTTTGTGTCATCAGCAAACTTGGAAATGTCTGGTTCCAGCAAGTGTGGAAAGAGAAACAGTTTAACTATTCAGGTCGAAGATGATCAGAATCTGAAATGTATTCCTGGTACAACAATATGTTAAGATCTTTAGCCTGTAGGTTGCGTCTGTTAATAAGGATAAACATTCTGAGATACTCCGCAGAATCGCACTGAGATGGGAAAATGCAGGAAACACGCAGCAGGTCAGGCAGCGTCCATGGAAAGAGAAACTGAGTTAATATTCCGACACAGGATATTAAACATGAAACAAACTCTCTTCCTCTCTTCACTGAAGCTGCCTGACACTTAATTGTTTCTAGCATTTTTTATTTTCGTATCAGATTTTCTGCTTATGAAGTTTCTTCAATTTTCATTTGTGGAGATAAAAATAGATCTTGCAACAAAGAAAGAATCTGGAGGGAAGAATAGATTTTAAGCAGCGTTGTAAAGGAGCCCAAATAAATGACACTGGTTAATGTGTGGTATTGATTGTGTGGAGTGGCGGGTGAAGCTCCAGAGCATGGAACCTGATATCTCAAGGCCACGTCACCAGTTTTTTAGGGCAAAGTATGAGAATGCACGATGCAGGTAGATGGAGAGCGACAGGTCATGAGGTCCAAAGGAATTTATAGAAATGCAAAGGGGTTGAGCCTGTTGGACATTTAAGTTAAGGAGGCGTTTTTCAGATTTGTGAAACTTGGAAACTGGATTTGTTAGGTCTACAAGGTGATCTGGTGAATGGTGATGATCAGTACAGATATCGTCAGAAATGCAATTAGCATTTCACTGTGTTGCTCAGTCTGTGGACTAGTTAAGCATGAGCTTAATGATTTAGAAGATAATACGGATCTCTGCAGGTTACTGGTGTGAACCAAAGGCAATGGACTCCGTTTTTCAATTATTTTTGAAGGATCTTGAAACGCAATCAAGATTGGATATCGGATAAATAGTCTGACTGCACAGAGGAAGTAGAGAAGTAGGGAGAGTTTTTCTTGCGAGCAGCTGAAAGGAGAAGCAACATGGGACATTTAAAAAGCAGCCGTTAGTGTCTCGGCGTGACTGTTCCTCGTGGTGTAGAAAAGGAAAACGGGCACTAACAGAGCAACCTTCGGGAGCAGCCAATTTGGGAGAGGCTGTGTGTTGAGAGTAAGCACGGTGGCTTTGGTTCATGAGGCTGAGCAGTGGATGACGGCAAGATAGGGTATGGTCTTTTTAATAAACTTTTTTTCTTTAACACGAGTACAGTCGGCATGGCAGTTAGGGCGAGGGTATGTTCCTCCTGTAGGATGTGGGAAGTCAGGGAAACTTTGACTGTCCATGTGAAATACATCTCTGGGAAATGCATCCAGCTGCAGCACCTGACAAATCACGTGAGGGAACTGGAGCTCTAGCTGGATAATCTCTGAATCTTTCAGGAGATTGAGTACATCACAAATGGCCATTATTGTGAGGTGATCATACTAAGATGGAGGTAGAAAGTGGATGGATGGCCACCAGAAAACGTAAAGAGCGAAAGCAGAGAGTGCAGGAAACCCCTGTGGCCTTTTGCTCAAAAACAAGTATACCGTTTTGGATACTGTTCAAGGGAAGACAGATCAGAGGAGAGCAGCAATTGCTGTCGGGTCTGTGGCACCAGGCCTAGCTCTGAAGTTAGAAGAGTGTTAGTGATAGGAGACCCATTAGTTATGGGGACAGCCAGGAGACTCTGTGGCAGCAAACAGGACATCAGGATGGTGTTGTCTCCCTGGTGTCAGGGTACAGGATGCCCCAGAGCAGCTGCAGACCATTCGCAAGGTGGAGGCTGAGCAACCAGAAATCATTGTACGGATTGTCACACATTACATAGGTAGAAAAATGAATGTGTCCTGCACAGTGAAAATTGGGACTTAAGGGTAGTAATCTCTGGATCACTCTCAGTGCCATGTGCTAATGAGGGTAGGAATAAGAATATTGGGCATATGAATGCTACCCTGTTGAGTTGTTACAGGGGTCAAGGATTCATATTTTTGGACCATTGCGATCTCTATGGGGCAGAGGTGACCTGAGTAAGAGAGAATGTTTGAACCTGAATTGTAGGGGGATCAGTATCTTAGGTTGGCAGTTTCACAAGTGCAACTTGGGAGGATTGGTAAGTGAATGTGATCCATTGCGGTAACGAGGCAGGTGATCGGCTGGAAGTTAATACAGAAGTCAATGAAAGCAAATTCGATAAAATTGCACAAATTTCAATGCATGAGGCCTGTCAGGCAAGACAAAATAACTTGGGCTGTGAATAAGTATGTGCTACTGGGGCGTTATAGCCATTACGGAAACCTAGCTAAGGGCGGGACATTACTGGCAGCTTAATGTTCCAGGGTGCAGGTACTGCAAGTGAGGCAGAGGCCGGTTTAAAAGAGGAGGGAGGAAAAAAAAGAGGGCTAAAAGAATGTCCAATATGGCATTCCTGAGGGATCGTCCAGTGAGGCTGAGAAATAATAAAGGGATGATCAAGATAAAGAACTGAGACAGCACTCTGTCGTAGTTCTCTTTTAATGGTGCCATCAATTAAAATGGCTTCCACAGGCTTCCCATTTTGCAACTGTTCGTGCTATCTATTTAACATGACGTAACTACGTCATGCGCTTACTTTGCATGTTACAACCCAGTTTCAATTGTGACAATATAACAGGTGGTATGGGTCAGATAGGCTGGAATCAAGTGTACCACTGGAGGACTAGAAGGAAATCAGGTGGGCAAAAACAGGGTGTGAGATAACTGGCAGAAAAGATTAAACAGAATTGAAAGAGATTTTAAAGATATATTAAGGGGAAATGGGTAACTAGAGGAAGATTAGGGCCACTCAGAAATCACAGTGGTCATCAATGCATGGAGCTGCAGGAGATGGGCAAAGATTGTTTCAATTAATATTTTTCTTCTAATGGAGAAATACATGAAAACTAGGGAACCTTGGAAAATTAATGGCAATGTCTTGAAATCAATCCATATTTCAGTCAATAAGGTGCCAGTTGTCCGAAAACAAATGAAGGTGGTCACTGCGGGAAGCTAGTGAATAAATTGTAGGAGCCTTGGCTGAGATATAAGAATCATCATTAAACACGTGAGGGGCTGGATGGTGGGTAATGCTATACCAATTTCTAAGAGCTGCAAAGAAAACTGGGAACTAAAGACAAGTAATCCTTGCATTCAGGTAGGAATGTTACTGAAACCTATTCTGAGGGGTAAGATGTACACTTGGCTTTATTAGGGATAGTCAGCATGGTTTTTTATTTGGGGGAGAGCATCTCACGTATTTGATTGTTTTTTGAAGAAATAACCAAGAAGGTTGAGAAGGACGAAGTCTAGAATGAACTTCAGTAAGGCTTTTGATAAGGTTCAGCATATCAGGCTGCTCTGGAAGGTTAGATTGAGTGAGATCCAGGGAGAGCTAGCTAACAGAATGCAGAATTGGTTAATGGTAGAAAGCTGAAAATATTGGTAGAGGTTATTTTTCAGACTACAGACTAGTAGTGTGCTTCAGGGATCAGTGCTGTGCCCAATGCATTTTGCTGTTTATATCAATGAATTGTATGAGAATTTACAAGGCATGATTAGCATGTTTGCATATGATACCAAAATAGGTGGTATCGTTGATAGTGAAGATGGTTATCAAGAATTACAGCATTCACAAGTTATAGTAGAATTAGGCCATTCAACCCATCAAGTCTACTCAGCCATTCAATCATGGCTCCTAATCGCATAGCCTGCCTTCTCCCCATAATACTTGACACCCGTTCTAATCAAGAATTTGTCTTTCTCTGCCTTAAATATATCCACTGACTTGGCCTCCACCACCCTCTGTGGCAAATAATTCCGTAGATGAATTCCTCTGACTAAAGAAATTCATCCTCACCTCCTTTCTAAAGAGCGCCCTTTAATTCTGAGGCTATGATCTCTGGCCCTAGACTCTTCCACCAGTGGAAACATCCTTTCCACATCCACTCTATGCCTTTCATTATTCTGTAAGTTTCAATGAGGTCCCCCTCAACCTTCTAAACTCCAACGAGTAGAGGCCCAGTGCTGTTAAACGCTCGTATCGTCTTTTCGTATCCATCTTGTTACAAATGGTGACCTCGCTGTCATTGTCCGTTCTGAAAAGGACGCAAGCTTCCGGTGATAATCAGTGGAAGCCTTCACTTGTCGTAATAGATGATGGGTGGTAGCAGAATTAGCTCAGGATACTTCCAGGTTCCAGCCCCACAACGTGGACGATTCTGCTATGCTAACCCACTCATACCTGGAATAATTCTTGTAATCCTCCTCTGAACTCTCTCCAGAGCCTGAGCATCCTTCCTCAGATATGGGGTCCAAATTGCGCACAGTACTCCAAAAGCGGCCTGACCAACACCTTATAGAGCCTCAGCATTGCACCTCCTTTTTTGTATTCCTGTCCTCTTGAATTTGCCTTCCTTACTACCGATTCAACTTGCAAATTCACTTTTTGAGAGTCCTGCACCAACACTTCCAAGTCCCTTTGCACCTCCGATTTCTGGATTCTCTCCATTTAGAAAATAATCTATGCCTTTATTCTTATTACCAAACTGCGTGACTCTGCACTTTGCTATACTGAATTTCATCTGCCACTTCTCTGCCCACTCTCCTAACCTGTTCAACTCCTTCTACAGAGTCCTTGCTTCCTCTACATTGCCTGCCCCTCCACCTATGCGTGCATCATCTGCAAACTTGGCCACAAAGCCTTCAATCCGCTTATCAAATCATTAATATATAACGTGAAGAGCAGCAGCCCCAGCAACGACCCTTGTGAAACTCCACTAGTCACTGGTAGCCAACCTGAAAAAGTGACTTTTATGCAACTCTTTGCCTTCTGCCATCCCACTCTCCATGCTATTATCTTCCCTTTAATACCATGGGGTCTTATCTTCCCTAGCAGCCTGACGTGCGGCACCTTATCGAAGGCCTGAAAATCTAGGTAAAAAACATCTCCAGCCTCCCCTCTGTTTGTCCTGCTATTAACTTCCTCAAAGAACTCCAGCAGATTTGTCAGGCAAGATCTTCCCTTCTCAAAACCATGCTGACTTTGGCCTATTTTATGTGAACTTCTAAGTACTGCGTAACCTCATCCTTTATAATTGACTCTAAAATCTTACCAGCCACCAAAGTCAGGCCAACCGGCCTATAGTTTCCGCTCTTTTGCTTTGCTCCTTTCTTGTACAGTGGGTGATATTCGCAATTTTCCAATCTTCAGGATCCATTCCTAACGAGTGATTCTATAATTATCACAACTGGTGGATGCCTCCACAATCTCAGAGATTGTCTGCCATGGTCGTCTTATTCTCCCCTTGGAGGCCACCTCCTTCAGAGCCCTGGAGTGTAGTCCAGGTGACTTATCCAACCTCAGACCTTTCAGTTTTCCCAGCACCTTCACCTTAGTAATCGCCACTCCATTAACTCCACCCCCTGACTCTCCAGGATTGAAGGCGCACTACTGTGAAGACTGATGCAAAATAGTTATTCAGTTCCTCTGAAATTTCTTGATTTCCATTTATCACTTCTCCTGCATCATTCTCCAGCAGCCCAACGTCCACTCTTGCCTCTTTTATTCTTTATATATCCATAGAAACTCTTGCTACTTTCTTTTATATTATTGGCAAACTTACATTCGTAGTTCGTCATTTCTCACCGTATAGTCCTTTTAGTTACCTTTTAGTTGTTCTTTAAAAACATGCCAATCCTCTGGCTTCCCACTAATCTTGGCAATGTTATATGCCTTCTCTTTTGTTTTTATGTTGTCCTTGTACTCCTTTGTCAGCCATGGCCGTCTTATTCTCCCCCTGGAATCTTTCCTCCTCTTTGGAATGAAATGATCCTGCACCTTCCGAATCATCCGCAGAAATTCCTGCCATTGCTGCTCTACAATCATTCCTACTAAAGCTCCTTTCTAGTTAATCTTTGCCAGCTCCTCCCTCGTGCCTCTGTAGTCCACTTTGCTCATACCTTCTCCCTTTCAAATTTTACGTTAAATCTTATCATATTGTGGTCACTACCACAAATAGGCTGAGGAATGGCAAATGGAGCTTAATCCAGATAAGTGTCAAGTGTTGCATTTTGTGAAATCAAACCTGGGCAGACCTTCACATTGAATGGTATTGTCCTGGCAAGTGTTGCAGAACAGAGGCATCTAAGAGTACTAGTACATAGTTCACTGCAAGTGATGTCGCAGGTATGTAGGCTGCCCTTTGGCCATGCTGGTCTTCATCTGTCATGGAATTGAGTATAGCAGCTGGGACATTGTTGCAATTGTACAAGGTCACACTTGGAATATTTCAGAGTTGTTTAACAAGGAACTGCAGATATAGGAAAAATTGAAGGTAGGTAAAAATGCTGGAGAAATTCAGCGGGTGAGGCAGCATCTATAGAGGGAAGGAATAGGTGACATTGGAGACCTTTCTGCAGAGACCGCTCCCTCCGTAACTCCCTGGTCAATTCGTCCCTTCCCACCCAAACCATCCCTCCCCTGGTACTTTCCCTGGCAACCGCAGGAAATGCTACAGTTGCCACTTTATCTCCCCCTTGACTCCATCCTAAGCAATCTTTCCAGGTCCTTGGAAGGGCAGAGGTTCACCTGCACCTCCTCCAACCTCATCTATTGCATCCGCGGCTCTAGGTGTCAGCTGCTCCACATCTGTGAGACTAAGCGGAGGCATGGCGATCGCTTCGCCCAACACCTTTGCTCAGTTCGCAATAACCAACCTGATCTCCTGGTGGCTCCCCTTCCCATTCCCAATCCAACCTTTCTGTCCTGGGTCTCCTCCATGGTCAGAGTGAGTTCCACCGTAAATTGGAGGAGCAGCACCTCATATTTCGCTTGGGTAGTTTACACCCCAGCGGTATGAACATTGACTTCTCCAATTTCAGGTAGTCCTTGCATTCTCCCTCTTTCCCCTCCCCTTCCCAGCTCTCACACAGCCCACTGTCTCCGCCTCTTCCTTTCATCTCCCCCACCACCCTCACATCAGTCTGAAGAAGGATCTCGACTCGAAACGTCACCTATTCCTTCGCTCCATAGATGCTGCCTCAACCACTGAGATTCTCCAGCCTTTTTATCTACCTTTGAATATTTTGTTCAGTTTTAGTCATCCTGCTGTAGGAGTGATGCCATTTAGCTGGAAAGATCACAGAGAAGATTTACGAGGCTGTACTTGGATCCGAAAGCCTGTGAGATGTGGACTTTATTCCTTGGATCGCAGGAAGCTATGGAACGATCTTATAAAATCATGAAGAGATTAGATAGGATGAATGCATAGAGACATTTGGGCAGGTTTAGCTTAGTGTAGAGATCCAGCATAGAAACAGGTCCTTTGACCCACCAGGTCCACGCTGACCAGTGATCATCCCATCACACTAGTTCTGCTTTCTGCTGTTATCCTGCTTTCTCATCCACTCCCTACACATTAGGAACAGTTTTACAGAGACCAATGTCTTTGGGATTTGGGAGGAAACCAGAGCACTGGAGGAAATCCACCTGGTCACGAGGAGAACCTGCAACTCCTTACAAATCTCATCCAAAGTCAGGATAGAACCCGGTTGTCTGGTGCTAATGTGCTGCCTTACTTTAATTTTTACCAATGGCCCTGATGCATTATCGGATTTCCAAATGAGGAAGGGAAGTGGAATAGTGACTGTTTACAATTGTTGTCCAGGATGTGAATACAGATTGCACCCTCTGATAGCTTTGACACTTCCTCCTCTGAGTATCAGCACAGGGGCACCCCACAGCTGTGTTCTCAGTCCCCTTCTCTACTCTCTACACCCTGACTGCGTATCTAACCACAGCTTCAACACCACCATAACATGTGGCAATGATACCACCATTGTTGGGTGAGTAACGGGTCAAAGTACACAAAGAAGATTGATAATCTGATTGAATGGTGTCAGAACAACAATCTTGCTCTTTAGTTAACAAAGCTCAAAGAACTTATTGTTGACATCAGGAAGGCAAAGCCAAGAATCCATGAACCTGTCTTCATTGACTGGACGGCACTGCAGAGAGTCAACAGCTGCGCATACATTATCTCTGGGCATCTCCAACTTATTATCGCAATCACAAAGAAAGCTCATCAATGCCTCTACTTCCTCAGAAGATTGAGGATGTTGTCCATATAACCATATATAACCATATAACAATTACAGCACGGAAACAGGCCCTCTCGGCCCTTCCAGTCTGTGCCGACCATTTGTTTTCCCCTAGTCCCATCTACCTGCACTCAGACCATACCCCTCCATTCCCTTCACGTCCATATACCTATCCACTTTACTTTTAAATGTTAAAATCGATCGTGCCTCCACCACTTCTGCTGGAAGCTCATTCCACACAGCCACCACCCTCTGAGTAAAGAGGTTCCCCCTCACGTTACCCCTAAACTTCTGTCCCTTAATTCTCATGTCATGCCCTCTTGTTTGAATCTTCCCTACCCTCAATGGGAAAAACGTATCCACGTCAACTCTGTCTATCCCTTTCATCATTTTAAAGACCTCAATAAGTCCCCCCTTAACCTTCTGCGCTCCAAAGAATAAAGACCTAACTTGTTCAACCTTTCTCTGTAACATAGTTGCTGGAACCCTGGCAACATTCTAGTAAATCTCCTCTGTACTCTCTCTATTATGTTGACATCCTTCCTATAATTAGGCGACCAAAATTGTACACCATACTCCAGAATTGGTCTTACCAATGCCTTGTACAATTTTAACATTACTTCCCTACTCCTATATGCAATGCTCTGATTTATAAAGGCCAGCACACCAAAGGCTTTCTTTACCACCCTATCTACATGCGATTCCACCTTCAGGGAACTATGCACAGTTATTCCTAGATCCCTCTGTTCCACAGCATTCCACAATTCCCTACCATTTACCATGTACGTCCTATTTTGATTTGTCCTGCCAAGATGTAGCACTTCACACTTAACAGCATTAAACTCCATCTGCCATCTTTCAGCCCACTTTTCCAAATGGCCCAAATCTCTCTGTAGACTTTGAAAATCTACTTCATTATCCAATGAATGTCGCCGAATATTCCACATACCTCTACGAGTGTACAGTCGAGAGCACAATGACTGGTTGCATCACGGCCTAGTTCAGTTACTTGAACGCCCAGGAATTAGGCATTCTATGGAAAGCGGTGGACATTGCCCAGTCCATCATGGACCCCCCTCCCCTCAAACGAAGGGATCTATAGAATACTCTGCCTCCAAAAACGTCAGCCAGTATCATAAAGGATGCATATCGCCATGATCATGCTTTCATCTTCTTGCTACTGTTGGGAAGAAGGTACAGAAGCCTGAGAACCATGACCTCCAGGTTCGAGTCGTTTCTTCCCATCACCTATCAGGCTCTTGAGCCACGCTGCACAACACTAACTATAACCCTACCTCAACAACGATCTACAATGGACTTGATTTAGAGTGCTCTGTGTACTTTGCACTATTATGGTCTGGTTGCCAGTAATACCTATAATTGTGCTGATTATTATTGCCTGCTCCTTTTCATTATTGTCACGTTATTGGCCACCACAACCCACAGGCCAACTGGATTGTCAGTAGTCTGCATACATATTTGGGAAGTTACGTTCCCAAAATTCTGAAACCAAAATATAAATTCTATATAATTGCTGTTTGTTCTGGGCGTAGGAGAAAAAATAAACAGTCTTTCCAAGTAGGCCTTCAGGGGTGCTTTAAACGACAGCTTCAAACTCTCAACATAAGCGGTCAGCTGTGAGGGATTTGCCTGGGCACATGCTTGTTTCCATTGTGACATCTTTTCTCTGGAATACGCGAGTGGCGTTGAAGGAGAAGCTGTTGAACGAGTTGAGCGAGGCAGAGGGCGTGGGCGACAACATATGGCTGCTGTCTGAGGAAGTGACAGGGCCACAGGGTACCCTGAGGGAAGGAGGTACCTGATAAGAGATGGCCAGTCGAGCAAGAAATTGTTCTGAGTTGTGAGAAAGAGGAAATAAGGTTGTCGACATTTGACTGCTGCCCCTGGCCCATTTGTGAATCTTGGGGAGGACCTTGGTGTTATTTTCTAGGTTTTAACCTTTTTCATGTTCAATTCTATTTACTGAGATTTGATATTCGCAATCCAAATGCGCATGGAGATTTTAAATCTTTGCCCCGACACATAAGTATAGGTGGTTCATGAAAATACCGCATTAATCTCCCAGTGGCTTACTGTCTCCAAATGGATCCATAGTCATTCATTATAAGCTCGTCACCAGGAGAATGCACCAGAATCCCAGTGCTTCTGGGAACTTCACTGCACGGTGAAAATTGAACCCCCCCAGCACGGTGAAAATTGATTTCCTTGGAGTGGAACGGAGAGGACATTAGGTACTGGAATGTGCAAACACATGAGACCGGCTGTTGCTGCAGGCCTGCTTTAAATAGACACAATGCAACTAACCATAATCTTCAAACTTGCCCAGATGCCTCAGAGAGAATTAATAGCAATGAATTATGAGAGCTTGTACACAATAACTGAGGCGTGGGTGAAGAGAAGGGATTTAATATGCGGTTTAACAGGTGCAAGGGAAAAATATGGACACTCGAAGGGTTTAAGGATGCAGCCAGTGATGTTGCAGAAATGGCAAAGTAAAGAAACCTGGAGTTACAAGTCAGAAACTCTGGTGTTATGTCGGAGACTCCAGGCTTCTCTACTTTGCCTTCTCAGTTGCATCACTGGCTACCAGAGATCAATCCTTAAATTCTTCCAGTATCTATTGTTTCTCTTTGCACCTTTAAACCATGTATTAAACCCCTTCTCTTCTCCCATGCCTCAGTTATTGTGTACAAGCTGTCATAGTTTATTGCTATTAATTCTCTGAGGCATCTGGACATGTTGAAGGTTATGGTTAGTTGTATTGTGCCTGTTTAAGGCAGGCCTGCAGCAACACCCGGCCTCACGTATTGGTACATTCCAGTAACTAATGTCCTATCCGTTCCGCTCCATTTGTTCACTGTGCTTAAGGGGCGTGCCGTTACTCTTTCTGTCAGAGTGAAGTTGTTATTGTCAAAGACCCAGCAACAAGATGCTTTGCAAACCCTCGGGCTTGCAAATGCTTCACGACACTACAGACGCTAATAAAATTCATAATGTGCAACTTAGAAGACAGGAAATCCACAATAACAAATGTTTGTCAAGGATTCAAAGCTGCAGTGTAATGAGGCCCTCTAAAGGGCAAATGTGCTTTGCAGTTCAAGTGAGGCATCACCATGTGAATTCCTCCTACTGAGCAATGACTATTCCATCTTGACAAGGAACACCCTGCCTCATCACAATTAATATTCATGCAGAGTTGAAATACATGAAGCTCTCTCCAGCCCAAGCTGTCCACAAAGGATTATTGCAAAGGATTAATTTATCAGATTGTAAGGGGGTAAAAATTATCCCACCTGAAATGCAGTGTAAGGATATGCATCCCCCGTGGTAGTTGCAGAGTGGTACGCAGGTCATAAGGCAGTTGCATTGGCATATCGGATACTTGTCTTTATTGGACAATATATAGTAAGTAAGAGCAGGGAGGTTATAATCAGACTATTATTTAAATGGTGGCCGATTAGGAAAAGGGGAGATGCAGCGAGACCTGGGTGTCATGGTACATCAGTCATTGAAAGTAGGCATGCAGGTGCAGCAGGCAGTGAAAAAAGCGAATGGTATGTTAGCTTTCATAGCAAAAGGATTTGAGTACAGGAGCAGGGAGGTTCTACTTCAGTTGTACAGGGTCTTGGTGAGACCACACCTGGAGTATTGCGTGCAGTTTTGGTCTCCAAATCTGAGGAAGGACATTATTGCCATAGAGGGAGTGCAGAGAAGGTTCACCAGACTAATTCCTGGGATGTCAGGACTGTCTTATGAAGAAAGACTGGATAGACTCGGTTTATACTCTCTGGAATTTAGGAGATTAAGAGGGGATCTTATAGAAACTTACAAAATTCTTAAGGGGTTGGACAGGCTAGATGCAGGAAGATTGTTCCCGATGTTGGGGAAGTCCAGGACAAGGGGTCACAGCTTAAGGATAAGGGGGAAATCCTTTAAGACCGAGATGAGAAAGACTTTCTTCACACAGAGAGTGGTGAGTCTCTGGAACTCTCTGCCACAGAGGGTAGTTGAGGACAGTTCATTGGCTATATTTAAGAGTGAGTTGGATGTGGCCCTTGTGGCTAAGGGGATCAGAGGGTATGGAGAGAAGGCAGGTACGGGATACTGAGTTGAATGATCAGCCATGATCATATTGAATGGCGGTGCAGGCTCGAAGGGCTGAATGGCCTACTCCTGCACCTAATTTCTATGTTTCTATGTAATATTGGATCTGCATATAACGTGAGTGAGATCAAGCCTCGGCAGTCGTGGCCGAATGGTTAAGGCGATGAATTAGAAATCTAAGTTTTCCCCGCGCAGGTTTGCATCCTGCCGACTATGGGAGCAAATGTCGGCCCCGAGTAACTAGGGTGTATGTAACTTTAGGGCGGCACAGTGGCGCAGCAGTAGAGTTGCTACCATATATGCCAGAGACTCGGGCTCAATCCTGACTATGGGTGCTGCCTGTACATTCTCCCTGTGACCCCATGGGCTTTCTCCATGTGCTCTGATTTCCTCCCACATCCAAAGATATGCAGGTTTGTACTTTAATAGGATTCTGTAAATAGTCGCTAGTGTGTAGGGTAGGACTAGTGTACAGGTGTTTGTTGGTCAGCACGATGGGCCAAAGGGCCTGTTTCCACACTATATCTCTAAACTAAATTAAACTAAGGCTGAGCAGTGTCCAAAGTTCTGGTTGTGCCCTGATACGAAGTATGTAAAAGCATTAGGGAGAGAACAAAGGGGTCCATCAAGGACTTTGTCATGGCTGGAAAAACTTAGTGAACTGGATTAGAATGACGAGACTCAGGTGGCACAAAGCCAGCCAGTGAAGATGTAATTGAAACACATAAAGAGATGAGAGTACTGAAGGATGAATACGATAAGCCTTCCCCCTCTGGTGCAGCCAGTAAATCGAGGTGTAGAGGTGTGAGGATCAGTTACAACTCTCACCAACTTCTGTAGCTGCACCATAGAAAGCATTTTATCAGGGTGCATCACTGTTTGGTGTGGGAACAGCTCCATCCAAGACCGCAAGAAATTGCAGCGAATTGTGGATGCAGCCCAGATCATCACACAAACCAACCTCCCCTCTTGACTCCATTTATCCCTCACGCTGCCTTGGCAAGGTCAGCAGCATAATCAAGGACATCGCACCCATGCCACTACCTCTTCTTCCCTCTCCCATCAGGCAAAGGTATAGAAGTATGAAAACGTACACCTGCATATTCGGGGACAGTATCAAGCAAATGAATCATCCGACCACAACCAGAGAACAGTGGCGAGCTAATATCTACCTCTTTGATGACCCTCAGACTATTCTTGATCGGACTTTGCTGGCTTTATCTTGCACTCAACGTTATTCCCTTATCATGTATCTATACACTGTAAATGGCTCGATTGTAATCATCTATTGTCTTTCTGCTGACTGGATGACAATAAACTGACAATAAACTAAACTGTTCAGGAAGACGAGATTGGAGTAGAAAACATTTTTCACCCATAGTTTGTGGGCTTTTGGAACTCATTGCCTGAAGGATTGGCAAGACCAGAAGCTTTTAAGAAATTTGGGAGTTACCTGAATGAAGGCTCAGAAGTGTTGTAGCCTACAGAGCTGTGTGGTGAAATTGGTTCCACAGGTTTTAATTGGCCTGGAGTGCACACGATGGGCTATCTGGTCACTTGTTCTGGAAACGTCTGCAATTTTTAAGTTTCTCATTTCTTTCCCACTGACTACCTAGGTTAATGCTGCTTGCATTGGACTCTTGCCATTAAGGATCACCTTTGTGCACCAGTGGGTGAAACGGGCCATCTTGCAGATTGTTCTGTTCGGGCTGGTTCTTTCTCATGTTTTAGGTGAAGGTACCAGCACTGGGAGACAGACTTTCTGAACATTGTGATATCTGCTTATTGTTTTCAGAACAACGGTTCAAAAGATGAAAGAAAATGCATTGTATTTTAAAATAACACCAATGATCAATCCTGTGTTCTGCTGAATCTGCAGAAACGAAGAGGCAGGCAAAGGCTTGTTAGACTTAAAACGATTTAGGAATTTTATGCTTGACACTGGTTGTTACATCCCAGCTGGTCTATGTTAGATTGATTCACAATTTGGCACTGATCCAGGAGATGTTCCAAAATCTACAAATAAACTAAATCAGCATTTGAAGGGGACCTGCCACAGTCTGTATGTAATATACTCTTTACCTAAGGAGGATAACAACAATGTGTGCTAAATTCTCCTTTGTTTCAAAGCTGCACTCCATAGAAATGCCTGCACTGTTTCTAATATTTCCGAAAGTAACATGGATGGGGTAGAAACCTATAGAATTAAGAGTTTGTTTTAGCGATTTATACAAAGTTCTGATTAGACCACACATGGAGTACTGCAAACTGTTTTAGGCTCCACACCATATACTGTCTCTGGCAGGTGAGCAGGAGAACACTTGGACCCAAATAATGAGACCAGATTACCCAGATTTTGAAGTTTCTGGGTTTGTGAAATAAATTCAAAAAATGCTGGAATTACTCTGAAGCAGCATCTGTGGTGAAAAAACGAGTTGCCTTTTCAGGTTGATATCCTTTCATCTGAACTAGGAAATTTTAAAATTGTGTTTTAAATTGCTATGGCGGCGAAGGAACAGAGAAAAAAACAGGGTGAAGACCAAGAGAGATTGAATGATACTGGCTGAGAGAGGGCAGTGAAGGCTTGTTAATTGCAGGTGAACGGTCAGATAAATGGTGCATTGAACGTTTGTGAAATGGTGACCACAGCACTCCACATTCAGAAGACGATTGCTGTTTCATAAGAGCCAGCAGCTGGTTTATTTTCTGAATCCATGAGCTCTAAATTTTGAGAGGTTTGGGTAACTGCAATGGTGAAGTGGAACTGATGAAACAAGGGCAATGAAGATCTTGGACCTCACTGAGTGACCAGACTGGCCATCTTAATGAGATGTAAGGGTGGAGAAAGTAGTTGCAAATTAGGAGGAAGAAAATAGGCTCGGAAGGGCTAGCAAGAATAAAGGTAGTGAAATAGATTTAATTATGAGAGAATAAAAGTGCTACAGCTAACTAAATTGCATTAATGGGGCAGAAACAATGAAATAAATGTCAAGATCATATTTGCATGGTGATTTTTTTTTCATTAAGAACAGTAATAGAATGCATTATGATCCTAACCTATTCGGTTAGATTATGAAAGAATAAGAGTCAAAGAGTCAAAAGAGTTTATTGTCATGTGTCCCTGACAGGACAATGAACTCTTGACAGACCGACTCTCCGTAATCTTCTCAGGAAGTAGAGGCGCTGATGAGCTTTCTTAATAATTGCATCTGTGTTCTCGGACCAGGAAAGATCTTCACAGATGTGCACGCCCAGGAATTTGAAGCTCTTGACCCTTTCAACCATCGACCCATTGATATAAACAGGACTGTGGGTCCCCATCCTACTCCTTCCAAAGTCCACAATCAGTTCCTTGGTTTTGCTGGTGTTGAGGGCCAGGTTATTGTGCTGGTTCCATATGGACAGTCGCTCGGTCTCTCTTCTGTACTCCGACTCATCCCCATCAGTGATACTTCCCATTACAGTGGTGTCGTCAGCGAACTTGATGATGGAGTTCGCACTATGACCGGCTACGCAGTCATGAGTATAGACTGAGTACAGCAGGGGGCTGTACTCTGCTGGGGTTCATTTGAAATTGTTTCCTTGTACTGAAATTATCTGGCCTCACAATGTCATGTGAGCTCAATCTAATTTACATCAATATTCCATGAATTGGGGCATGCTCTTCTCTGTGCTAAATGTTTGGGTTTTCCTGAATGGACTGCCTGGATGTAGTTATAATACTCAAAGGTCTGTAGGACTTTGCACCCTGAAATGCAATGGAACGCTTCCCACTCGACCACTGCTGCCTCCACCACCTCCTCCTCATGTGGCTCTGCCAACTCGGCCTTCTTCCCGGAGTCGCTGGCATATTCCACCTTGGAAGCGGAAGCAACTGAGAGGGGAGGGAACCCCGCGGTGACCGAGCGCGTCTTGTTGTTGGCAGCAGCCTGAAGAAAGCACTGCCGGCCAGAGGCTACAACATGAGCTGCACCAACAGCCACGCCAGTGGACCGTGTGGTGGGCGAGAAGAGCTCGCTAGTGTAGGCTAGCGGCATTGGTGCCGAGTTTTAAGGTGAAACACCACAAAGTGCCTCCCCGTTGGATTGCAACCTTGTGGCCGGGGAGCTTGTGTGTCTCAGTGACCCCTGGAGCTATGCCAGCAGGAGATTCGTCTCCTGTTAGGGTCTCCCATGCTGGACAGGTCGAGGGATAGAGGCGAGCCTATGAGTGATCTACTGGGCCTCCAGGTTGGAGGTTGAACACAGGGCTAACAACCCTGTCTCGTAAAAGAAATATGTTACGGAAAGAGCAACTGAAGGAATCAACACTTCTGAGTGGAGTACCTTCGTTGCTGCCCTACATGCCAGGAAGAATAATAGACAGTAAGTAAGTAAGTACCACAAAGTGCTGGAGTAACACAGCAGACTGAATCAGTCTGAAAAATGGTCCCGACGTCACCTACCTTTGTTCTCCAGCGATGCTACCTGACTCGCGGAGTTACTCCAGCAGTTTGTGTTCTTTTGTGTATCAACCATCATCTGCAGTTCTTTGTTTCAACTACATACAATGATAAAACCTTACTAGGTTACACCGAATAATCAGCAATAACAGACATCATTGCCTCCTCCCATAGTCAGCTATAACGAGGGTATACTGTAATTTTCTCTATCAGTTGCTGCTTTTCCTTACTTCAAAATAAATATCTTTAACCATGTTCTGTTAGACATCACAATTGACAGTTGGTAGTCCTAATCCAGAGCTGAAGCAGTTTAGCTAATTTGACCAACCGTGTCCAGCGAAAATTGAACTAAAGCAATGCAGCTGTCTTAATGGTTATGGAGAAAAAAATAAGTGTAATAAATCTAACACCATGTGTTTGTTAATAGTAATAAACCTAAAAGTGAATGATGGATTATTAGTCTGCACAAAAGTTACCAATAGGTGTTGCTAGTACAGGCACCTCGCATTTTACGCATGTTTGATTTATGCATTTTTGAAATAATACGCTTCTTAAATGACAAAATTAAAGTGACAAAACCTAATTTCCGAGCAGTATTTTTGAAATAACGCACTCCGATTTATGCCTGTTTAAATGTTACAATTTATATATTTAATTAATGCATTTCTGAATTACGCACTGTTTTTCTGGAACTTAATTTCCGCATAAAAAGTACTCTGTTACAAATACATAAATGAGTGTATATTTGTTTTATCATCTTACAAATAAAATAATGCAGAGGTTAAAAAAGTTGAGAGAAATTTGGTTTCAGTATATTGTCCCATAAAAATTGTGATCATAATATCTGGGATGTACTTAAACTTATCAAGCCCTTTTATTTTTCTTGTCCATTACAGAATTACTGGAATTGGGGGATGCCAAGCACAGCCTGATGTTTTGCACTGTGTTTGGATTTCAGGAAAGATAACATTGTTTATCCAGCTCAGGCCCACTTCCCTTGATCTCTGCTGAGAAAGCCCTTTTGGTCGTGGATTGTTCTTTTTATTTTCAGGCCAGGGCTCAATGGAACAGCTTCATCTGAAATATGTACAGATGAAATAGGTTGACAACAAAATATGAGGAAAAGGAAGTTTTCAACCAAAGGTTTTGATTGAGTTGATTCCAACCATGAAAGTAATGTATTGACAAAGTGTAATAGCTCGGTATCTGCTGTTGCAAGATGTTGAGTTCTTGGCTACTCCATAGAAAACCACTTGGGGATGCTGTTGCTGCACTGTTTAGGTTCTGGTGTGCAAACTCTTCATCTTCACTCGTGCACCGTTGGGCTGAGACCACTGCTGTACAGAGGTGCTGTTGTGGCAATTAGTGGGCATCTTGGCAAAACTCCTGTGATGTTTTCTGACCCACCGATTCCTCCTTGCCATCTATTTCAATTGCCATTAAGCCCCAAGCAGTAACAAAGTTTGATTAACAATGGTCTTTCTCCTTAACTAGGGTTCAGGACAAAATGAGAATCGCTGACCTGACCGCCATCCCCAGGTTCCTTCCAGAGATCACAGTGGGCGCCCATGAGTTTGATGAACTGTATCATGCCTACAAGCAGGTAAGAAACAAGGCACAAACCCATGTTCTTCATTCCTGCTTTTATACGTCTGGATGTACTGTTTAATGTGGGCATGGCTGGTGTTGCTCCTGCAGGCTATGTCATGTCCCCTGCATCTGACTTCATTCGGGTTGCTGCGGAATACGCTGCTGAATCAGGTGTCAGCGGGGGTAGGATGGAGATCTCTCTCAACCAATGACAAATAACAAATGTAGAGGGACATTTTCCCCACACTCTGGGTTGCCATGTGTGACCGTAGAATCACTTGTTCCCCTCTAACATGAGGTCCACCTGCTGCTCCATCTGTTTGAACATCAAGAGAGAGAAACTATCCAAAGAGAGAGAGAGTGCACAATTGTCTCTTTCAGGAAAGATGACAAACAGCTGCACTCGTGTCAAGTGCTTCCATCCTAACTGTCAAGTTGATGGTGTTGATTGATTGAAAGGAACAGCATGGAAACAGGCCCTTCGGCGCACCTGCTCCTTGCTGACCAGAAATCACTTTACTCTAGTTCTCTGTTATACCACTTTTGCAAAAAAACTCCCTACACACGAGGGACAATTTGCAGAGGCCAATTAACTGACAAACCCACACATAGTTAGGACATGTGAGGCAGCAGTTCTACCAGCTGTGTTATTAAATAGTCTGTTATAAAGTGTGTATGGAGGGCATGTCCCCTATCTTAGACGCAGGACCTGTTCCTTTGGGGTTGTTGGGCTTCCTATTAGCACTAGCACTGCTGCTGGTCCCATTCACAATATTTGAGAGAGTACTCGCACAAGTTACAGTTGTTCATCTGTTCACAGAATTCAGTGCCAGAGTTTCTTGACATTGATATTGTACAGTTTTCACTGTACTCCAGCATGTGTTGGGCCTGAGTTCTGTGGTTGTAATAATGATGAAACTGTTGGTGTTTATTGGTAGTAACAAGCATTTCTGGGCCACACACATGCAAAGGTCAATGGAAAAAACCCAACTTTGCTGTCTGTGATTCAGATTTGTCAGAAGCACCAGGGTGCAATGAAATTCCTTGTTCCTATGAAACACGTTCTGAATACATACATTAATTATATGGTGCAAGATCGTTGTGCAACTCAAAGTAGTGCAAAGAAATAGTAAAATACAATCATGGAATAACTGAATGAGGTCAAGTTAACAGTCAATATACAGTGTCCTCCATAATGTTTGGGACAAAGATCCATCATTTATTTATTTGCCTCTGTACTCCACAATTTGAGATTTGTAATAGAAAAAAAATCTATGTGGTTAAAGTGCACATTGTCAGATTTTATAAAAGGGTATTTTTATACATTTTGGTTTCACCATGGAGAAATGACAGCAGTGTTTATACATAGTCCCCTCATTTCAGGGCACCATAATGTTTGGGACGCAAAGCTTCACAGGCATTTGTAATTGCTTAGGTGTGTTTAATTGCCTCCTTAATGCAGGTATAAGAGAGCTCTCAGCACCTAATCTTTCCTCCAGTCTTTCCATCACCTTTGGAAACTTTTGTTGCTATTTATCAACATGAGGACCAAAGTTGTGCCAATGAAAGTCAAAGAAGCTATTATGAGTGAGAAACACGAATAAAACTGTTAGAGACATCAGCCAAATGTTAGATTTACCAAAATCAACTGTTGGGAACATCATTAAGAAGAAAGAGAGCACTGGTGAGCTTACTAATCGCAAAGGCCAAGGAAGACCTCCGCAGCTGATTACAGAATTCACTCTATAATAAAGACCCCCCCCCCCCCCCCCCAAACACCTGTCCCACAGGTTAGAAACACTCTTCAGGAGTCAAGTGTGGATTTGTCAACGACTGTCTGCAGAAGACTTCATGAACAGAAATACAGAGGCTACACTGCAAGATGCAAACCACTGGTTAGCCACAGTCATAGGATGGCCGGGTTACAGTTTGCCAAGAAGTATTAAAAAAAGCAACAACAATTCGGGAAAAAGGTCTTGTGGACAGATAAGATGAAGATTAACTTATATCAGAGTGATGGCAAGAGCAAAGTATGGAGGAGAGAAGGAACTGCCCAAGATCCAAAGCATACCACCTCATCTGTGAAACACGGTGGTGGGGGTCTTATGGCCTGGGCATGTATGGCTGCTCACTTATCTTCATTGATGATACAACTGCTGATGGTAATAGCATAATGAATTCTGAAGTGTATAGACACATCCAATCTGCTCAAGTTCAAACAAATGCCTCATTGGCCAGCAGTTCATTCTACAGCAAGACAATTATCCCAAACATACTGCTAAAGCAACAAAGGAGTTTTTCAAAGCTAAAAAAATGGTCAATTCCTGAGTGGCCAAGTCAATCACTCGATCTGAACCCAATTGAGCATGCCTTTTATCTAGCCCTCAAAACAAGCATAAGCTGAAGATGGCTGCAATACAGGCCTGGCAGAGCAACACGGAGAAGGCACCCAGCAACTGGTGATGTCCATGAATCGTAGACTTCAAGCCGTCATTGCATGCAGAGGATATGCAACAAAATACTAAACATGACTACTTTCATTTACATGACATTGCTGTGTCCCAAACATTATGGTGCCCTGAAAGGGGGGTGGGGGGGGAGGGATATGTATAACCACTGCTGTAATTTCTACATGGTGAAACCAAACTGTATAAAAATGGCTTTATTAAAATCTGACAATGTGCACTTTAAGCACATGTGATTTTTTTTCTATTTCAAATCTCAAATTGTGGAGTACAAAGGCAAATAAATAAATGATGGGTCTTTGTCCCAAACATTATGGAGGGCACTGTACGTGGCAACATCTCCAGGAATGGATGTGAAATGGGTGAGTCTGAAAGCGGTGGGGAAGGGGTTGTTCTTAAGTCTGGATCTCTGGGCTTTCAGGCTCCTGTATCTTATTCCAGAAGAGAAAAGGGAGTGGCCAGGGTCAAGCCATCCTTGATAATACTTCCAGCCTTTCTGATGGCATGCAGCATGACGATGGACTGGATGAAAGGAAGTGATGATGGATGGGACTGTGTTCACATTTCCCTGCTCCCATGAGCTGCACTATTTGGCATTGTGTTCCAGAACCAAGGGGAATCAGTGGACTATACTGTACAGCACAGGAACAGGCCTTTCTGTCCACAATTTCTGTACTGAACTTGATGCCTAGTTAAACTGATCTCATCTGCCTGTACATGATCCATATCCCTTTATTCTCTACCTATCTAAAAGCCTCTTAAACTGCACTTTTGTATCTATATCCACCACCACCTCAGGCAATGCATTCCAAGCCCCCACCACTTCCTGCAAAAATCTTGTCATGCACATCTCCATTAAACTTTCCCTCTCTCGCCTTATCGCTATGCCTTCTTGTGTTGAACATTTCTATACTGCTGGAAAAGGTTCTAACTGTCGTAAAAGGTTCTAACTGTCTCCCCCATCTATGTCTCTCATAATTTTATATACTCTTATCAAGTCTCCCCTCAAGCTCCGACGTTTCAGAGAAAACAGTCTAAGTCTATCCAACCTCTCCCTGTACCTGAAATCCTCTAATCCAGGCAGCATTCTGGTAAACCAACCTTGCACTCTCTTCAAAGTCTCCACATCTATCCTCCAATGTGGCAACCAGAACTGCATGCAACGCTCCAATTGCGGTCTAACCAAAGTCGTATGGAGCTGCATCATGACTTCCTGATTCTTATATTCATTGCCCCTAGCAATGAAGTCAAGCATAGCATACTCCTTCTTTACCACCCTATCTACTTGTGCTGACACCTTTAGTGAGCTGATGAGGATTCTTTGGTATATTCATGGTCATAAAACATTAGGGGAATTTTAGATTATCAAGATTGAACAGGAAAGTGGTTTTAAGGCCAAAATTAGATCAGCCACAAACTTATTGAATGGCATAACAGACTCAAGGCAACATTTGCTATTTCTTGTGAATGTCATGTTTATGGCTCAAGTCTTTCAAAACTATTTTTGTACATTGAGTGTTCACCTAAACACCTACAGTATAATTGGGTTTTTCATGGTAAAACAGCCTGAAGAAATCGGAACAACTGATTTTACTTTCATGAATCATAGGTGCTCGCTACGTAATTTGTACCAGATTTACATTATCTTTTTTTAATTTTCTAAGTTTTTATATTTCAGCCTTTTACTAATTCTCCAATATGTAATTCCTTCTGCAAAATGCTTTAAAGATTTGTTAAAGATTGTGCTTGAGAATTTTGAGTGATTGATTGCTCAATGACATCCCTGAAAGTTTGAAACCGGGAGTATTCGGAATCAAGAGCTGACAACATCTATGTTATAAAGAAGGAACTGCAGATGCTGGAGAATCGAGGGTACACAAAAAGCTGGAGAAACTCAGCGGGTGCAGCAGCATCTAAGGAGGGAAGGAGATAGGCGACGTTTCGGGTCGAGACCCTTCTTCAGACGTCTATGTTAGACTTGAAGATGAGTTGAGGAAATTGTTGCAAAATTCAGATCCTAATACCCATTTCTCTTCTTCTCTCCCACTGTGCACCATTGATATCCTCTCGCCTGTTCCACTTTGCACTATAAGACTGCAATTCTGATTACTTTAACTATGGCATATAATCTTTTCAGCATTTATTTTTAACTTAATCTTCACAATGGGCAATCTGGGCACCATGTTATAGGAAAGATATTGTCAAACTTGAAAAGTTCAGGGAAGATTGATGAGGATGTTACATAGAAACATAGAAATTAAGTGCAGGAGCAGGCCATTCGGTCCTTCGAGCCTGCACCTTCGGCCCTTCGTACCTGCCTTTTCTCCATACCCCCTGATCCCTTCAGCCACAAGGGCCACATCCAACTCCCTCTTAAATATGGCCAACGAACTGGCCTCAACTACCTTCTGTGGCAGAGAATTCCACAGATTCCCCACTCTCTGTGTGAAAAACGATTTTCTCATCTCGGTCCTAAAAGACATCCCCCTTATCCTTAAACTGTGACCCCTTGTCCTGGACTTCCCCAAAATCGGGAACAATCTTCCTGCATCTAGCCTGTCCAACCCCTTAAAAATGTTGTAAGTCTCTATGAGATCATCCCGCAATCTTCTAAATTCCATCGAGTACAAGCCGAGTCTATCCAGTCTTTCTTCATATGGAAGTCGTGCCATCCCAGGAATCAGTCTGGTGAACCTTCTCTGCACTCCCTCTATGGCAAGAATGTCTTTCCTCAGATTAGGAGACCAAAACTGTACGCAATACTCCAGGTGTGGCCTCACCAAGACCCTGTACAACTGCAGTAGAACCTCCCTGCTCTTGTACTCAAATCCTTTTGCTATGAATGCCAACATACCATTTGCTTTCTTCACAGCCTGCTGCACCTGCATGCCTACTTTCAATGACTGGTGTACCATGACACCCAGGTCTCGCTGCATCTCCCCTTTTCCTAATCGGTCACCATTCAAATAATAGTCTACCTTCCTGTTTTTGCCACCAAAGTGGATAACCTCACATTTATCCACATTATACTGCATCTGCCATGCATTTGCCCACTCACCCAGTCTATCCAAGTCATCCTGCAGCCTCCTAGCATCCTCCTCACAGCTAACACTGCCCCCCAGCTTCGTGTCATCCGCAAACTTCGAGATGTTGCATTTAATTCCCTCGTCCAAATCATGAATGTATATTGTAAATAGCTGGGGTCCCAGCACTGAGCCTTGCGGCACCCCACTAGTCACTGTCTGCCATCCTGAAAAGGACCCGCTCACTCCTACTCTTTGCTTCCTGTCTGCCAGCCAGTTCTCTATCCACATCAATACTGAACCACCAATACCGTGTGCTTTAAGTTTGTGTACCAATCTCTTGTGTGGGACCTTGTCAAAAGCCTTCTGAAAGTCCAGATACAACACATCCACTGCTTCTCCCTTATCCACTCTACTAGTTACATCCTCAAAAAATTCAATAAGATTCGTCAGACATGATTTACCCTTTGTAAATCCATGCTGACTTTGTCCATTGATTTCACCACTTTCCAAATGCGCTGCTATCCCATCTTTAACAATTGACTCTAGCAGTTTCCCCACTACCGATGTTAGACTAACTGGTCTGTAATTCCCCGTTTTCTCTCTCCCTCCCTTTTTAAAAAGTGGGGTTACATTAGCTACCCTCCAATCCTCAGGAACTACTCCAGAATCTAAAGAGTTTTGAAAAATTATCACTAAGGCATCTGCTATTTCTGGGGCTACTTCCTTAAGTACCCTGTGATGCAGCCTATCTGGCCCTGGGTATTTATCGGCCTTTAATCCATTCAATTTATCTAACACCACTTTCCGGCTAACCTGGATTTCACTCATTTCCTCCATCTCATTTGACCCGCGATCCCCTGCTATTTCCGGCAAATTATTTATGTCTTCCTTAGTGAAGACAGAACCAAAGTAGTTATTCAATTGGTCTGCCATGTCCTTGTTCCCCATGATCAATTCACCCCGTTTTCTGACTGCAAGGGATCTACATTTGTTTTAACTAATCTTTTGCGCTTCACATATCGATAAAAACCTTTGCAGTCAGTTTTTATGTTTCCTGCCAGTTTTCTTTCATACTCCATTTTCCCTTTCCTAATTAAGCCCTTTATCCTCCTCTGTTGGTCTCTGAATTTCTCCCAGTCCTCTGGTAGGCTGCTTTTTCTGGCTAATTTGTACGCTTCATCTTTTTCTTTGATACTATCCCTGATTTCCCTCGTTATCCACGGATGTGCCACCTTCCCTGATTTATTCTTTTGCCATACTGGGATGAACAATTGTTGTAGTTCATCCATGCAATCTTTAAATGCCTTCCATTGCATATCCACCGTCAACCCTTCAAGAATCAATTGCCAGTCGATCTTGGCCAATTCATGTCTCATACCCTCAAAGTTACCTTTCTTTAAGTTCAGGACCCGTGTTTCTGAATTAACAATGTCACTCTCCATCCTAATGAAGAACTCAACCATATTATGGTCACTCTTGCCCAAGGGGCCACGTACAACAAGGCTGCTAACTAACCCTTCCTCATTACTCAATATCCAGTCTAGAATAGCCTGCTCCCTCGTTGGTTCCTCCACATGTTAGTTTAGAAAACTATCCCGCATACATTCCAAGAAATCCTCCTCCTCAGCACCCCTGCCAATTTGATTCACCCAATCTATATGTAGATTGAAGTCGCCCATTATAACGGTTTTACCTTCGTTGCACACATTTCTAATTTCCTGTTTGATGTCATCCCCATCTCCACTACTACTGTTAGGTGGCCTATACACAACACCCACTAGCGTTTTCTGCCCCTTAGTGTTTCACAGCTCCACCCATATCGATTCCACATCCTCCAAGCTAATGTCATTCCTTTCTATTGCGTTAATCTCCGCTCTAACCAGCAACGCTACCCCACCTCCTTTTCCTCTCATTCTATCCTTCCTGAATATTGAATATCCCTGGATGTTCAGCTCCCAGCCTTGGTCACCCTGGAGCCATGTCTCCGTGATCCCAACTATACCATAATTATTAATAGCTATCTGCACATTCAACTCATCCACCTTATTACGAATGCTCCCCGCATTGAGACACAAAGCCTTCAGGCTTGTTTTTACAACATTCTTGGCCCTTTTACAATTATGTTGAAAAGTGGCCCTTTTAGATTTTTGCCCTGGATTTGTTTTCCTGCCACTTTTCACCTTGCTACCTATTGCTCCTATCCTCATTTTACACCCCTCTGTCTCTCTGCTCACACATTTAAGAAACCCTCCATTTCTTATTCTCAGTTTGTTATTTTTTTCTTCTTTCCTCCCTACGTGTTGCGTCTGACTGCTTCTCTTCTCTGCCTCCTGCCTCACAAACGGACTACTTGCCTTCTCTATTTGAGTCCCTCCCCCCAACCGATCTAGTTTAAAGTCTCCCCGGATGTTGCCAGGACTAGAGGGTCTGAGCTATGGGGAGTGGTTGAGTAGATTGAGCCTCTATTCCTTGGAACACAGGAGGATGAGGGGTGACCTTATAGAGTTGTATAAAATCATGAGAAGAATAAATCAGGTAGCTGCACAGAATCTCTTGCCCAGAGTAGGGGCACATAGGTTCAAGGTGAAGGGGAAAAGATTCAGCTTTGATGGCCCAACCCTAGCTGCCTTTGTGAATTGCCCTTGAACTGCTTCTGGTATTCTTGTGAAGGTACTCCCACAGTGCTGCTAGGGAAGGACTTTGAGGATTTTAACAGAATCTGGAATGAAAGTTGTATATTTCCCAAATGCAATTTGAAGGGGAAGCAGAAGATAATGTAGTACCAATGTACCCAGTGCACAACTTGTTCAAGATTGTAGAAGTTTAGGAACTGTCAGAGAGGCCTAGACAAGGGTGATAATGTGCCTTTTTATTAGAGCACTGGTGTTGGAGAGAATGAAGGCCTAGGATGTGGGTAGGGGACTAATCAAGTGGATGCTTTATCCTGGATGCTGTCGTGCTTCTTCACTGTTGTTAGTACCACACTAGTCCTGACAAGTGGAAAGTATTCCATCACAGTAGATGGTGGAAAAGCTTTGGGGTTTTGAGACATGTCACGCACCACAGGGTACCTAGACTTTGGTAGCTCTGGCTGGTCCAGTGGAGTTCCTAGATAATATGACCTCCTCATCCCCCAGCCCGCCAGCAGATGGTGGGAGAGTCAACTATCGTAATGGCAATGAATGGCAGGGATTCACAGTTCAACGTTTCCTTATTGGAGTTGGCCATTGCCTTCCCTGAATGGCATGAATTTTACTCATCAGCCATGTCTGAGCGTTGTCTGGGCCTTAATGTTGCTGATACGCAACCTATTTTCACTGTTCATGATTAAAACTGCCTTTGACTTGTTCAACAATACTCACATAATGAGTCTATATCTATTATGGAATTGAGGTAACATCAGATGGATATCTGAACTCTGTGCCATGAATTGCACTTTTCACAGTTCCCATTGGCTGTATCAATCACATTGCTTTAATGAACAAGGACTGCATAATGCATTTATCAATCCACCATCTATCATAAATGCCATACCAGTAATACTGTTGTTAACTCGGAGGCCACGCTAGACATTTCCCACATTAAATAAATGAAACTTGTAAGCAGTCAATTAAGTGTCACATTTGCATTTTCCTCGCCGTGGAAATAAACAAACGCTTCTGATGTTTGTCCCAGTCATTCCACGCCATCCTTTTGGAATTGATTACTGGTGCCAAATTATCCTCCTTAGGAAATGAAAGGCTTCATAGTAAGTCACTTATGGAGTAATGTAGGATCTCCATAAGTACGTAAAGCTCAGCAAATGAGGGAATATCATTATACACTAATAATGTGACTGTTATGGTGATTCTACCCAAAATGGCTCTTGATCCATTCACTGGATCTCGGTGGAGCTCATTTTCCTTCTGCAGGATCCTCTCCTTGTTTGCAATAAGAGGCAAACCTGCAGATAAAGGCACGGGGCAAGGGAAGGCAGTGCAAGTTCTATATTTCTGTCAGATTTTCTTTCCTAATTTCATCCACACTAATTATTTTTTTGCAATTACATAACTTAGATCCTTTTTAGGGACATTATTTTATAATTATAATCTTGTTTGAGAGCCTATTCATTGATACCCTTCAGGGCATAGACATTCAGCACAGAAACAGAGCCTTCGGCCCACTGAATCCATACCAATGTCAAGCACACATTCGCACCAATCCTATCTAATTCTCCCCACATTCCCATTGATTTTCCCCTGACCACCACTCACCCAGGCATAAGGGACAATTTACAGTGGCCAATTAACCTACCAACCCACGTGTCTTTTGGATGTGGATAGAAACCGGAGCACTGCGAAAATGCATAAGGTTGCAGGGAGAACGTATAAATTCCCCATAGGCAGCACCAGAGGTCAGCAATATACCTGAATCACAGGTTCCGAGATCCAGTGGGCTACTTGTTGCACACTATACATGCCTAAATGTAACTATATAGCAGCCTTATACCTATGGCATTGATTCAAGACGGCTAGCAGTGGTGATGTTTTCACCAAACTCAAGTCTGCTGCTGGAATTAGGCAACTGAATCCTTAAGGCTAGGAACAAATTTGTGTTTTTCGTGCTGCTGTGCGGCCTCCACCTCATTTCTACCTCATGACTTCTCCCACCAGCAATCTGACACAAGCAGCCGGTGGGCTCACCCGTGTTCTGGTATCCAGGAGTGAGCAATGTTTTCCTCTCTGTTTCCCTAAACTTTGGCAGGAAAATGCGAGGTATCTGCTTCATTATTCTCAGCTGAGAAGTGGCCATGAACCAACGCTGACTCTGGGAGGTTGGGAAAGGAGAGTGCAGTCTGGTTCATACTCTGTGGCTTGATGCAGATTTTAATGGCAGAGAATTAAAGGGGTACAGGTTAGAAACATAGAAACATAGAAAATAGGTGCAGGAGTAGGCCATTCGGCCCTTCGAGCCTGCACCGCCATTCATAATGATCATGGCTGATTCTCCAACTCAGTATCCTGTACCTGCCTTCTCTCCATACCCCCGATCCCTTTAGCCACAAGGGCCACATCTAACTCCCTCTTAAATATAGCCAATGAACTGGCCTCAACTACCTTCTGTGGCAGAGAATTCCAGAGACTCACCACTCTCTGTGTGAAAAATGTTTTCCTCATCTCGGTCCTAAAGGAATTCCCCCTTATCCTTAGACTGTGACCCCTTGTTCTGGACCTCCCCAATATCGGGAACAATCTTCCTGCATCTAGCCTATCCAACCCCTTAAGTATTTTGTAATTGGCTTGGTAAATGTAAAAATTGTTCCTAATGTGTGTAGGATTGTGTTGATATGCGGGATCACTGGCCGGCGGGGACCTGGTGGGGCCGAAGGGCCTGTTTCTGAGCTGTATCTCTAATCTAATAAACTAATCTAATTCAAAGTTTTAGAATACATTAAAGACTCCCAACGGACAATTTTATGCCTTAGAAATAAGTTATTTGTTTCTTCAAATTGCAGTTCCCATTCTCAGAAGAGAGTACAACTATTATTAGTTAGTGGAAAGAATAGGTTTCAAGCCAGACCATATCAGTTATTGTGATAGTCCCATTTCCCAACCCAGTTCGCTTTGATCATTTGCCTATTTAGTAGTAAGTTGTGATCTGTTAAAGCAGTGACTGCTGACAAACTAAACAGAGACCGTCACCCTAAGGAGATAAGAAGCCCGTGACTGTCACCCAAACGATAGTGGAAGGACTCCTCTCTATCTTAGTTGTATTTGGAGGCAGAAAATGTAACCCCAGATCCCTGTTTCTTGCCCCACACATGGATCTATCAAATCAAAAATCGGGATATTACAGATTTAAAATTAAATTACCGGTAATTTAGAAATCTCCACTGCCATAAATACATTGGGTCAGTGTTATAAGTGGTGACCCAACAGATTTTGTCAAAATATGTAGGAAGGAACTGCAGATGCTGATTGTTGGAAAATGTTGGACACAAAATGTTGGAATAATCGATGCCGGCTTATTTTGAACCTTTTTATACCTCTAGTTTCCCTCTCCCCTGACTCTCAGTTTGAAGAAGGGTCTCGACCTGAAACCTTTTTCTTTTTCTGCAGAGATGCTGCCTGACCTGCTGAGTTACTTCAGTATTTTGTGTCTATTTTAGATTTTGTCAAAACTTCAGTTGGCATGATGGATGAAATGAAGAATCTTCCATGGGAAAGAAAAATAATGAGTTGAGCCAGCCTCTGTGTCCAGCACCGAGACTGCGCAATTTTTGTTCTAGCCGCAAACCACAATGCTTCCACGCAGCTCTCATGTTCAAGGCATTTTGGCAGCACAGTTCAAAGCTGGCTATTTTTAGTCTAGCCACAAGCTGAGTTGTTGCAGTAGAGGAAAGAGGAAATATGATCTCAGGGGATGTGTCAGGGTTAATGAGTCTGTGGAAAGCAATGCAGAACTGACATTAAACATAAAGATGAAGCAAAAAATAAACCCACAGAATATTGTTCACCGGAAGCCTTGCTTTTACTTGCATTTTGAAGTGAAGTTTTGTTTCCTTTGGGACCGAATTTATCTCAACTGCTTTTAATAAAGCTGTGAGATGTTTTGGGTCCTGGGAGATGAGAGAGGATTTATAAAGGACAAGTGATGACTCAGATTCAATTCTATTTCAAGTTCAGCCATGGTTGTTTTTTGGGACTGGAGTGTCTCAAATGTATTTGCTTTGCCCAGCTCTTAAGGCAATTTGGCTGAGGTCTTTGCTTTGGGAAATGAATGGAAGGTTGTAAAAGAAAGGGGCAGAGAGGATTAATGTATGTTTGCAAATTCCTGTCCCCTCAAGTGAAGCATTAAATAATGTTGGAACATACCTCAGAGGTGCATGTGACCTCTTTGGAAAAAAAAAGTTAATCTTTTTGTTCTACCAGTGCAGGAGGCCAAAGGCAGGCAGGGGCAGAATTAAAGTGATAGGAAAATAGACGTTTGTGGATGCACATGGATGATTGTCAAAATGATCACACAATCGGCATTTGATTTCTTCAATCTAGAGGAAACCACATACTGAAGATTGCATGCAGAACACTAAATTGGAAGAGGCATAGGTAAATTGCTACCTCAACAGCTCTTTTCAGCATACTGCTCCACTCCCATTAAGCTTCTTAATTTCATTTCCTCTTCTTGCCTTGCAAAGTCTCCATGATCATTGTTCCCTAGTTCCTGCTCTGTTTCCATGGTTCAAGCATGTAAAATAGGGAATTGGTTTCTAAGATTATAATTTAATCTATTGTGAATAAATCACAGCTCATTTTCTTTTAAAGTTGTTGAAACTAACAACATGATGCGTGCAGAAGTTAATGACTGTCAATTATCTGTGTTATTTTTAACAGGAATTTTACTGTAAAGGTATTTCTGACTGGATTTCCCGCAGTCTGTACAAGACATTCTCACCTTGGCATTGTTTTGTTTTTTGTTTCAGCTCCCGGGTCGAATGTATGAAAAAGGTTTCAATGCTGACGTTGGGGATAAGTGGATCTGGTTAAAGTAACTGTACAGCTTTCAAAAGAACAATTAAAGTTGATTTTAGAGGAACAGAAAGTGGTATCGAGAGGGAACTCTCTGCTCCGATGCGAAATGGCCAGTGTCCCGCTGAGTTGAGCATGCAAACCTGTCTGCAGTTGGTCTGTGCAGAATTTTGAGCACCTTATTAATTGACAGGTATCTAATAAAACTTAACATTGAACTCACTGGTGTCCTGTTGATATCAATGAAACAAGGTGTAATGACACGTAACAGACTCAAGTGTACATTCCACATGTCGAGCGGATGTAATACCAGTGCATACGTTGAGTGAAACCTGATAACAGCATTGTTCTGTAGTCCTGTGAAAGGTACTTCCTAATCAGAGATATACTTCTATTGAGAAATGCGCACTCACGGCATATGGTAGGTGTTATTATTTCTAAACTCAACACATTCCCTAATGATGTCCAATTCCACTTCCCCATGCCTTTAGGTCCCTCCACTGATTCTATTGTTAGTCGAATTGTCCAAGATCCAGTCTTGTAAGAGCAGAAATGTTCTTGAGTTAGTGACAGGGAGGACAAAGGCTATTGTCCCCACTTGCACTGCAGTTTCTGTTTCAATCCTCATCTGAGAGCTGTAGACTTATACAGCATGGAAACAGGCCCTTCGGCCCAACTAATTCCATGGCCGCCAAGTTGATGTCCTGCTTTTAATCTCCTGTCGAACTCTCTATATTCACTCTGCAGGACTTCATCTCTTTTTCCACCTATGTCTGTTACCAGTATAGACTGGATGGAAGGAAGTGACAAGCCTATGATGGAGTGGGCTGTGTTCACCACTGTCTGCAAGTTCCAGTGGTTGTGTCCAGAGCAGTTGGCATACCACACTGAGATGCATCCCATCAGAATACTTTTCATAGTGCATTGCTAGATGTATGGGAGAATCTTTGTGAACATGCCAAAGTAGTAATTAGAGGTTGAGAAATCCTGGGGAGAGGAATTAACTGACAGGAGAGGGTGATAGTACTTATAGAAAGTGATGGCAGTATGATTAATGGGATGAGACTAGTAGGGTGGTTTTAGAAACCCCGATGGATTGCATTACGGCTGAGAAAAATGCTGTTTAAAAGCAAGGTTTTGTCATCTCTGCACTGAGCTTCCTAGCCAGCACACCGTTTTTAAAGATAACTAAGGATTTGGTTTGCAAATTTAAAAGAGGTGATCTGTTGGTATTGTCCAGGGAAGATCCGATAAGAGGTGAGTAATGGCAAGGACCTTAGCCTCCTTAGTCAAGTTTAGCCTCCAATCGTCCGAAGAAGATGAATATAACAACTGGAACCATTGTTTATAAGGATCATGGTGGCTTCTTTGAAAAATGCCGAGGTACAGTATCTAGAATTACATGGATTGCACTGCAATAGCAGTGGCCGATTCTCCCAACAATCCTGTGCTCGAGTATGTGGTCTATACCAGCCTGCTTCCACACATTTCCTCTGGCCTTATCACCATAACCCCAATATTTTTTTGCTATAGTGTTTATCCTCGCAGTAACTGCATCAAACCCTCTGAGCAATTTATTTCCCTTCAAATTTCCTCTTAAAATTATCAGTGACCCGTTACTGTTGGCCACTTCTGAAAGGACCAGCATATTCTGTACATATACCCTGTTGAACCTTCCATAATCTTGACAACAACAATTAAGATATCTCTGGGTCTTTATGGGGAATGAAGCCTGTTTAACTTTTTCACCAAGTAGTTATCCGCGGGTCTGGTATAATTTCGTTAAATTATTTTTGCATGTTTTCAAACACTTTTGTATCTTCCTTATGATCTGATGTGGAGAACTTTGCACATTGGAGCAGATGTCAGTTGTAGGCAAGTTTAAAATAACCTTTTCTGTAAACCTTCCAGAAATAGAAACTAGCATAGTTTGCTTTGATGCTAAAATTAACCTGTGCCACAACCTCTAATGATTTGTGTACGCATACCTCAAAATCCTTTTGCACTCCTCTCCTATTTGGGTTCTTGTATTTCAAGCACTATCTGGCTGTCTTTTCTGATTCGTGTGCCTTACAATTAAAAAAATAGTTTTCATACCAGGAAAATTTGGTATCTTTGTTAGTATCCAAGGAGAACTAATAGCTGGCATGATGTCAAGACAGAAGGGGTGCTGCGGGAAAGTAATGGTTTGGGAATAGGAGAGAGGAGACAGCATTCCCGAGGAAACCCAAACGTCACCCATACCTTCTCTCCAAGGATGCTGCCTGTCCCGCTGAGTTTCTCCAGCTTTTTGTGTCTACAAAATAAATGAATGTTGGGTTAAACTGAGTCACAGGAAGGAGGCAGGAGAGTAGAGATGAAAATGTTCATTCTCAAGGCTTGGATTGGCAAGATGCTCAGTGAGTATCTGTTTAGGTTGTTTAGGTTTCATCACAAATGGCCTCATTCTTCAGAGAACGGGGATTCCCCTCCCCCACTATTGATGAGGCTCGCACCAGGGTTTCCTCCATACCCCGCAACACTGCCCTCTCTCCCCATTCCCCCACTCGCAAACAGGGCAGAGTCCCCCTGGTCCTCACCTTTCACCCCACCAGCCGGCAAATACAACAGATAGTCCTCCGCCAGTTTCGCCACCTCCAACGTGACCCCTCCACCCGCCACATCTTCCCATCTCCCCCCCTGTCTGCCTTCCGCAAAGACCGCTCCCTCCGCGACTCCCTTATCAATTCTTCCCTCCCCTCCCGCTCTACTCCTTCCCCGGGCACTTTCCCTTGCAACCGCAAGAAATGCAACACTTGTCCCTTCACCTCCCCCCTCCACTCCTTTCAGGGACCCAAGCAGTCCTTCCAGGTCCGACAGAGGTTCACCTGCACCTCCTCCAACCTCATCTACTGCATCCGCTGCTCCAGATGCCAGATGATCTATATCGGTGAGACTAAGCGGAGGCTTGGCGATCGTTTCGCCGAACACCTCCGCTCGGTCCGCAAAAACCAACCCGACCTCCCGGTCGCTCAGCACTTCAACTCCCCCTCCCATTCCGTATCCGACCTCTCGGTCCTGGGCCTCCTCCATGGCCGGAGTGAGCAACACCGCAAGTTGGAGGAACAGCACCTCATATTCCGCTTGGGGAGTTTGCATCCTTTGGGCTTGAACATTGAATTTTCTCAATTCTGTTAACCCCTGCTGTCTCCTCCCCCTCCCACCTCTCCCTCAGCCCTCGGGCCCTGGCATTCCCTCTATCTCTATCTCCCTCCCCCACCCTAGTCGCACTAGCTTCTCATTTTCACACCACAAACAGCTTACAATGGCTTGTTCCCTTTATCATCGATACTTTTTTGCATATCTTTCATTCATTGTTTTTTATCTCTCACATCACCGTCTATATCCCTCGTTTCCCTGATCCCTGACCAGTCTGAAGAAGGGTCTCGACCCGAAACGTCGCCTATCTCCTCCGCTCCTTAGATGCTGCTGCACCCGCTGAGTTTCTCCAGCATTTTGTGTAACCATCTGTTTAGGTTGTTTCATTTGTGGGTCACAATCCCTGATTTTTACTCAAGTTATATCCAAAGTTTTGAAAGTAAGTCTTTGGGTGACAGTAAGTTGTACACTAGGTTTACGACTAACTTTTGAGGTATATGTATACTTCTCTTGTGTTTATAATCGAAAGATTGTGAGTAGTTTGAGAGCACGAACTTCCTGCTGATCTGCCCCTTCAGTGGCACTGGGATGGGGAAAAATGAAGCGTGCAAAAATTTTGCTGTCACGGTGTCACCTGGTCCTCCAAAGGCAGCAGGGCCAGAATGCAAACTTACTGTTCCAGCATCACCAACAATTTATCTAAAGCTGAGGCCCCAGTGTTTCTTTAATATAAAATCAGATTTAGTATATTTTCAATATATTTTCCTCCACTTACATAAGTGGTAGTCTGTTCCAGAACTAACCCGTTGTTATCTGTGCAGTATGAATAATATAAGGTAAAGGACTCGTTTCTCATCTCTTAACATCAGCTCTACAAACAAGATCTTACACCCTATTGTATCCTTTTCGCCTCTAGCCTCCACCCCTCTGCCTCTCACCCCTCCTCGTCTGTATTTACCAATCACTTGCAAGGTTTTTCCTCATGCCCAACCACTTTTCCAGTTATCTTGTCCATACTCCATTAGTCTGAAGAATGATCCCGATGTGAAACATCTGTCTGACTATCCTCTCCGCAGATGCTCCCTCTGAGTGTGTCAGCACTTTGCACTTAAAAAAAACTACTTCCTGAGGACAAACGCACAAGCTCATATCATATGAAGCATAACTTGGGAATGCACCAAGCATTAATAGGCAATAAACACTCAGGTGAAGTGCTCGCTTGCTTTAGTGGGATGCTGCCAGACCAGATCATTGAATATTTGAAGATATCACAGTGATGTTGTTTCTACGCTGGAAAGAAAAATCAACTCGCACCAGGAACATATTGCAAATTGTCGCATGTTCATTGAAATCAGGTGAGGGAATGGTGCATCTAGTGAGATTGCATCCCATTCTGTTCTTCCATGGTTGAAGCAAACATAGGATGCTGTAAATGATGTAGGCTTTATTCTAATTCTATTGCACCTGTTCCAATATTGTGGCTAAATCTTGTTATAGGGTACTTTATAATCAGGGAAGCAGTTTTGCTATAGCTTATTCGTAAGCCCTCCCTTTGCCTGCCAATTAAAAATGTTGGCTAAACCTGACCCATAGTTAGCTACTGGATGCAAATTAAGTGCTTCTTTTTGAACATCAGCCAGAGGGAATTAATTCTTTAAGGAGGAATGAAAGGAGTTTCCCGCGTCCTTCAGATGTGCAATATTTTTCCACTAAACACGTTGGGTTCTTGTTCAGGAAAGCTTCCCACACAGCTTGTTAATGTCACAGCTTTTTGCTTCAGCTCTATCATTAAAACGTCCACTTTTACCCATGCTGTGTGCAGCCTGAAGGTATGACACAGAAGTAGAAGCCATGCCTTCAGGCGAAACCTAATTCCACCCGACGATTGCGAGATTCTGAATAGACAGCTGTAAAAATCCACCCTCACGTTTGCGAGAAGTTTTGAAGTGGACTTCAGTCAATGTGACTTAAAATATATAATTATCTACAGTGTCGACCACTGAGCTTTTAAAAAAAAACTAACATTGCATTACTTTCAACACACAATGTGCTACTTATTTGAGTTTAATGTATATTATTTAGTTTATAACCTACAATCATCTGAAGTTTGCACTGTTTTAAAATTGTGCTGCGATGATTAAGCGATTGCTGCTATTGATTTATTTATTTTTAGAAACAAGTGACTGAGTATCTCTGAGCATTGTACAGGGTTTCTTATTAGTTATGATCATGTTGCATTATTTCTGAAAACAGCATGTTATTGGAACAGCCCTTTAGTGTGTGTTTTAATTTCTCCTTTTACAGCGTGAAGTCATGTAAATCACCAGAATGGAAGGCCAGATTGGATTCATTGGTTGGCAAGTGTAAATAGTATTAGTCCCAAAGATATCAGATGTGAATTAAGGAGTTTTATCTCACTGCAAGTAAAACAATTCTCTGCACGATACATGTTGAAATATTCCCTATTGTTTAAAACAAAACCCTTGTGAAAATAAATGGATGGGTGGGGAGTCTGGCCCTCTGAAATGTGCTGCTGCATGTTAATGTGCAGAGGGAATGTGAGCAATTATTATTGCCAAGTGACTTTGGTTTGGTGCCAGATATTTGAAATGGTATTGCTGTAACTGTAAGCTGGATTCAGATTGCTCCACTGATCTTCATGAGCTTTTCCGTCTTGCTCAATCAAAGTTCAGGCATTCAAACGGCAACAGTTTGCTGTGGAAATATATAAAATACAAACAGAAAATGGTGAGATATCTCAGCAGATCAGCAGGCACAATCTGTGGGGTAAGGAATAGTGTTGGGAATGCTGAAAGAAAGGCAGACTTTGTTTTTTAAAGTATTCTCAAACCAAACCAATGAAGTGCTATAATCTGTGCCTAACTACAAATAGCATTGCGATACGATCAAGCGATCTGTTTTGGTGGCGCTGTTTAAAGGATAAAGATCAGCCAGTACACAACTCCCTTGCTCCCCTGAGACATCTCTTTGCATCTAATTGGTAGAGGAGTCAGGGCCTCCACTTGTGGTTTGATCATAAACGCAGCACCTCTGCTGGAACAGCATTCCCACCTCCCCAGTCTCGTATTGGAGTGCCAGCTTTGAAATTTGGAGGCCAGATCTCTGGACTGTCCTCAAACCCATAGCTCCCGATGTAAAGGCGAGAGAGTTACCAGGTGAATACAGTGAAAGGAAACATAACAGAGGTAGAATGGGGGAGGGGTTGACAGATCAGTTATGTGGAGACACCCTAGAGTCTTTCGGAGCAGAATTGGGGATATTTAGTGGTGCAACAGATAGGGTCATTGCCTCACAGCTCCTGGTCCTGGGTTCATTCCTGACCTCGGGTGCTGTCTATGTGGAGTTTGCACGTTCTCCCGGTGACCATGTGGGTTTCCTTCGGATGCTCCGGTTCTATCCACATTCTAAAGACACGCAGGTTGGTAGGTTAATTGGCTGCTAAATTTCCCAGTGAGTGTAAGTGAATGGTAGAATCTGGGGAGAGTCATAGAATCATATACAGTGGAACCACCTTTCGCTGCAATTACAGCTGCAAGTCTTTTGGGGTATGTCTCTACCAGCTTTGCACTTCTAGAGACTGAAATCTTTGCCCATTCTTCTTTGCAAAATAGCTCCAGCTCAGTCAGATTGAATGGAGAGCGTCTATGAACAGCAATTTTCAAGTCTTGCCAGAGATTCTCAATTGGATTTAGGTCTGGATTTTGACTGGGCCATTCTAACACATGAATATGCTTTGATCTGAACAATTCCATTGTAGCTCCGTCTGTATGTTTTGGGTCGTCGTCCTGCTGGAAGGTGAACCTCCGCCCCAGTCTCAAGTCTTTTGCAGACTAACAGGTTTTCTTCCAAGATTGCCCTGTATTTGGCTCCATCCATCTTCCCATTAACTCTGACCAGCTTCCCTGTGCCTGCTGAAGAAAGGCATCCCCACAGCATGATGCTGCCCCCACCATGTTTCACAGTGGGGATGGTGTGTTCAGGGTGATGTGCAGTGTTAGTTTAACGCCACGCATAGCGTTTTGCATTTAGGCCAAAAACTTCAATTTTGGTCTCATCAGACCAGAGCACCTTCCTCCACGTTTGCTGTGTCCCCCACATGGCTTGTGGCAAACTGCAAACGGGACTTCTTATGGCTTTGTTTCAACAATGGCTCTCTTCTTGCCACTCTTCCATAAAGGCCCGATTTGTGGAGTGCACGCCTAATAGTTGTCCTGTGGACAGATTCTCCCACCTGAGCTGTGGATCTCTGCAGCTCCTCCAGAATTACCATGGGGCCTCTTGGCTGATCAATGCTCTCCTTGCCCGGCCTGTCAATTTAGGTGGACGGCCACGTCTTGGTAGGTTTGCAGTTGTGCCATACTCTTTCCATTTACGGATGATGGATTGAACAGTGCTCCGTGAGATGTTCAAAGCTTGGGATATTTTTTTATAACCTAACCCTGCTTTAAACTTCTCCGCAACTTTATCCCTGACCTGTCTGGTGTGTTCCTTGGGCTTCATGATGTTGTTTGTTCACTAATGTCCTCTAACAAACCTCTGAGGCATTCATAGAACAGCTGTATTTATACTGAGATTAGATTACACACAAGTGGACTCTATTTACTAATTAGGTGACTTATGAAGGCAATTGGTTGCTCTGGATTTTATTTAGGGGTATCAGAGTAAAGGGGGCTGAATACTTTTGCATGCCACACTTTTCAGTTTCTTATTTGTAAACAAATTTGAAAACCTGTATCATTTTCCTTCTACTTCACAATTATGCACCACTTTGTGTTGGTCTATCACATAAAATCCCAATAAAATACATTTACGTTTGTGGTTGTAACGTGACAAAATGTGGAAAAGTTCAAGGGGTATGAAAACTTTTGCATGCCACTGTAATTATACAAGAGGAAAACAAGCCCTTTGGATCCATTCATCCATGCCTTCTAAGAGTTGATGTGAATGTGGCAAGAATAAACATTAATAGTGAGATTAAATGAGAAATTAACAGTTTGAAGTTTGATCTTTATTTTATGAGGAGTTACGTTGAGGGATTGCGTGAAGCAATCCCTCAACGTATCTTCAAAGCAGCGGTGTGAAATCACAGATAACAGAAGTTGACTAAATATAGTGAGATAAGAGAACTAGAAATACCAGTTGACCTTTATAATAGAGGGTTGGGAGCGGAGGGCACATAATCCCTCAACGTAACTCCTCATAAAATAAAGATCAAACTTCAAACTGGTAAGTTCTCGTTTATTCTTACTATTTTACTTTGGAGTCACTGAGTGACTATGTGAAGGTTTCAAAGCTCTGTGATTTCATGCCGTGGAATGAGTCCATGCTCACACACTGCCATAATGACCAATGGAGGAAGTATGTTAACGTATTCAGACAAGAATCGGTTGATGTAAAAACAATGATGCATTTATTAACAAATAATAATAACCCCTAATTCGGGGTAAAATCATAATACAGAAATCAAAATCGTGTCTGCAAATGTCTCGGGTCTGGCAACGGGTTTATTATAAAACCGTTGAAAGGTTCTTTCGTTAGACCATCCCGCCTTTGCAAGGATGTGGTCCATGGGAACTTCCAACATTCTTGCTGCCGATGTAGATGCAGCCCTGGTGGAATGAGATTTAAAGACATCAGTGTCCACCCCTGCTGCACCTAATACCCGTCTAAGCCATCTTGAAATGGTCTGCACGGTCACTCTTTTATGAGGACATTTATGACTTATTAATAAAGTCATTTCACCGCAGGAACATTGAGGGAGACACAGTTCTCTGGTACTGAATATTTAGCTGTCACTCATGGCCTGTTCCTGCAGCTGGTTGCTGGTGAGGTAGTTGATGCTGGCTGCCAGCTGCGGCTGTAACGGCTGTCCCTTTTGTGAGGGCATCGCGAATTTGGAGACCATGCCGAGCAGCTCTTGTTCTTCCTGCACCCCTAGCACACTGGAAGAGTCTTAAGCCAAACCCCCATGTTCAGAGTCAGCCCAGTATTGACTCCTTATACTCCCCTCCGAGGATAGGGAGACATTTGGCAGCCCTGTAAAAGGTACCGAGTCTCTGGGCCTATCTGACTTTCGGGTGGCTTTACCGCCAGTCCGAGGTATACCTACGGGCTGTAGCGGTGCCAAGTCGGGGGCTGCTGGCCATACGGTTAGCAGCTCAGGTGAAGTCGGCCGCTGCTGAATGCCCGCATTCCCGCGGTCCTCCGCAGTCAGTTTTGTTGCGGTCCGTTTGGACTTCGTCCTAGACTTGTCCATAGTTGTTTTTGCTCTGTAAAATAAATTATACAGAGCGGTCAAAAACGACTCAGAATAGTAAAAACGTACCTGTAGGTCCATTTTAAACTTACCGCTGGAGGAGCGACGCTCTCCCAGCCTGTCGCTGCGCAATGCGTTGGACGATATGCCGCGCATGCGTGCTGGCGGGGTCTTCACGTAGTCACTCACGTGACTCCGAAGTTAAGTTTTATGTAAAGTCAGTGTAGAAGTGCGTTGAAGTGGTTGTTTCCATGCTGTGTCTGGGCCCTTGTGATAACTATCAGGATGAATGTCATAATAAGAAGATTGGAAAGGTGAAAATTGGGTGGGAATTGGAGCCAATTACTCAGGCTGCAGCTATGGAAGTAAGGCATTGTAGCAGCTCAAGCACAAAAAGGAAAGCAAATACAGTAGCAATGTTACAACATTTTGAGATTTAAAAAATCAAGTCTGCAATTTATCACATCAGATAAAGCATAAAAAGAACTTTAATTTGACACCTAATTCACTTTCATATCTTCAGTATTAAAAAAGTTATGGTCATTTTCATACTCTGAAATTAGCATCTTGTTCCCTATTGCTTTTCCATTGACATAGAGCTGTGATCGAGGACAGTCAAAAGCCCATAAATTTCTTAAAAATTAAGAGAACTGAATGAAATTTTCAGTTATTATAGATTGAACCTTTCTGAAACAAATATGAAACAATCTTACTTGGATGACCTGAAATTAAAGCATATAATTAGTTAGTTACATAATTGTAGCTAATTACAAAATGCAATTACTAGATCTAAACATCTATCCATTTTTTAAGAAAAGGTTAACATTTTTAAATAGCCTAAGTGTCCAAATAACATTCACACAAGAATTCACAATGTAACATGATTTTTAAGTCTCATTGTCATGAATTTATAGGCCAAATGGAAGGAATTTAGTGTTTAATTCCCGTAAATTAATGGCCATTTTAATCATCTTGCGAGTGAGGTTTTGTGGAACGCGATCGTTTGGTATGTTGCGGTTGCGGTGAATTTAAACCCCATATTGGCAGGTAAAACACTGCCGGTTCGTATATTTACATAATCACATTTTCGCTGATGAAATTTTGATTAAAGGTATCCTAAGAAGCAAGTTTATATGTAAAATAAACAACTTACCTTATGTTTTGCCCCGTACAGGAGATCCGTCTCGTTGTCGGCGTTGACGGCGTTAGAAGTAGCTTTTTATTTTATTCCAGCGCTTAAATTGTCCCGCAGTTAAAAAAAAAAAATATTCAAAGAACGGCAGTCGGAACGATTATTCAGCAACAGGTTGTAGCCCGAGAAAATATATCTCGGACAGGCAGGAGAATACGGCATTTTAATCCCGCCCCCATCCCCCCCCCCCCCCCACCTCAAAGGCGCCAAAGTCGCGCACACAGCCAATGACAGAACTGCAGCGCCGCTGAAGGTAAGTTTTGTAACATACCTAAATGCAGTGGAACTGTGATAATTCACTGAATATTTGGAAATCCAGATGGTTCGTTGTGCTCCCTTCTGATGACTGACACCCCCAGTTCCTGTGTTCCTTTAAAACCTGTTGGTTTAACTGAGAAATATAATCTGAAAAGTGAATTAAAATGTGTTAGGGTACGAATAGGGGTAACAACCAATATTCTGGAAAATCCATTAACCCAGCATCACTGAGCTTTGAGAGTGTCAGATTATCAGTTTTATCATAGCAGGGAAGGTAAGTAGGAGACATGGAAATGCTGTCAGAATGAAGAATGGAGGTCCTTCAAGGCAGAAGTCCAGGAGTTAACAGCAACAGTAGATATTGAAAATCTGAAGTTGGAAGATAAATTTGCAGTCATTTGGGTGACATCCAATAATGGCAAGTTCAGGTGGCTGCACCTCGGTGCAGCATCATATCTAAAATCAGTAAAAACAGAATGAGTTGACAGCAGTAGTGATCTCAGTATGAAGTAAAAATCAAAGTGCTGGGAGTTAGGAGTCTGAACCAAAAGGTCACTAGAGATTCTGTCTGACCCACTGTACTCCAACACTTTGCCTTTTTTTTTTACCCAAACAGAATCGTCGCCCATCCATTCCATCCACAGGCGCTGCCTGACCCAGTGAGTTCCTCCAACAGTTTGTTCTGCTCAAGATTCTAGCATCTGCAATCTCTCGAGTCTCCAACGGGGAACGTGATTGGGGATGGATTACTCAAGTCATGTGGAGAGACTAGAGGAGAAAATGTTATTCTTAGAGCAGAGGAATTCAAGAATGATTTGATAGGAAAGAGGGCAGGAATTATTTATAACTAAATTGACCTTGAATGCAACGGCTGCCTTTATGATTGGGAAAAGCTGTGAAAATATTCTGGAACAAAGCCTCGTTGTGTTTCAGTGTTTGGTGAGTAACCGCTGTACCACACCCAAAGAGTCACTGGAAGATGGCACGATAATTACATACTTGTGTGAAACTTGGCAGCACTAAGCAGGCCACTGTGTTCAACTGCCAAGTTGCATTCTGCTTAACAAGAAGAGGCACCATAACAGGTGGGATTGGGATGTCTCAGTAAAGTTCCCACTTTTAACCTCTGCTCTCAGAACATTAGATCATCCTCTAGTACTGTTCCAGTGATACCGCAAACTCTACCAACTGGCCACTCTTTATACATCAGAGACAAGTGGAAAGGTATTTCTCTGTGAGGGGACGGTCTTTGTGAACAGCTGATTTATATGACTATCTGCATATTGCCTCAAGAAAAAATAATTGGACACTGAAAAATCAGGATCAAGAAGCATCAGTGGGATGGAAGAAGTATCAACTTTTGGGTTGAGACCATGCATCAGAGCAGTTCCTTCCGTTCACAGATCTGCAGTTTGCTTTTTGTTCCAGATTCTGCCATATGAGGTCTCTTGCCTCAATATTTATTTAAGTGTTACCACTGAATAGAAGAGGATCAAAAGTCTTAATGCCACAGTGAATGTAGTGACGTCTGCTTTAAATGTCTATTCAATCTTTTTAATTTCATTTGAAAGGTTTTGTATGCTGGCCAAGCATGCACCTTCACTAACCTGTCTCTCAATCTCGTTTCCTTCAAGATTCTTACAAACAATGGGCACATTGAACTTTTAGCATAAACTGGATTAGAACAAAGAGGCTGTTTAGAAAAGAAAGATCCCATTCCAGTTTGTCAACTTTGTAGCTACTCATAGTTTATATTAACTTGCATTACAAAGGTGCAGTGCACTTTTGGATGTCCCTTGGTCATGAAAAGCACGATAAGAATTTAAGTTAATTTTTTCAGCATTGCAAAGAGAATGCACACTAATTGCAGCCAACATAATCATAAAACAATTGGACCTGCCGATGGTGACGTTGCTTAACATAGCTTTGAACAGCTATAGTAAGCAAGGTGGCAAACCCTGAGCATCTACTGCTGTGTTGTGCTGCAGGAAGTAATAATTATTTATTGGAAGACATGTAAACACTCATCTTCCCCCACATATTACTAGATTTATTTATAGCTGGCAAGGTCAGTGCCATTTCATACCGATGAGAGAATGCATCCTTAATGCAGCCCTGCTTATTTGATTTTCTCAGTACCTGGACCAAATGCAAATGTCTGCCCTTGGATCAGCATTGAATTCTAGTTTAGGTGCAATGTTTTCTTCACTGCTGCAAATAACTCCAGCTCGGAAATATATGAGTGAACTCGCTGACTGCTGTGACTTTATCAAGTGACTTGGCTGAATGCTCCCTTCCTTCAGGATACGTTGGCCAGCACAGTGGTGCAGCTACTACAGCCACTACCTCATAGTTCCGGAGACCCGGATTCAATCCCGACCTGTCATACTATCTATGTGGAGTTTGCATATTCTATCTCCAACCGTCTGGGTTTGCCCCATGGTCTCTGGTTTCCTCCCACTTCCAAACCAAGGCGGTAGGTTAATTGGCCACCATGTAGGTGTGGTGGAATTGATGGGATTGTTGATGGAAATGTGTGGAGAATAAAAAATAATATTAGTTTAGGATGTTTGTAAATGGGTGGCTGATGGTTGCCACGGTCAAAGCAGTCCAAAGAACTTGTTTCCATCCTATATTTCTCAATGACCCTATACCTTTAAAATCTAACTTTTTATCGTGAACAATGATTTATCTTCTTGAGCCCCAAAGCCCCTGGCAACACTAATCTCAGCCATCGAGGCCAATATCAGATGATCCTTCATAACGGTGAACCCTCAGTAAGCACCCGTACTCACAAAGTACCTGCCCATGTTCTTAAAACCTTGTAAACCTTGTTTTTGCACACATCTTCAATCTTTAATTACCAAGGTCTGAAGTACTCACCTGCTTTATAAGGACATTGGTATATTGGTGCCGCAGAGAAGTAGGGTGACATGCTTCAATGACTACCGACTGGCACTAATATCTGCGGTGATGAAGTGTTTTAAGAGGTTAGTTATAATTCATATTAAATGCAGCCTCAGTAATGATTTGGATTCGCTACAATTCACCTACCACTACAACAGATCAACAGAGAATGCAATCTTGCTGGCACTCCATTCGTCACTGAACCAATTGGATAATAAGAACACGTATGTGCGGCTGTTCTTCTTTGACTACAGCTTGCGATGCAGCGCCATCGTCCCCTCCAAAGATAAGATCAAACTCATAAAACTGGGTTTATGCTGTGTAATTGGATCCCTGACTTCCTCATGAGAAGACCACAATCAGTATGAATTGGCAATAACATTTCCTTCTCAATAACTATCAACAGAGGAGCACCTCAAGGCTGTGTGCTCTGTCCCCTGCTCTATATACCACTGACATTGTAGCCAGGCACAACTACAGGGCCATCTTTAAATGTGATGACAAACCCACCGTTGTTGGACGAATAACAACGAGTTAGAGTACATGTGGGATGTTGAAGATGTGCATGAATGGTGCCTGAAGAACAATTACTCTCAATGTCAGCAAGACCTAAAAGTTAATTGTTGACTTAAGAAGTTGAAACCTGAAATATATAAATCTGTTTTCAGCGACAGGATGGCGGTGGTGAGAATGAACAGTTCCACCAACGTATCAGCAGCACATTGATGCAATCACAAAGAGAGGTTATCAACACCTCTACTTAGAAGATTGAGGAAATTTGGAATGTTGACAAATACTCGATCTAACTTCTACGAATGTATGGTAGAGAACATACTGACTGGTCTGTAGAAGGGAGAGGGGTTATGTAGTTACCTTTAATAGGAATTCAATGTTCATCAGTCGGAAGAAGGGTCCCAACCTGAAACGTCACCCATTCCTTCTCCCCAGATATGCTGCCTGTCCCGCTGAGTTACTCCAGCATTTTGTGTTTACCTTCGATTTAAACCAGCATCTGCAGTTCTTTCCTACACGCAATGTTCATATTGTTGTGTTGTAAGTTACCCAAGCGGAATATGAAATGTAGGGTGGATTCGGCGAGTGCCGACTGACGCTCGGTCCGCCAAGGTCTGCCTGTACTACCAGTTGCTAATCATTTTAACTCCCCTCCCATTACCATACTGACCTTTCTGCCCTGGGCTTCCTCCATTGCCACTCGTAAACTGGAGGAGGCCCAGGACGGAAAGGTCAGTATTGTAATGGAAGAGGAGTTAAAATGGTTAACAACTCGGAGACAGGCAGACCTTGGCGGACCGAACGCAAGTCGGCACTCGGCAATTCTACGCTTCTTGCCGATGAACATGAGGCCACATCAGGAACACCCAGTGTAGTAGATGAGGTTAGACTAGGTCTAGGTAAATGTCTGTCTCACCTGGAGGACTGCTGGGATCCCTGGAGGGAGGCAAGGGAGAAGGTGTAGGGACAGGGACAGGTGTTACATCACCAGCAGTTGCAGGGGAAAGTATTGGGGAGGGGGTGGTTTGGATGGAAAGGGAAGATCGAACCAAGGAGTTGTGGTGGTGGAGAGGTGAAAAGCGTTGGTGTTACAATAAAGGGTGAGCAAAAATGATAGCCATGAGAATAATGTGTGTTCCTCCAAATGTGATCAACTTTAAATTCATGTACTGTACATGCTTCATCGCAGTAAATGTCTCGCAGAAATTCAAACAACTGATACCAGTTTCCACAGAATTTTCTAATATCTCTTGTATAACACATTGCACAGAAGCCAAATATTCCAACCATGCAAAATAAGCAAAATCAAAACAATCATTTTATCCTCCCCAAAACCTGCTCATAAAACCAAAAGAGCTTATCCTCCTTTTCCAAGTCTTAATAAAATACACATTGCTGTTTCTCATTGCTCCTCAATCTGGTTTTGCAACTGAGGATAACTGCGGCTAATGGAGTTTACATTATTGACTCATGGATGTAGCAATGTTATAAAATGTTGAGATTTTAAAAATCAAGTCTGCAATTTATCCCATCAGATAAAGCATAAAAAGAAGTTTAATAACTAATTTACTTTCATATCTTCAGTATTAAAAAAAGTTATGGCCATTTTCATACTTGGAAATTAGCATCTTGTTCCCTATTGCTTTTCCATTGACTTAACACAAAAGCTGTGATCGAGGACAGTCAAAAGCTCATAACTTTCTTAAAAATTAAGAGAACTGAAAGAAATGTTCAGTTATTATAGATTGAAGTATTCTGAAATAAATATGAAACAATCTTACTTGGATGACCTGAAATTAAAGCATATAATTAGTTAGTTATCCAATTGTAGCTAATTACAAAATTCAATTACTAGATCTAAACATCTATCAATATCTTAAGAAAAGATGAACATTTTTAAATAGCCTAAGTGTCCAAATAATATTCACACAATAATTCACAATATAACATGATTTTTAAATCTCATTGTCATTAATTTATAGGCCAAATGGAAGAAATGTTTAATTCCCGTAAATTAATGGCCATTTAAATCATCTTGCGAGTGGGATTTTCTGGGATGCGATCGATTGGAACATTGCGGTTGCAGTGAATTTAAACCCCATATCGGCAGGAAAAATACTGCCGGTTCGTATGGGGAATAAATCACCTTCTCGCAACGTGAAATTTTGATTAAAGGTATCCTAAGAAGCACTTTTTAATGAAAAAATGAACTGTGTACCTTGCCTTGTCCCCTACGCGAGGTCCGTCCCGTTGTCGGCGTTCACGGCTTCAGAAGATGATTTTAAATTTACTACAGCAATTAAATTAGCAAGTGCAGTTTAAAAATCACTTCAGAGAGCAGCAGTCGAAGCGATTTTTCTTCATCAACTAAATAGCCTGTTCAAGATCGATTTGAATAGGCTTCCGAAATACCGCATTTTAAACCCGCCCCCCTCTCAAAAGCGCCAAAGTCGCGCACACGGGCAGTGATAGAACTGCAGCGCCGCTGAAGGTAAGTATTGTAACATACCTAATGGATGGGATAAAGTGGTGAGGTTCCATCCCACCCTGCATCATTTGCAGGGGCAGGGAAGGAAACGTTACTGCTTGATTTAGCTCTTAGGGCTAAAGGAATAAAGTGATATGGGGAAAAAGCAGGAATGGGGTACTGATTTTAGATGATCAGCCATGATCATTATATTGAATGGTGGTGCTGACTCGAAGGGCCGAATGGCCTACTCCCGCACCTATTTTTTATGTTTCTATGTTTCTTGACCTGAAACTTGTTTCACTTGTTCTGCCTTTGTTGAATATGCCGTCAGTTCTTATTGATTGTCCTTCACATCCAAACACAACATGAGACATGAGCAGCAGAGGCAGCCATGGTGAGCAACCACTGCTCCGATCAATGGCCTGGTGTTCATTTAGTCAACATCATGCACACAACGGACTATTAATGCAAGTGCCTTCAGGGAGGGTTGATAGTCTTCCATGAGTGATTTCATTTTATTTTTAGTGAGGTATAAATTATTTGAGTTCCAGTATTCAGCAGCCACAGTGGAGGACATAGAAAATAGATGCAGGAGTAGGCTATTCAGCACTACGATCTAGCACTACCATTCAATGTAATCATGACTGATCATCCAAAATCAGTACCCATTCCTCCTTTCTCCCCATATCCCTTGATTCAGTTTGCTACATCTAACTCTCTCTTGCATACATCCTATGAATTGGCCTCCACTGCCTTCTGTAGCAGAGAATTCCACAGATTCACAACTCTCTGGGTGAATAGGTTTTTCCTCATTTCAGTCCTAAATGGCCTACCCCTTATTTTTAAACTGTGACCGCTGGTTCTGGACTCCCCCAACATCGTGATTTTTTTTCCTGCATCTAGCCTGTCTAATCCCTTTAGAATTTTATACGTTTCTATAAGATCCCCTCTCATCCTTCTAAATTCAAGTGAATATAAGCCCAGTCGATCCATTCTTTCATCATGTATCAGTCCCAACAGGACTGTGAACAGTGGAATAGAAACCTGCTAGTACACATTAGCAGTAAGTAAAAGGTGATCATGACCAAAGGATTGGATTGAAGTTCTGAACTTCTACTGGTTGTGACTGGTCGTGGAAGATAATTAAACAGCCAAAAGTTAGAGGAGGCCTCAAGAACAATCTCCTTGTCCTTGTACAACACTGTTATCTTCCTGACAATAGAGAACATTGCCCAGCAACTATGTTACAGAGAAAGGTTGAACAAGTTGGGTCTTTATTCTTTGGAGTGCAGAAGGTTAAGGGGGGACTTGATTGAGGTCTTTAAAATGATGAAAGGGATAGACAGAGTTAACGTGGATACGTTTTTCCCATTGAGGGTAGGGAAGATTCAAACAAGAGGGCATGACATGAGAATTAAGGGACAGAAGTTTCGGGGTAACGTGAGGGGGAACTTCTTTACTCAGAGGATGGTGGCTGTGTGGAATGAGTTTCCAGCAGAAGTGGTGGAGGCAGGATCGATTTTAACATTTAAGAGTAAAGTGGATAGGTATATGGACGTGAAGGGAATGGAGGGGTATGGTCTGAGTGCAGGTAGATGGGACTAGGGGAAAAAAAATGGTCGGCACGGACTGGAAGGGCCGAGAGGGCCTGTTTCCGTGCTGTAATTGTTATATGGTTATATGGTTATTATAGGTATGCCCTGTTCACAAAAACCTGACTAATTCCAACCAAATCAGTTGGCTCTTAAACTTCAGTACCGTGATGAATGCGTCCATTAAAATTGCCACCAAATTGTTACATGTCCACCTACAACCTGCTCACCGCTGCCAAGTTTAGTTTCACCAGATCTACTTGTCTCCAAACTCACAGCCAGGGTTCAAACACCAATCAAAGAGCTGAACTCCAGAGGTGAGGAGTGAATGACTGCCATCTGCATCACAGCAGTGTTTGACCAAGTGTGACCAAGGAGCCCTGGTAAAGTGGGTCAATGAGGTCAGAAATGGGGATGTTTGCTCATGATTGCACAACATCCAATTCCATTCATAACTGCTCAACAGGTGAAGCAGTCCCATGCCTACAACCGCAAGACCTTAACAACATTGGTTGATCAGTGACAAGGAACATCTGTGCCACAAGTAACATCTCTGGCACTAGTAGTATCAGTGGCACTGATCACTTCTGTCCACCTACCCTTTACACTCAATTGTACACTCTGGCAATAGACAGCTGATGAATCATTCAAGATTTAGCTCTTAGGCCTAAAGGAATCAAGGGATATGGGGAAAAAGCAGGAACAGGGTACTGATTTTAGATTATCAGCCATCAACCGCTGGGTGGCGCCATACATGGCAGCCTTGCTGACAACCTGTCTCATCCCTTCTTTTGTTGTTTTTAGTCTGTTTTTACTTGTATGTTTTAGTTTTTGTTTTATGTGGGGGGGGGGGGGGGGGGGGGGGAAAACTTTTTTATCTTTTCCCTCATGATGCAACTTTTTCATATTGTATCTCCGTCCACATTGCGACCATAACATCGTGGAGCTGGCAGTCCCTTTGTTAGCGATCGACTTCGGGAGCTCCAACCGCAGGAGCTTCGACCGCCTCGATCGCGGGAGCCTTGATCGCCCTGATGCGGGGGCTTCGATCGCTGACTGCGAATGTTTCGATTGGCCCGACCGCGGGAGAAAAGAAGATACAAGTTATTTGTCTTCCATCACAATGGCGAATGTGAGGTCACCGAAAAACAAGGTGGCCGTGCTGCCTACACTGGTGAGGACGCGGAGGGAGTGCCGTGAATGCAGTGATCTCAGTGTTTCTGGAGACGTCACTCCATGAAGACATCCCGGAGTCTAGTGCGAGTGCGGTCGGCTTTCTGACTACTTGGCCGGACAGGGACTGCAGAGAGAGTGACAACGGTCAGTACAACTCTGGTCACATCACGGTGAAGGAGCGTGTGTGTGGCCCGGACATTGAACTGATGGCTGTGGGTCTCCGCTTATGCTGTGCGCCCTGGGAATTCTCACATACCACTGTGGTGGCTATTTAAATCTACATTTAATCTTTATGTAGTTATGTATCTTGTTGCTGTTTTTGGCAAATCAAATTTCACTCTACATCGGTAAACGTTACAGTAAAGGACCATTGAACCCATTGATCATATTGAATGGCGGTGCTGGATCAAAGGACCGAATGGCCTACTCCTGCACCTATTTTTCTTTGTTTCTATCATGTTCAGAAAGGCACCCCTTGCTCAAGGGAACAAGTGAGGAGTGTCCTTGTGTAAACAGCCAGGATGAGAAAGTACCAGTTTCAACACGGACAATGTGTTGGCCGCTGGAGTTGATTGAATAGATTGATCATTGCAGAAAGGTCATTGTGAAAGCAAGTTCAAAGGTTAGACCGATAGGAATCTGAAATTGACTTTTGTAAGTGACTTTACTAGAAAAAAGTCAAGAAAAAACAGTAGATTGATAACTATACAGAGTGACACAGCAAAATCTTGGAAAGAGGCCTATACATTCAATAACAGATGCATTTTTCATAATTTTCCCAAAACACAAGATTTGGGGATTGTATTGTTAATCTGAAAACTTGCAAGTAAATAGTCTATAATTTAAGTAAGAAGAAATTAAGTAACTCCTGACCCAATATTTGAGGACAATTGTGACGAGGCAGATGAGTGACAATAAAGGGGGCTTTCTCTGGTCTGCTGCCAGTGACGAGTAGTGGTCCGCAGGGGCCGGTGCTGGGGCCACTACTCTTCACGTTATATATCAATGATTTGGATGAGGAAATTGAATGCTTTGTTACTAAGTTTGCAGATGATACGAAGTTAGGTTGAGGGGCAGGTAGTGTAGAGACAGCAAGGACTTTGCAGAAGGACTTGGACAGGTTGGGACAGTAGGCAAAATAGTGGCTGATGGAATACAGCATAGAAAAGTGTGGAGTCATGCATTTTATCAGCAGGAGTAAAGGCATAGACTATTTTCTAAATTTAGTTTAGTTTAGATATACAACGCGGAAACAGGCCCTTCGGCCCACCGAGTCCGCACCGACTAGCAATCCCCGCACATTAACACTATCCAACAAACACTATGGACAATTTACACTTATACCAAGCCAATTAACCTACAAACCTGTATGTCTTTGGAGTGTGGGAGGAAGATCTCGGAGAAAACACACATGGTCACGGGAAGAATGTACAAACTTCGTTAAGACAGCACCCTTAGCCCCCGCTTCGATCCTGACTTACTGCAAATGCAGTAAGACAGCAACCCTACCATAGCGCCACTGTATCGCCCAAGGTGAGAGAATTCAGAAATCGGAGGTGCTAAGGGACATGAGTGTGCTGGTGCATGATTCCCAAGAAGTTAATTTGCAAGTCGAATTGGTAGTAAGGAAGGCAAATGTAATGCTAGCATTTATTTCGAGAAGACTAGAATATTAAAAAAAGGGAATTAATGCCGAGGCTTTATAAGGCACTGGTCAGACAGCATTTGAAGTATTGTGAGCAGTTTTGCGCCCCATTTCTGAGGAAGGATGTACAGGCGCTGGGGAGGGTCCAGAGGAGGTTTATGAGAATGATCCCAGGATTGAGCAGGTTAACATATGATGAGCATTTGATGGCACTGGGCCTGTACTCGCTGGAGTTTAGAAGGATGAGAGGACCCCTCATTGAAACTTACCGAATAGTGAAAGGCCTGAATAGATGGGATGTGGAGAGGAAGTTTTCACCAGTGAGAGAGTCTAGGACCAGAAGCCATAGCTTCAAAGGACATACCTTTAGAAAGGAGATGAGGAGGAATATCTTTTGGCAGAGGGTGGTGAATCCACAGGTTCTGTGAAGACCAGGTCAATGGATATTTTTATGGAGGAGATTGATAGATTCTTGATTACTAAAGGTGCCTGGTTATGGAGAGAAGGCAGGACAATAAGGGTTGAGAGGGAAAGGTAGATCAGCTATGATTGAATGGCAGACCAGACTTGATGGCCTAATTCTGCTCCTATAATTTATGAACATCTCCAGCCGAACACGGAGGTGTCAAAGCAAATGATGCAGCAGGGTAAAAGGGTTGTCATTCAACTTCTGGAATGACAGAGCACAGGAATGCATGCCTGTGCTCTGTACTCTGTGTCAGAAGTGTTCCTTCTCTGCCCCTCTATCCCCACAACCCTCCCACCCCCCCCATGTTCTGACATCATCCGCTTTGAGAAAGCTTGCTAATTAACAAACATGCCCCTTGAAAGAATTCTGGGTGCTTGGATTAGGCAAATGGTGGGTTGTATGAAGTGTTTGGTTTCACACACTTTAGGGCCTGTCCCACTTACGTGTCCTTGGCACGCAAATTACGCGACCTTGTGGTCGCATTGAGCAGAGACGGTCCCGCGAAGGTTGCGCGCGATTTCATGCGTACGCACAGCCGTCTGGAGCGCGTGACGTAATTTGAAGATGGACACAAAGCTGGAGTAACTCAGCGGGACCGGCAGCATCTCTGCAGAGAAGGAATGGATGATGTTTCGGGTTGAGACCCTTCATCAGTCTGAAAAGAAGGGTCTTGACCCAAAACGTCACCCATTGCTTAACCATATAACCATATAACAATTACAGCATGGAAACTGGCCCTCTCGGCCCTTCCGGTCCGTGCCGACCATTTGTTTTCCCCTAGTCCCATCTACCTGCACTCAGACCATACCCCTCCATTCCCTTCACGTCCATATACCTATCCACTTTACTCTTAAATGTTAATATCGATCCTGCCTCCACCACTTCTGCTGGAAGCTCATTCCACACAGCCACCACCCTCTGAGTAAAGAAGTTCCCCCTCACGTTACCCCAAAACCTCTCTCCCTTAATTCTCATGTCATGCCCTCTTGTTTGAATCTTCCCTACCCTCAATGGGAAAAACGTATCCACGTCAACTCTGTCTATCCCTTTCATCATTTTAAAGACCTCAATCAAGTCCCCCCTTAACCTCCTGCACTCCAAAGAATAAAGACCTAACTTGTTCAACCTTTCCCTGTAACATAGTTGCTGGAACCCTGGCCAGAGATGCTGCCAGTCCCGCTGAGTTACTCCTGCATTTTGTGTCTATCTTCAATTTTCTTGGCCCCGCTCTTGTATTAGAAGTGGGGCGGATCGTTTGCCTGCTTCTGCTGCTGTTGGAGGTGAGACGTTGCATCGCGCCAGGGTCTTGGGCCTGTCCCACTATGGCCATCAGTTCCGCGACAGGCAGTTGGCGCGTGAAGATTTTGTTCGCTACAAAAATTTCGGAGCTCTGCACGGTGTCGCGCACAACTACATACCCCTCCGCGCTTCTCATGGGACCGGCCCCACGAGGCCATAAGATGCCCGTGTGCCTCAACGCGACCACAAGATCGTGTAATTTGCATGCCAAGGACATGTAAGTGGGACCGGCCCTTAACTCTTAGAACTTAGAAAAGTACAGCACAGGAACAGGTCCTTCAGCCCATAATGGCTGTGCCGAACATGATGACAAGATAAGTTCATCTCATGTGCCGGCACATCTCCCTTACATTCGACTTCCCAAAGTGCAAGTGAAGAAAATGTAATGCTATTCCATGGTAGATAATGGTATACGTTACGGAAAGTTGCTCACTGAGTTACAACCCCAGCATTCTGCTGAGCTTTATTGCTTTCTGCTTTTGTAAACAGTTGTTATTCATGTTGCGAATGCTTCTGTGGATATGTTGGTCTTATTTATCAGTATTTCACATAAGTAACAGGACTGCAAATGAGTATAGATTCCAGTAATTTTATCAGAACATAAAACAGTACACCACAGCCCCTTCAGCCCACAATTGCAGTCTTCCAATTAACTATTCCCAGTCCTCAGTAACTCAGTGATCAATTCAGTGAACTTTTGGTACATTCCCTCTCTCATATTTGTTACCCTCCCTCATATCAGACAATGAGACCTGAGCAATATTCCTCATGTGGGCTTACCAGGGTTGTGAATATTTCGATTAAGCAAAACATACAGTTTGCCTCCCTTACAGTTTCTTGGCCCTATATAATAAATTTCAATGTACAAGACAACCAGATCTCTTGGAACACTTCTCACACAAATTAAAATTTCACAATTCTATTTTTTCCTCACCTTTTTGCCAGGGTATATACCATCTACCAGCTACTGAACCAGTCCAGATTTTCATGAGGTCTCTCTGCATCCACCTCACAGCTCACACCAGCACGATATTTTGTATCATAAAAACATAGAAAAATAGGTGAAGGTTTAGGCCATTCAGCCCTACGAGCCAGCGCAGTCATTCAATACTGATCATCTGAAATCAGTACCACGTTCCTGCTTTATCCCCATATCCCTTGATTCCTTTAGACTCAAGCGCAAAATCTAACTCTCTCTTGAAAACATCCAGTGAACTGGCCTCCACTGCCTTCTGTGGCAGAAAATTCCACAGATTCACAACTCTCTGGGTGAAAACGTTTTTCCTTATCTCAATCCTAAATGGCCTAGCCCTTATTCTTCAACTGTGACCCTTGGTTCTGGACTCCCCCATCATTGGAAAATTTGAATTTATTACATGAGTCCTTCACCCTAATCATTGATATCAATTCGGAACAGTTGGAATCATGGTGTCAATTCCTGCTTCACCTCTGTAGTTACAGCCTCTCAATTATTTAATGCTATCTGTATTTTTGTCAGTTAACTAATTAACAACGCACACCAACATATTAAACTCAATATTTTGCACTCTAATTTTATTTAGTAATCTCTGGCATTGCATCTTATTGAAGGCATTTAGGTTCAAATATATTTAAAGCCCATTCATCTATTTTGCTGGTTGCAATCATAATAAATGAAAAGATTTTCAAACAGGTTTTCCTTTTCATAAACACCTTATTTCTGCCTAATTTTATTATCTTCTGTCACACGAACACTTCCATAATAAGACATTCCAACCTTTTCCATGATACAGATTACAGGTTGTCTTCTGTGTTCTCTCTCTCCTCCCCCCCCCCCCCCCCCCCCCCCACCCTTACTTAAAGAGCAGTTACGTTTGTTGCTTTCTATTCCCTGTGAACCATTTGCAATTTCTTGATTTTGAAAGATGATAACCAGTACATCCATTTTCTCCAAGGCTGTATCTTTCAGAACCCCGAGAGGCTGGTCATCATCGATCCTTGGGATTTATCACCCTTGATCTTCATTAATTTTTCCAACACTGTATTTTATTCATCCTTTACTTCATCCTTCTTCTCCATGTTCTTCATCAAATTTTTCCTATCCCACCCAAATCCTGGAATAGTTAATTCCTAATCTTGGTCATCAGAACCATAACTCTGCAATGACAATTTTACTTCGGAGTCACGTGAGTGATTCTGTGGAGAACCCTGTCTAGGCCGCATGCGCGTCGGTACGTCAGCTGCACTGGCGCAAGTACCAGACTGGCAGGACAGAGCTCCTGCCGGCGGTAAGTTAAACCTAGAGGTAAGTTTGTTTTTACTTACCAGGGTTTTTTTCAGGCAGGAGCCTCTCTTCACAGAGGTTTTCCTGCCGGTTTCACAGCCCGACGAGTGAACCAATTATGGACTGTGGGGAAACCCAGTCTGACCGCAGAAGTGGATAACCATAAAAAAGATCGGGTTGCGTGATAAGGAGCCGCTGACAAGGCAGTCAGCGGCTCCCAGCCTGCGGGGATGCCGTGGAACGGCAAAGAATTTACGCCAGAGTCGCTGACAGTGCAGTCAGCAGCTCCCAGCCTGCGGGAATGCCGTGGAACGGCAAGGAAATGACGCCAGAGTCACTGACAGTGCGGTCAATGGCTCACAGACGTTGGTCCTCAGGCAAGGAATAAAGTTGGACTCATTCAGCCCTATTTGGACTCAGGTGAGTCGGGCTACAAAGGGTTTCTCTTAATAATAACATTTATGTATGTTATAGTATCTGACAATGAAATCCTTGTTGTTTAGCACAAGTTGCTGTGAATTGTTTTAATCCTTCACAGGTAAAGCTGTACACTAAAAATTTTGATATAGTGAGCTTACACTGTAATAGCGCGGGCCTATGGGACAGGCCGCGCCAGCAGCGCCTGGGATAGGGCTGCTTCATGTGTAATAGTGCAGGCCTATGGGGCAGGCCACGCCAGCAGCGCCTGATACAGGGCTGTTTCATTTGTGACATTACCAGCCTACGAGAGAGCCATGCTAGCAGCGCCTGGTACAGGGCTGTTTCATGTCAAAAAGCGCCGGCCTTTACGAAGGGCGGTGCCAGCAACACCTGGGACAGGGTTGCTCAAGTTCACAAATAAATCCGCTACGCCCACGGAGTTGGGAGACGATTCTCCACCGGGGCTGGATAGCAAGGCCCATGGAGTCGGGGGATGATTCCTCACCGGGGCTGGATAGTGTGTTTGAAACAACTATCCCAAATACAGCAACTGTTGCGTACAGTGCTACAGCAAGGCACACGCCAACAGCAGGAGTGTCAGCGCCATCCTGAACAACAAAGGCGCCAGCAGTATCTGGTAGAGAACTGTTTGATAGTACCTTCATAGATGAGGATTAGTTTGGACACTGACTCTGATAAGCTCACATGTAACTGGGTTCTGAACTTTCTATCACAACGGCAGCAGACAGTCAGGGTGGGCAGTAGGACATCAAAAACCATAGCCGTGAGCACTGGCACGCCCCAAGGCTGTGTCCTAAGCCCCCTGCTGTTTAGTCTGCTTACACACGACTGTACTGCTAGACTCAACAACAACTTCATCAACAAGTTCGCTGATGACACAACAGTGGTGGGTCTCATCAGTGACGATGATGAGTCGGCGTACAGAATGGAGGTGGAGCTGCTCACAGGATGGTGCAAATCCCACAACCTCATTCTCAACGTGGGAAAAACGAAGGAGATGGTGGTTGACTTCAGGAGGGCGGGGAAACAACGCCATACACCTCTGCACATCGATGGAGCTGATGTGGAAAGGGTCAGCAGTGTGAAGTTCCTAGGACTCCACCTGTCAGATGACCTGATGTCCACGACCAACACCACAGCACTGGTCAAGAGAGCCCAGCAGTGACTACACCCTCTCCGAAGACTACGGAGAGCAGGTCTCCCCACTGCACACCTACGAACTTTTTATAGGGAGACAATCGAGAGCACATTAACCTACGGCATCACCTCCTGGTTCGGGAGCTGCAAGGCGTACGAACGGCACCAACTGGACAGGATTGTGAAGACCACCAGCAGGATTATTGGTGCTCCACTCCCTTTATTGCTGGACATATTCAGGAAGAGATGTATTAGCAGAGCCATCTCCATCATCAAAGACCCATACCACCCATCGCATCACATATTCTCCATCCTGCCATCTGGGAAGAGGTACAAGAGCATCAGCTGCAAAACCAGCAGGATGCTCCTCAGCTTCTTCCCGCAGGCAATTAGACTGATAAACGGACTTTGTCCCCTGCCAAAGTATCGCGCACCAAACACCAACCTGGACACACTGAAGCAGAGCCATTGTCGTGCCACTGCTGATCGGAACTCATATGTAATTTTATTCTCTATTTCTATTACTGAATGGACACTGGTTGAGAAACGCTTTTTCGTTTTCCTCTGGGTATGCAAATACTCAGAAAAATGATAATAAAGACATACAATACAATACAATACAATGGTAGGGTGAGACAGAAGTTCCACCTCCGCAGGCCGCACCAGCAGCTCCAGTTACAGAGCTGCTACAGGTCTCCATCTTGGAGGCAGAGACCAAGACGGGTCAGTATCCTGCTGACACTGAGTCTCAGGGTATGGCCGTGGGGCATACCCCAAGGGATGAAGGGCACGTGTCAGAGGTACCTTTTTCCTGACAACAAAGTTGCCATCCCAGCAGAATATTCTATTCGGGTATAGGTCCAATGGTTCTTATCAGTATAGGTATTTGGCGGCCTGCGGCAGCACCTGTTTAAGGCTGCCTACGAATCGCCCTCTCTGAGGAGGGAAGAGCAAAAGGTCAAGATATAACTGACTTCAGGCTCTAAAGAAGTAAATAGAACATACTAAAGCACACATGTGCCGGCAGTAAACAGCGCCAACAGGGGGATGTGAGAGCCAGCCGCCGAATCTGTTATTCAGGTAGGCCTATTCAACAGGAGAAGAAAACCTGGCAGACGAATCAATTAGGCCAACGGCGGGCAAAAGTCATCGTTTCAGAACGCACCCCAGGCGCTCAGCGGCAGTAAGCGGTTCACTGGAGCTGGGGGCAGCATGATAGCTCAGAAATTCCATGCACCTTACCAACCCTACTCAACAAACTGGGTCCAGCACTTCCAAAACATGGGTACGTGCACCGTCCACAAATTGTAATATTTACATTTGTTTTGTACAACACACAAAGGATAAAAACATCTGGTTGAGGCACAGTGATAGCATTCCAAGCAAGTCTGGATTATGGTCAAGGTTATTTTTAAAGTTTAGGTTCGGAAATTGGGCGAAAGTTCTCATGCAAACCTCCCATGGAATAAGGCATGTTATTATGAAAAATGGAGAGTGTCGCATATGAACTTTCCGAATATGAAAACCTATTTACTGACTAACAACAGATTCATAAGGGTCTCAAAGATCCATGCTATGCAATTCCCATTACAGAGGTTATCAAAGATAATATAACTGTACTAGTAACAGTAAAACATTGCGGAATGGGATAAACTGTCCTTTGGTCATTGGGATTTACCTTTAATTATTAATTAGCCTTGACTCTGCCCTGTGGCAAGAGATTGGAGTTAATAGCAACCTGTTATAAAACTGACTTATTTTCATTAAGAGTAATTGGCAATATAGTAGCTGTGCCCCAGCTGAGAAAATCAAGGAACTGATATCGTGTAAGTAGCAACCTCTCAAAGGACAATTAGACCATTGTTAACAACCTCATGCTATTGTCAGCTGAAGCTCTCAGTCACAATGATGAAAAAACAGTATTCAGCATTGCTGAACATGACAATAAACTCATTCGAACTTGAACTTGAACTTGAAAATCGCTCCAGTAGTTTGGTCGGTCGAATTCAGTTATTACAAACTGATGTTAAGGATTCTAAGGTGAGAAGTCCGAATATCATCTCTAGTTGGAGGTATTGGAGATTTGCATGAGTTACCAATTCTTCAATTGTTGGTATCAATTAAATATATACACTATATGCACCCCATGGGCAAGGGGCTATTGACCACATGTACATATTCTACATGCTCAATTTCAAGTTGCTACTCTACGATGGTGACATATGTTAGTCACAAGACAATCAAGTAAAAGTATCCTGTAATAATTACCTAATCTCCTTTGCCACTGGTGTATCATCCAGTTCAGATCAATGACAACACACAATAGGTATTGGATCTCAAAGTACTATGAAAGTATGGTTCGATGCTACATCGAATATCAACATGTTGGCGCATGTTTATTCACTGATTGCAAAAATATGTGGCACAACAGTGCGGAGAAATACATTCTCGCTACAAATGGAGGAATGTTCCTTTATGTCTTCCTCCATCTTGCCTCATTAGCCGGGTCTTAAAACAGTCAGCAAGACCTCACTTGGGTTCATACTGTCGGACTGGCTAAGCAGCCATGTTGCCTGCTTCATCAGGCATAATAATACAACGGTATATGGTTATTCCAAAAAACTAAAACTTGCTGGTTCAAACTTTGGTTCAGGAGACCGGTCTTTGCATAATAAAACATTATTGACTTACACATTTTGAATGGATTGACTTATGGCTTAGGTTGTCACATCAAGCCATGAACGTGCTCACTGCAGAGTGCAGTGATAGCACCCAAAAAAGCAGTACATTCCTATTGAGGAGATCGAAAGTGATTTATTTAAATGTTAATGTTATATTAATACGGTACAGATTACTGACATTTCCAGTTCACTCTTAAATGGTATTTGACAATTATTCAGTTATAGAGACACTACAGCTGCAACAAACGGGAACTACTCTGTTGGGTTCAACCTGGATATCGAGTTGTTAAAGAGATTTTGACACAAGTTCTCCCACTACAAGAATATGCAGTTGGTTATTGAAAATGTGTGAACATTACTTCACCAAGGGGTTCCAGCTACAACCTTAGTTATGTCACTAATATCAGCACAACAACAGCAAACATTGCAAATGCTGTGGCTAGATAGGATGGAATTGGCTACATGTGCCATTACATTTTACATTCTGATCTACACAAGCAGAGCAGACCAGGGATCGCATGATTTAAGATCATATTTCTGATACCCCACGGTCTCATGTCTATGTTATCAAGGCCACCAGAATCCTAAGAAGTGTGGAATCAGCATTGTTTTTTAATCAACAAACAACTACACAAAGGAAGGTCGGTTCAGACTATTTCAAGATGGCTGCAGCAGGTTCTGGATTATGCAGGTATTAACACTGACCATTGTATATCTCATTCCACCTGGTCAGCATCAACGTCAGCGGCCAGGGCTATGGACATGCCCATCGAACATATCCTCATGACCGCAGGATGGTCAACTAAATTGTTTTTTAAATTTTTCCCATAGGCCGGTTACTGACCCGGGGTTTTGCCCATTCTGTTTGCATCCACTTTAGCCTCCGTTGAGTTACAGGGGTTGCTATTGCTTTATTAACGTAAACCATTAATACATGTGAATCAAAATCATGCTAATGCATTTTGATTATTCACTCATCCTGAGTCAATCGATGCAGTGAGACGCCAAGATTTCGATCTGCGGCATGAAATCACAAAGCTTCGAAGTCTTCACAGAATCACTCACGTGACTCCGAAGTAAAATAGTAAGATTAAATGAGAACGTACCAGTTTGAAGTTTGATCTTGATTTTATGAGGAGTTACGTTGGTGATTACGTGCCCGCCACGCCCAACCCTCTCTCATAAAGATCATCTGGTAGTTCTCGAGTCACGCATTTTACTCGTCCATTTCCACCAAATCCACGTGCCTATCCAAAGGCCTCTTAATTGCTTCTGTCATATCGGCCTCCACTACCAACCCCGGCAACGAGTTCCAGGTAACTACCATTCGCCATGTAAAAAAAAACTTGCCCTGCACATCACCTCTAAATTTTGCCCCTTTGGCCTTAAAGCTAAGTCCTCTAGTCTTTGACAGTGTGGCAGTCCCTGGGGGGTAGGCCACTCCTTGGATCATCCCCCTCGCTGGGATGATCCAGGGACAGGGGCGTTGGTCTGCCACGGGGTTAGCTGTGGTCACTCCCTTGAGCTAGAGAAAAGAGTGTTGGTGTGTGTGTACTCGAGCTGCAACAATAAAAAAGCTTATTTTGAATCCGCCTGGCGTCCGGTCTTTTCCTGACCTTGACCAGGCCACTACACTGGTGACCCCGTGTCGTTCATCACGCATCATGATGGAGAATAACGCTGTTGCGCTGAAGCTCCCAACTCTGTGGACCGAAGAACCCGAAACCTGGTTCCAGCAGGCAGAGGCATAGTTTGCTGTGAGAGGTATCACGCAGGATGAGACTAAGTATTATTACATGGTTGGCTCTCTTGACCAACTAACTGCGAGGTGAGTTAAGTCTTTCCTCAGGGCCCCCCCGGTAACAAAGAAATATACTGGCCTTAAAGAATTTCTCATCAGGAAGTTTGGCCTGGGTTTCGCCGAGCGGGCAGCTCGCATTTTCAGAATGGACGGTTTGGGCGACCGCCGGCCGTCTGCCCTCCTGGAAGACATGCTCACCCTGATGGGGGACCATGAGCCATGCTTTCTGTTTAAATATGCCTACCTACAGCAGCTGCCTCTCGACATTCGCATGCAGCTCGCCAGGAATCCGTTTACCGACATGCAGGCGCTGGGTGAACAAGCCGACGAGCTGTGGAATTCTTATCATCACAACCTGGAAGCAGTCGACGTCCTTCCCGAGGCGTTTGGAGGCTCAGAGCAGGTCGGGACCGCTATCCACCGCGTCTTCACTACTCCCAGTCGGCCCCCGCGGCAAAATCCGGCTGCCATTGCGCATTCCACAGAAGGCACGTCCTTCCAGCACGGCCAGCCTGCAGTTCAAACCAATGCCAGCAGAGGTCGCTGGCGTTCAGACCAGCCAAGGGTTACACAAAAAGCTGGAGAAACTCAGCGGGTGCAGCAGCATCTAAGGAGCGAAGGAGATAGGCGACGTTTCGGGTCGAGACCCTTCTTCAGACAAATTGGCTTGCAGTTTCACCAGACGCCAGCAGAGGCTGCTGGTGCTCAAATCAGCCTAATTTGCCTGCAGTTCAACCAGATGCCAGCAAAGTTGGTTGGTGTTATTATCATCGCCGCTGGGGAGCTGCAGCCAGGCTTTGTCGCCCACCCTGTTCGTTCTCGGGAAACTAAAGGGCCGGTCGTCAGTGATTCCTTCGGCGGCCGGCACGATTCATCGCTTTTTCGCTTGGGATCGCCGCAGTGGGGGACGTTTCCTCATCGACACTGGTGCGGAAGTGAGTGTTCTCCCTCCCTCTATCGCCGATATCCGTGCGGGCAAACAAGGCCCCCTCACCGCGGCAAACGGGAGTGCTATTCGCACCTACGGGTTTCGCACCATCCCCCTCAACTTTGGCCGCAACTCGTTTTCGGGGAGATTCGTCATTGCAGACGTTTCCCAGCCGCTGCTGGGCGCCGACTTCCTTCAAGCCCATTCACTGCTCATGGATGTCAAGCGGCGGCGCCTGATGCACTCTGTCACGCTGGAGCCGGTCTTCCTCCGCACTGGTGATCCTGTAGTACATAGAAACATAGAAACATAGAAACATAGAAATTAGGTGCAGGAGTAGGCCATTCAGCCCTTCGAGCCTGCACTGCCATTCAATATGATCATGGCTGATCATCCAACTCAGTATCCCGTACCTGCCTTCTCTCCATACCCTCTGATCCCCTTAGCCACAAGGGCCACATCCAACTCACTCTTAAATATAGCCAATGAACTGGCCTCAACTACCCTCTGTGGCAGAGAGTTCCAGAGACTCACCACTCTGTGTGTGAAAAAAGTCTTTCTCATCTCGGTCTTAAAGGATTTCCCCCTTATCCTTAAGCTGTGACCCCTTGTCCTGGACTTCCCCAACATCGGGAAGAATCTTCCTGCATCTAGCCTGTCCAACCCCTTAAGTACGCACTGGTGGCCCCCTGTCATCCCTGGATGTGACTTTCGCGCGCATCCTGTCAGACTTTCCCGGCATTCTCGAACCCCACTTCCGCCCCTCCACCCCGAAGCACGGGGTGGAGTACCTTATCCCCACTACTGGCCCGCCTGTGCACGCCCGGGCACGTCGTCTCGTCCCAGACAAGCTCCATCTAGCTCGGGAGGAGTTCCGCCAGATGGCAGCGATGGGCATCGTGCGTCCCTCCGATAGCCCATGGGCCTCACCGCTCCACATGGTCCCTAAGAAGAACGGAGGCTGGCGCCCGTGTGGGGATTACCATCGCCTGAATGATGCGACCGTCGCTGACAGATATCCGGTCCCGCACATTCAGGACTTCAATGCCCATCTGGCTGGAGCACCATATTTTCCAAGGTGGATCTCGTGCAAGGGTACAATCAAATTCCAGTCCGCCCCGACGATATCCCAAAGACGGCCATTATTACACCATTCGGTCTATTCGAATTTGTGCGGATGCCGTTTGGATTGAAGAACGCCGCGCAGGCCTTTCAGCGGCTTATGAACTGCGTGTGCTGCGGATTGGACTTTGTTTTAGTGTACCTGGACGACACTCGTGGCCAGTCGCTCGCGGCAGGAACATTGCACCCACCTCTGTCAACTATGTCAGCGCCTCAGCGATTTCGGTTTGGCCATTAACGCGTCCAAGTGCTGTTTCGATGACGGCTATCGACTTCCTCGGCCACCGCGTGACTCAACAAGGGGTGATACCGCTGCCGACCAGGCTGGACGCTATCCGCAGGTTCCCCCGTCCGACCACAGTTAGGGGCCTGCAGGACTTTGTGGGGATGGTCACTTTCTATCACCGCTTCCTGCCGTCAGCGGCTGCAGTCATGCGTCCGCTTTTCAACCTGACTGCTGGTCATCGCAGGGAGGTTGATTGGTCCGTGGAAGCAACAGCAGCATTTGAGAGGGCTAAGCAGGCACTGGCCGAGGCCACAATGCTCGTCCACCCACGAGAGGACGCCACGACCGCCTTGACGGTGGAAGCTTCTGAGGTTGCGGTTGGGGCAGTGTTAGAGCAGCTCGTTGAGGGTTGCTGGCGGCCACTTGCCTTCTTCAGCAGGCATCTCAGTGGTCCTCAGCGTCGTTACAGCGCCTTCGACCGTGAGCTCCTTGCCCTGTATCTCGCCGTACGTCATTTCCGCTATTTTCTGGAGGGGAGACCATTTACTGCATTCACGGACCACTAACCTTCGCATTCGCCAAGGTATCAGACCCGTGGTCTGCCCGGCAGCAGAGGCAGTTGGCGTATGTGTCCGAGTACACCACCTCCATCCGGTTCGTTGAGGGCAAATTTAACAGGGTGGCCGATGCCTTATCGCGACCTGCAGTCCATGCGGTTCTCCAAGTCGGTGAGGGGATCGACTATTCCGCCCTGGCAGCCGCTCAGCTTGTCGACGAGGAGATGGCCGCCTATCGCACGGCAGTTTCGGGCCTCCAGTTGGAGGACGTTGTCTGTGGTCCTGGGGGAGTCACGCTGCTGTGCGATGTCTCCTCTGGAGTTCCGCGACCCATCGTCCCCATCGCCTGGCGGCGCAGGATGTTTGAGGTGCTCCATGGACTTGCGCAACCCTCCATCTGGGCGACAACAGCCCTGGTAGCCTCCCGCTTCATCTGCCACGGGCTGCGGAAGGAGGTTGGACATTGGACGCGCACTTGAATCCCGTGTCAGACCGCCATGGTGCAACGACACGTGCACGCGCCATTGCAGGAATTCCCCTTTCCGAATAAACGTTTCGACCACATTCACGTGGACATCGTGGGACTGCTGCCGCCGTCCCAGGGCATGACGTACCTATTCACCGTTGTGGACCGCTTCACGCGGTGGCCTGAAGCCATTCCGCTACAGAATTCCACAACAACCACCTGTGCTCGGGCTTTGTGGGCACTGGATCGCCCGGTTCGGTGTTCCACTGGACATGACATCCGACAGGGGGCCTCAGTTCACGTCAGAGCTGTGGTCGGCCATGGCGCGCCTCCTGGGTGTTCGTCTGCACCACACGATAGCGTACCACCCGCAGTCGAACGGCCGAGTGGAGCGGTTTCACCGACAGCTTAAGGGTGCCCTAAGGGCGCGGCTCACTGACCCAGACTGGGTAGACGCTCTACCGTGGGTTTTGCTGGGGATACGCATCGCACCCAAGGAGGACTTGGCCTCCTCCTCTGCCGAGTTGATGTATCGGTCTCCGTTAACGGTGCCTGGGGAATTCATCCCGCCGGCACGTGGCCAGGTGGAGCAGCCTTCGGACGCTCTGCATCGTCTTCAGCAGACGGCGGCAAGCTGGCGCCAGTGCCCACTTCTCGTCATGGGTCCTTCCGTCTGCACGTTCCCTCTGCTCTGGAGGACTGCCAGTTTGTTTTTCTGCGCAGGGATGCACATCGGACACCTCTACAGCGGCCGTACGAAGGTCCATTCCGGGTCTTGGAACAGGGCTCGTCGACGTTCGTCCTGGACATGGGGGGTCGGCGTTTCAATTGCGCCGTTGAAGCCGGCACATATTGATATCGATCAGCCGGCGCTAGTAGCGCTGCCCTGTAAGCGAGGGCGGCCTCTGTCTAGGGTACCTCCTCCTCAGACTACTTCGTCCCCCGCACTTGTTGCTCAGGCGCCTGTTCCGGGCCCGAGCGTTGTGCGCATCCGGGCTGGCCGCCGTATACGCCCTCCTGTCTGTTTCGTACCTCGGGTATTTGGGGGGGGGGGGTCCTGTGGCGGTCCCTGGGGGGTAGGCCACTCCTTGGATCATCCCCCTCGCTGGGATGATCCAGGGACAGGGGCATTGGTCTGCCACGGGGTTAGCTGTGGTCACTCCCTTGAGCTAGAGATAAGAGTGTCGGTGTGTGTGTACTCGAGCTGCAACTATAAAAAAGCTTCTTTTGAATCCATCTGGTGTCCAGTCTTTTCCTGACCTTGACCAGGCCACTACAACAGTTCCACCCTGGGGAAAAAAAAGGTTCTGACTGTCTACCCTATGTATGCCTCTTATCATTTGGGAAACTATTGGAGAGGATTCTTTGGAGTAGTGTTTACTGCCATTTGAAAAGGAATGGGTTAATTAGGGACAGTCGACATTGCTTTGTACATAATCAGAATTTTATATGCTTTATCGGGTCCCCTCTCAACCTCTGCCCATCGAGAGAAAGCAATTCAAGTTTGTTCAACTTCTCCTTTCAGCTAATAGCCTGTAATCTACGCAGCATTCTGGTAAACCTCTTCTGTACCCTTTACTAATTTTCCACATCCTTCCTGTAATGGGGCAACCAGAACTGCACGCAATAATCGAAATGTGGTCTAACCAAAATCTTATAGTGTTGCATCATGACTTCCCAACTGTTATAGTCAATGCCTTGATCAATGAAGGTGAGCATACCATATACCGCCTTTATCAATCTATCTACTTGTGTTGCCACTTGAAGGGACCTATAGACCTAGACCGCAAGATCCTTCTGCACATCAATGCTGTTAAGCGTCTTGCCACCAAACCTTACATTTGTCCTCTCAAAATGTAACATCTCACACTTGCTCAGGTTAAACTCCTAATAGCCCTGTCCCACGGTGCAAGTTCATTCCAAGACCTCTCCTGAGTTTAAAAAAAAATCTAATTTGTGGTAAGCACGGAGAATGAACATAGCGGGTACGTCGGAGCTCGGGGATGTCTCTTGGTGCTAACGGCAGGTACTCGGGAAGACTCGCTAATGGCAGGTAAGCACGGGAACACTTGTGAAGATTTTTCAACATGATGAAAAATGTCCACGAGAGCCCTGAGTCCCTACGAGTGGCCATTACCGTAAATCTCCGAGTTCGAATCAGGGCAACTTGGGAGAACTCTTGGAATGAACTCATACCGTGGGACAGGGGTTTAAAGCCATTTCTCTCCCCATTTCTGTAGCTGATCTATATCCCGCTGTATACCTTTACAGACTTCCTCACTGTCAATAACTCCAATGATCTTAGTGTCATTTGCAAACTTACCTAGTAACCCATCTACTTTAACGTCCAAGTCATTTATATAAATCACATGTTGTGAAGAAGGGTCTCGACCCAAAACGTCACCATTCCTTCTCTCCAGAGATGCTGCCTGTCCCGCTGTTACTCCAGCATTTTGTGTCTATATAAATCACATGCAACGGAGGTCGCAGCACAGATCCCTAAAAAACTCTTTTGTTCACAGACCTTCACGTGGTCCACCCTGTTTCGACTAATGCAATCAACTCGACGTGCACAACCGGAAGATCAAATAGAACAAGTTGTCCAACAACTTTAGGTTGTGCACGCCACACGAAAGAAGAAGAACACAACCCTCTGTCTTCTATGAGTAAGCCAGTTCTGAATCCATTGGACTAAGTTACCATGAACCCTGTGCATCTTAATTTCTGGATCAACCTTCCATGGGAGACTTACTAAAATTCCACATAGACAATATCTACCATCCTACCCTCATTGATCACCGCCTCAAAAACTCAATCGTTAGTAAGATTGAACCTGCTACAGACACAGCAATGCTAACTGTTCCTAATTGGCCCATTCCTTTTTCAAATGGGAGCAAATCCTCACCCAAAGAATTATCTGCAATAGTTTTCCACCACAAACATGAGGCTCATTGGCATATAATTTCCAGGATTATCTCTACTTCCCTTCTTAAACTCAGAAAGGTAAAATGATAGGGATGTATTATTGCTATGTTTGTGTTCTCTATTCCTTCTTGAGAAACTGGCAATAGAGCCATAAGGCATAGAAACTCATCCATGCCAGCCAAGATACTCATCTAAACTAGTCACATTTGCTCACATTTAACCCATATTCCCTTAAACCTTTCCTATCCATGTACCTGTCCAAACGATTTTAAAATATTGTTATTGTACCTGCCTCAACCACTTTCTCACAGAAAACTGGAATCTTGAGCAAAACACCATGTTGGAGTAACTCAGACAGTGTCTGTGGAGGGATGTCAAAGATTATGGGGAGAGGAAAAAAATAGATTAGCCAGTGGTAGAGTTGCTGCCTTACAGCGCTTGCAGCGCCGGAGACCCGGGTTCAATCCCGGCTACGGGTGCTGTCTATACGGAGTTTGTACGGTATTTGTACATTCTCCACATGACCGCGTGGGATTTCTCTGAGATCTTCGGTTTCCTCCCACGCTCCAAAGACGTACAGACATTGGCTTGGTGTGTGTAAAATTGTCCCTAGTGTGCGTAGGATTGTGTTAATGTGTGGGAATCGCTGGTCGGTGCGGACTCGGTGGGCTGAAGGGCCTGATTCTGCGCTGTATCTCTAAAATAAACTAAAGTAGAAGCAATGGGCCGAATGGCCTAATTCTGCTCCCTATGTCTTATGGTAATGGATAGTCACATTCCAGGTCAGGACCCTTCTCCAGATGCCCCTTCTGCCAGCTTGAGCAAAACAATGTGCTGGATGAATACAGAGGGTCAGGCAGCATCTATGTAGAGAATGGACCTTGAGTCTGAAGAAAGGTCCCTACCCAAAGCATCATCTATCCATTCACTTCACAGATACTGCCTGACCCTGTGAGTTCCTCCAGCACTTCATGATTTTCTCAAGATTCCAGCTTTTGCAGTTGCTTGTACATTCTCTGGCAGCTTGTTACACCCTCTGTGTGAAAATGTTGCCTCTCGGGTTCTTATTAAATCTTTCCCCTCTCATCTTAAACCTATGGCCTCCAGTTCTTCATTTCCCAATACTGGGAAAAAGACAGTCGCATTCATGCTCACTGTGCCCCATTTTATTACCCAGCAATACTATTCTGATCTTTAACTTACCCTGGGACAGAAAGGGGGTAGTAATTTTCAGACAGGTTGTAAGAGCACTACGGGGCGCCACATTGTTGGCAGCCTCTGCCAACTGTCTGTCCGTTTTTTCTATCTGTTTTAAATTTGAGTTTGTCTTAAAAGTATGTTTTTGGTGGGGTTATTTAGTTTTTCTATGTGGGGGAGTGGGGTAGGGTAAGGGGGAAACCGTTTCCCAGTCACTTCCTGGCGAGGATGCGACTTTTCTCCGAGTCGCGTCCTCGACCACCTCCTCGCGGGCCTACTAACTGGATTGGCGCGGCCTTTTCTGCCGGGGACCGGGGACTGGACCAGAGCTTCAGCAGCTGCGGCGCAGTGCTGGATTCACCATGGATGCTTACCTGGATCGCCGTTTGAAGCTCTGGAGCGTTGGGCCTGCAGCATCATTTTGTTTGCTAAAGGGGACAATAATGGAGTGATTTCATTATAATAATAATTAATATTCTTAATAATGGTTCTTGGAGCTTTATTTGAGTGGGTTGATGTTAAGCAACTTACACCAGTGCAAGGAATGAGTGGATAAGATTGTAGAGGCTACACAGAGCAAAATTCTTGTTTTATTTTATATTAAAGAACTGCTCTTGGATTCCCAGCAGGTGGTGCTGGTGAAGCAGGATCTGTAGGATGTTGCATAGATTCACCTGATCATTAAAACCCAAAATAAACCATCGCTGAATGCTAAAGAATATGAGTGATTGTGAATGTTTGTACCCCAAGGTGGCTGACTGAGAAGGATCGTGAAAAAGCACCGTTCTCAATTCTGATGGATGCCACTCACAGTGACTCTTGGAATGGCCTGTCTCGTACCCATATAAACAGGTGCCCAAAAATTAATTGGTAATTCATTGGCAATTAATATTTCACCCTCCCTGCACCACTACAACCTCCTGTCTTATGCTTCCTCGTTTGGCGTGCATCTCTCCCCAATATCAGCTGAGTCCCAGAGATCTGCTGGCATTGATGGGATGAGGGAGATGGGACAAGGGTCTGGCCGTGGTAATTGATTATTAAATATAAAGGCACAGAGAAAGAATACAGAGGCAGGAGATTAAACCATGCCACTGTTGATGGAAATTTTAACATTCAAACAATTAAATAGTGAAATATAAATCCTAGTGAACTAGCCATCGATAAAGCCACTATTCCACTAAGAAAAATTATCTTGCACCCTTGTCTACCCTTTATGTGACTCCAGTCCCTTGATGTTATGATTGCCACTTAACCAACATCTGAAATGGCTGAGTAACCCACGCAGTATGCCACGTTGGGAGAGAAAACTAGAAGTAGAGGTATCACTTTAACCATGGAGTTGGCCATTCCTGTGGCATGCCTGGCCATCTGATCCCAACATCCTCTGCACTAACATCCGTCAATACATCTAAATTCGGAGAGCTGTCCCACAAAGAGGCAGATCACAACCTAGTATATTAAGCCAGTATCTAGGACTCCTCCTACAGCACTAATAGACAATCAAAAGGAAATCGACCTGAAATATTAGCGGTGTCTCCTCATAAATGCTAACTGACCTGTTCAGTATCCTGAGCGCTCTCCAGTTTTAATAGCTAGGCAATATTCAGTGCAGGCAAGTAACACAAAATGGCAGTGACTAGGAGAGAAAATGCAAGCACTTCACAGTAACTTTAAACATACATATCTTCATCAAATCCCCCACCATTGACATTTGGGAGATCGCCTTTGACCAGAAATTCAAGTGGACCATTATACAACGTGACTTCAGAAGCAGATCCTGCCTGGTATACTTCAGTGAGGCATTTGCATTCTTTGAATCCAGATTCATAGTGTCAGACAGCATCGAAACAGGCCCTTCAGCCCACCATGTCCAAACCAACCATTCTGTTTACCAAAGCTAATCCCATTTACTGTAAAGGCATTTGGTTCATGGCCCTCTCTGCCTTGGAGATTCAAGTGCTGGTATAGGTGCTAAAATGCCATGAGAGGTTCTGCCTCCGCCACCTCTTCAGGCGGCATGTGCCCAACCTTGAATCACCTTTCTGCACAAGCAGACCACATGTCAGGAGTACTAATGAACACTCTCCCCTTACCTGGAGTAGTGCAGCACAAACTCTCAAGTAATATGAAACCATGCAGGGGAAGGCAGCCTGTTTGAATGGCAACCAATTAATCACCAGCTATTCATCTTCCTATCCACTAATACATATTGACTGGGTGGTGTTCCATTTACAAACTGCACTGCATTTACTCACCAAGACTGCTTCAACAACACCTTCCAAGCTGACAGTCTCTATAGCTGGAGAACAAATGGGAGTGGAAACAAAAAATGGGATCATCACCACCTTCATGCTCCCTCTGAACCACACTCAACAATCACAGGACATATCTATCATCCCCTCCAAGCTGGTTACCAAGCTCTCAGATCTGGGTCTCTACGCGTCCCTCTGCAATTGGATCCTCGACTTCCTCATACACTAGACCACAGTCTGTCCGTATTGGTGGAAATGTGTCATCCTTGATAACAATCAGCACGGGAGCACCTCAAGGCTGCGTGTTCAGCCCCCTGCTTTACTCACTCTATACTCATGATTGCGTAGCTGGATATAGTGTGAACTCTCCATCATCAAGTTCGCCGACGTCACCACTGTTGTGGGACGAATCACTGAAGGGGACGAGTCAGAGTATAGAAGTGAGATTGACCGATTGACCAAATGTTGCCAGCACAATAACCTGGCTCTCAACACCAGCAAAACCAAGGAACTGATTGTGGGGTAGGATGGGGACCCGCAGTCCTGTTTATATCAACGGGTCGATGGTGGAAAGGGTGAAGAACTTCAAATTCCTGGGCCTGCATATTTCCGAAGATGTCTCCTGGTCCCAGAACCAATTATAAAGAAAGCACATCAACGCCTCTACTTCCTGAGTAGATTAAGGAGAATCGGTACGTCAAGGAGGACTCTCTCGAACTTCTACCGATGTACAGTAGAGAACATGCTGACCGGTTGCATCGTGGCTTGGTTCGGCAACTTGAGCGTCCAGGAGCGGAAAAGGCTGCAAAAAGTTGTAAACACTGCCCAGTCCATCATCGTCTCTGACCTCCCTACCATCGAGGGGATCTATCGCAGTCGCTTCCTCAAAAAGGCCGACAGCATCATCAAGGACCCCCACCATCCTGGCCACACACTCATCTTCCCGCTGCAATCAGGTAGAACGTACAGGAGCCTGAAATCTGCAACATCCAGGTTCAGGAACCCCACAGCTATTAGACTATTAAACACAATTTCAAACAAACTCTGAACTTTAACAGCCTATTGCACTTTATTTATGTGTGTATATATATATATATTCAATGGTATATGGACACACTGATCTTTTCTGTATTTATGCCTACAATATTCTGTTGTGCTGCAGCAAGCAAGAATTTCATTGTCCTATCTGGGACACTTGACAATAAACTCTCTTGACTTGACTTGACATCCCTTTATCGTCTTGCACCTCACTACCTCATTGTTTTCTGGGACAGCTCCATCACAATTGCTGCATTACTGAAGACATTGACCAAAACTTTTCTAAAGGCAGTTGGGTTGGAATATGAATCACAGTCAGAGACTGAAACAGGCCCTTCAGCCTATTAAGTCTGTGCTGACCATCAACCACCCATTTACACTAATCCTACATTAATCCAATTCATTATTGTCCCTGCGATACACATCATCTTCCCCCAGATTGTACCGTTCATGTGATAATTTACCGCGGCTAATTAACCTGCCCATCCGCAGGGCTTTGGGTTGTGGGAGTAAACTGGAGCACCTGGAATAAACTCACTTAGTCACCGGGATAATGTGTAAACTAAAGATTGAACCCAGCTCTCTGGCGCTGTGAAAAAGTAACTTCACCAACTGCGCCACTGTGTCAGTCATGACTAAATGAAAACAAACCTTTTATTGATGTTTGTACACACATAAAGATTAAAAAATGTTCGCTAAGTATCCTTCCAAACAAACACAGCAAGCGTTATTTCTTACTGACCTGTGTAATCGAAAAACTATTTGGGTTTTAGCTGGCATCATTTTGGGAAATAATGATCTACCTGCAGATGGCTGTTTTGGCATTGCTTGCTCCCTTAAGGCAGGAAGTCCCCTGAATGATTATTGCTTTCACAGCGAGAAGGCTCAGCTGGACATTGCAGCTTTCAAAGTCAAAGCAAAGAACAAAGGCAGCTGTAAACCGAGCAAGTGGGCTATTTTATATAAAGTGGAGCATTATGGAATATTACAGGTTTATTAAAAAAGAATCAGTGGCAAATGAGAATAAAATATTGTAATCATTTCTCTCTGCCATCTGCTTGATATTGAGAAATTTCTCAGCTTTCTTTTACATTCGAAACTGATCTCAATACCTGCAAAACCAAGGATAATTCACCAGAGAGGGAGATGTTGACATGATCAACTCGCTGCAGAGAAGATACACTAAGATGTTACCTGGATTTGAAGACCAGTAATGGAGAGAGACTGGATAGACTGGGCTTGTTTCTCATGGGTGACCTGATAGAACTGTATATAATTATGATAGAGGTTGTAGATTTTCCCCTTATGGGGGGTATCATAAACAAGAGGGCATTGGTTTCAGGTGAGTGATAGCAGGGTTAGAGGAGATCTAAGGAATATTTTTTTTTCACACAAAGAGTGACTGGAGTTGGGTATATGCCGCCTAAAGTGGTGGCAGATACAGATAACGTCAACACGAGCACTTGCATCTCCAGGGCAGAGAAGGCCACAAACCAAGGTTTTTTTATTGGGATTAGTGTAGGTAAATACAACGGTTGGCATGGACATGGTGGGCTGAAAGGCCAGTTTCTGTGCTGTATGACGCTATGACTCTCGATCAGCTTGTGTGCATACCCCTATCTGACATGCACATGTTTGCTGGTCTCAATGGTGTTTCAGTTCAGTTAGCTGATTGAGAGGATGCAAATGGATAGCAAGAAGTAGGATTAAGGCACAAGAATATCACTTCCAAGCAATTACCCAAAATTATGATTCTTGCTGTAAAACAGGAATGTTACCTTGCGAGAGAGACGTGCCATCATTCAACACTGAGGCCATGATTATCTGTTCCAATGAACATCAAAGATCACTACTCAACCAAGTAAAACAAATTGTTTGACATCCTGGCAGAAGACTGCTCATTCAATCCACATTAGGGAAAGGAATGATCACAGCTCTAATTGGGAGTTAATGATATTTATTATAACTAGATTAACCAAAAAACAAGGACAGACAAGGGAACTGCTTAATGGAAATATGACATTCGCCATAAGTTACAACAGGACATTCTGAGGATGTAAAAGGAATTACATCTGTAGACATCTTTGGGACACCAACATATTTAATGTTATATGTTCACAACTACATAGGTTATAGGAACAGAATTAGCACAATCAAGTCTACTCCGCCATTCAATCATGGTTGAGCTATCTTTCCCTCTCAACTCCATTCTCCTGCCTTCTCCCCATAACCCTTGACACCCGTATTAAACAAGTATCAGCCAATCTCCATTTAAAAAATATCCGTTAACTTGGCCTTCACAGCCTTCTGTGGCGGTGAATTCCACAAATTCGCCACCCTCTGATGAAATAAATTCCTCCTTATCTCCTTTCTAAAGGTACGTCCGTATGTATTTTAAATATAAATATATATATGTTCAACAAGGCTTTGTCTCATTGTACTTTGTAAAATGATAGATCATTTCTATATTACTAAAAGTCTGATCTTGACCACTTCCTGTTGTTCTGTATATTGATTTTAGAAAAAACGCTGCCACTTATGGCTGTGATTTTTGCCATCTTATTCAGTCCCCCTCCGCTGTGCAGGACAAGAGGATTTTTTCCATCGATGAAAAATAAAAGAATTATTAGTGTTTAAAAAATGTTGAGATTCTCTCTCCTGAAGGTCACTCCCCTTCCGGAGAGACTATAAAACCCGGAGGTGTTGAGTGCCTTGTCAGTCCCTGCAAGATGGGGGAGCGAGAGGGTTACGTCTCTCAGTCTGAGCTGTGAATAACACTGAACACATTTCTACTAAACTGCGAGTGTAGTTTTACTGACCTTGAGTTCCCTTAACGAGGTTTGAAAATGAAAATGTGGTTGGTTTGAAATAAGGCATAGCAAATGGTTGCTGGTGGTGGTTGTTTCGAAATGAAGCACAGCAAATGGTTGTTGGTGGCGGTTGGTTCGAAATGAAGCACAGCAAATGGTTGTTGGTGGTGGTTGATTCGAAATGAAGCACAGCAAATGGTTGTTGATGATGGCTGGTTCAAAATGAAGCACATGATTAAAAGTCTAAACTTGACAACTTTCTGTTTTATATTGATTTAGATAAAACGCTACCACTTACGGCTGTGATTTTTGGTCATCTTACTCAGTCCCCCTCCACTCATCAGGTGCAGAGGATTCTTCCCATCAATGAAAAATAAAAGTGTTATTAGTGTTTAAAAAATGTTGAGGGGAGTAACTATAAGAGACAGAGAACATAAAATTGACCTCTTCGCAGATTATGTAATGATGTATCTCACGGAAGTAAACACCTCCTTTCCAAGGATGATGGGGATCATAGATAAATTTAATTTTTATGCAGGATATAAAGTGAATATTTCAAAAACTCAAATCCTCCTATTTATTTTTCCTCCTCCAGAAGAAATCAAACAAAATTATAATATTAAATGGGATTCAAAATCGATCAAATACCTAGGGGTACATATAACAAAAAATATATCAATGTTGTATGGGGCCAATTATAATCACATCAACCAAAACATAAGAAAGGATATAGAAAGATGGTCCACCTACCCAATGGATTTTAGTAGTAAGATACATGTGGTGAAAATGAATATTTTGTCAAGGCTATTGTACTTGTTTCAATCTCTGCCAATAGAGGTACCATTAAAACAATTCACGGAATGGGATAAATTAATATCTAGATTTATTTGGGGAGGAAAGAAGGCCAGAATTCGATACACTACACTACAGTTGCCAAAGGACAAAGGTGGAATGGCACTTCCAAATTTTAGGATATATTTCTATGCAGCCCAACTTCGACCACTAATTAATTGGTGTGAGGACAGCTATATAGCTAGGTGGAAAGAGATTGAGACAGATATCCCTGACTTCCACATCCAAACACTTTTGGGAGAAAAAGCACTTCCTGGACATATCAGGAGCATAATCGATCCAATAACGATATTTACTTTAAAAACCTGGTTCACGTTTACCAGACAACTTAAACTGAATAAACGACAAAAAGTTTTAAGATGGATAGCTTTGGATAATGAATTTAAACCAGGGATGTATGACTCAACATTTAAAGAGTGGATGAAGAAAGGAATGACTGCATTTTGTACTGTTATTGAAAATGGAGACCTAAAAAGTTTTCAAGATTTGAAGGATAGATTTGCACTTCGGAACCAAGTCTTGTTTAGATACCTCCAACTGAGAGATTATTACAATAAAAAGGTAAAAAGGGAGGCACTAGAAGAAAGTAATCCAGTGATAGAAGTGATAGTTAGTGCGTATCATCAAAAAACATTAAGGATTATTTCTAAACTTTATCATAGTTTAATGGAATGTCAAGCTAAAACTACATTTTATGTAAAATTTAAGTGAGAAAAGGAATTGAACATTACGATCTCAGAAGAAGAATGGCATCATATGTGTGTAACACTACAAACATCCACCAATTCACAAAATTGGAGAGAATTTAATTGGAAAATTTTGATTTGTTTCTTTATTACGCCTAACATAAAAAGCAAGCAAATTCTAAGGCAGCAAACATGTTGGAGGCAATGTGGCCAAACAGATGCAAACCATGCACATATCTTCTGGAGTTGCCCAAAAAAAGAACAATTTTGGGACAGAGTGAATTCAAAATTAACAGAGGTATTAGGATATATAGTCTGCAAGAAGTATTCCATTTTATACCTGGGTAATATAAATACAGTAGTGCTGAAGGAAGACCATTACTTGGTTAAAATCCTACTCACAGCTGGCAGAAAGGCCATTACAAGAAACTGGCTTGCAGCGGACACACCCAGACTTAGACAATGGTTAGACATAGTACAGGAAATATTTGTCATGGAGAAAATGACATATTCTCTAAGAGTGAAAGAAGACGAATTTAAAAGAAAATGGGAAAAATGGATTAGGTATAGATATAAAGACATCAACACTGTATAATTTTATAGACAATAATGTAAGTTATTGGAAAATGTTTTAATAAGAAAACAGTTCTGTATACTGCATCATTAATTATAAACTGAACCCCCCGCTACACTGTTGTACGTTTCATTGTAATGTTGTATGTTTCGTTGTTATATTTGTGTTTTATTTGTGTATACATAAAAGCAATAAAAACTAAAGTAAAAAAATAAATAAAAAATGTTGAGAATCTCTCTCCTGTCAATCACGCCATGAAGGTCACACCCCTTCTGGTGGGAGGGGGAGGGATTATAAAACCTGGAAATGTGGGTGTGGCTCAGTCTCTGCGAGATGGGGGAGGGAGAGGTCACAACTCTGTCTGAGCTGTGAATCAACTGAACACATTGAATGTCTACTAAACTGTGAGTGTGCTTTTATGGTGGTTTTATGGTGGTTTCACCCTGCTTGAAATGGTATGAAACTGCATTTGAATGTGGTGGCCTTGCACCCTGCTTGAAATGGCATGAAACTGCACTTGAATTTGGTGGCCTTACACCTTGCATGAAATGGTATGAAACTGCATTTGAATTTGGTGGCCTTGTACCCTGCTTGAGATGGCATGAAACTGCACTTGAATTTGGTAGCCTTGCACCCTGCTGGAAGTGGCATGAAACTGCACTTGAATTTGGTTGCTTTGCACCCTGCTTGAAGTGGCATGAAACTACACTTGAATTTGATGGCCTTGCACCCTGCTTGAAGTATCATGAAACTGCACTTGAATTTGGTGGACTTGCACTCTGCTTGAAATGGAATTTCAAGGAATAGCCATGAGTCAACTGCCAGCTGTGAGTGAGCTGCCAACACCAATAATCTATTTGGCCCACAATGTCCATACTGGCCCTCTGGAAACCAGTCCCTTGAGCCCACAACACCCATACTAGCGCTCCAGAAAGCACCCCCCCCCCCCCCACTGGCCACCAATATTGGAATTGGTGGAGAGGTGGAATCTTGTGTTGGGGGACCTGCCCTCCCGTGTGAACATGGGACCCAACGGGTCCCACTTAGTCTAGTTTTTTATATATATATGTATATGTATATGTGTGTGTATATGTGTGTATATATGTATATATATGTGTATATATGTATATATATGTGTGTGTGTGTATATATATATATGTGTACATATATATATATATGTGTATATATATATATACTCTAAATGTATATGTAAGAAACACTGATTATTTTTAAGGCACAAATCCTTTATAATATGCAGAAGGTAAGTTAATTAGCAATTTAGTCCCCTCATTTGTTACTTTACATTTTATCTTCCTTGCACTTACTTCTTAGTACACATTTCTCAGTGTGCTCTTCTGGGGCTGGGTTCAGGTGCACTATTAGCTCAGACCATGAGGAGTTTTACCCAATATCTGCATCCGACCTGTAATTAACCTCATCAATAGTCAAGAGACGACAGTGTTTAATTATCACATGTACTGGCAAGGGAACAATTAAATTCCTTCTTGCTGCAGCTTTGCAAATCCATTAACACAAAACACACAAACAATCATAATAATCAATAATACACTCAGTAATAATAGATAACCATGCCATAATAGTACAAAACTGAGGCCTTTTGTTTAACCAAAACAAAGTCTATAGTACATCATAGTTGCTGAGATAGTGGTCAGTGTGTCGTGTTCAAGAGACTGATGCATTTGGGAAGAAATTGGGGAGAGGTTCTTGAAACTGAAGGTCATGATTTTCAGGCTCCGATACTTTTTCCTGATGGTAGTAGCGATATAATAGCATGACAAGGGTGATGTGGGTTCCGAGATGATATTAACTAATCATTTGGGGCAGCACCTTTTGTAGATCCATGGTGGGGAGGTCAGTACCAGTGATGGACCATGCAATGTCTACCACATTCTGCAGCCTCCTGCGTTTCTGGGTGTTCGTGTTATTGAACCAAGCTGTGGTGCAACCAGTCCTTTTGTTTCTACCGTGCAGCAATAGAAGCTCAATAAAGTATTCTTTGATTTATCAAACCTCAATCTTTTCAGGAAGTAAAAGTGTTGATGAAGTTTATTTGTGATTGCGTCAATGTGTTGAGTCCAGGATAGACCTCCAGAGATATGTATGCCCGGTAACCTAATCTCTCTACAATCATCCACTCAGATTCATGGATCCACAGCTTTCCCATTCTGATGTCAACAATCAGCTCCTTAGTCTTCCTAATGTTCAGAACAACATTATTGTTCTGACACTATTCAATCAGATTATTAACTTCCCTCTTACAGTCTGACTCCTTGTTACCCATTATTCATTCAACATGGTGATAGCATCGTATTTAAAGATGGTGTTGGAGCTGTATCTGGCTACACAATCATTGGTTTAGAGAGAGTAGAACAGGAGACTGAGCACATAGCCTTGAGCTGCACCCGTATTGAGGGTTATCTAGGAGGAAATGTTGTTGTTAGTTTGTACTGATTAAGGTCAGCCAAGAGGATCCAATTGCAAAACGACAAACAGAGACACAGTTTTCTGATTTTGATGAAAAGTTCTGAGGAGATGATGGTTCTGAACACGAGCCGTATAAACAGCCTGACAGATGTGTACTTATTTTCCAGTAGGCCCAGTGCAGACTGGAGAGCCAGTGAGATCACATCCCCTGTTGATCTGTTGCAGGTCAGCGGTAGGCGATTTGGAGTGGGTCTAGATCCTTGCTAAGGCAGAAGTTGATATGCTTTATAACCAAGAACATAAACTATATGCTTGTGTCAGGCAGCATCTCTGGAGAGCATGGATAGGTCATATTTCAAGTTGGGACCCATCTTCAAACTGATTTTGAGGGTCGGGGGAAGAAAGCTGGCAGAGAGGTGGGCCAATACAAAGCATGGCAGATAACAGATTAACACAGGCAAGAGGGTGTGAGTGGTTGAGAGGCCGATGGTGGACAAAGGCTAGAGATGAAAAAAAACAGGTGTGCAACAAAATACTGAAGGGTTGCGAATTGTAACGCCAGAGGAAGGAATGTAGATGGAGGGGAGAAATGGGTGCGAGTTTACCTAAAATTGGAGAATTCAATATTCATACCATTGGTTTGTAAGCTATCCAAGCGGAATATGAAGTGCTATCACACCAGTTTTGCATGTGGCCTCACGCTTGGTTTATAACCAACCTGTCAAAGCATTTCATCACCATGGATGTTTGTGCCACTGGCCTATAGTCATTGAGGCCTGTCACCTTGCTCTTTTTGGGCACTGGTGTTATGGATGTTCTTTTAAAGCAATAGTTCCAGATAAGTAGAGTTTATAGCAAGGGAAGTGTCACTCTGCATGTGGTCCATGCTGTGGTGGATCAATGAACTGTCTGGTTGCAGGAAGGTCAGACTGATTTGATCACATCTTATCCAGAATGCCAATCCTAATTGTCCATTGCAGTATTCAGCCCTCAGATGCCCAAATCTACTTTTATGAGTAATCCATTCAGACACTTTTATACTCATAAGTGTGCATATTACCATAATTCTCTTTGATACCTTGATCTTCACATAGACCCATAGGATTTTCACATCGCGACACTGTAACACTGTATTCTGAAAGTCTTTCGGATGAATCGTTGGAAAATGTGGAGCATTAAAGATCTCATGGATTGTTCAAAATGGAGTTATCCCTAGTGTGCGTAAATGATCTGTTGCCTTTCTTATATGACCATAGAGATTACATTTGAAGATACGGCAGGTTGGCTGTCAAACAATTTGATGATTTATGGCATTGTGGCACTGCTGGTATGGCACTTGTGGCACCTCTGCCTCACAATGCCAGTGACATGAGTTTGATCCCAACATCTGGTGTTGCCTGTGTAGAGTTTGCACATTCGCCCTTTGACTGCTTGGTTTCTCCTGGGTGCCCCAGTTGTTTCCCACATCCCAAAGACATGCAGTGCAGGAGGCCGCTGTGAATTGCCCCTTGTGTGATGGTCAGCGGTGGAGTGGACAGGAATATGGGGGAAATAGGTTACAGGGAAAATTAGTTGGGAATGGGGATTGCTCCGTGAACTGGCATGGCCAATTGACTTGCCTCCTTCTACATGGCATGAGGAGTACAGGATGTCATGAAAATTATTAGAAAGTGGACAAGTTATTAAAGGCATGTCTTTATTACTCCACTACTGATTCTCCATCTCCAAGCACGTGGATTGTTTCTTTGCTATAAGTCTGCTGTCTATCCTGACCATTCCTTTTGTCCTGGTCCACCATTGGGCTCCAGTGGTGACATTTGCAGTAGAAACAACCATGGCTGCACAGGAAACTGAACAAATTACCATCTGGACTGAACCAGGTAAGATTATGTCAACATCTGAAATTGAATTAGCTTCTGAACCCATTCACATTTATTTACATATTCATTATTACCTTCTATTTATATGGAATAACAAAAAAAAAACTATGGCCACAATCTTAAAAGCCCATGGGAACTGTGTTAAGTGGGTGAGTGCAGAAATGTTCCTTCATTGCCCCTCAGGGGGGTAATATGGTATTATGAACTTTGGCAGTTAGTGGGAGTAATATAATTGCACATCTGGAGAGTAATGACAGGGGAAGCCTGAATGAAATATCAATAATCAAATGTACTGCAAATTCCACAAGTTTCATTTGGCCATGAAAAGAAATTCTGCGTGGGTTATTTATCCTGGAGGGCCGGCTGGGCAGATTTTCCCCACAGTGCATTAGCATCAAAAGGCAGGGATGGATTAAAAAGAATGTGTGGGGAGTGGGGTGGGGGGCGGCTGTCGAGGGAGGGGAGAGGCTTCCAGTCCCCTTTATAATAACTTGCCACAAAAATCTGAGTGTTTCCATACTCCTAATGATGGGCGCTCAGAGAGAAGCTTTGATTATTTGATGCTTTGTCTGCGTAGTTATGTTTTCCTTTATTTAAAAAAGGCGACTGCTGGTTCCAACTATGTAAAGTACAGAGTTGACCCAATGCCTGAAAGAAAATTGCACAAATGTGGTATCACTCCATTCTTCAGGCTTTGTTGCACGGAAGACAATGTGCAGCGAGATCTTGAGCCATCAGTGGTGATGTCAGTCTGTTTTTTGTGAGTGGAGCACCAAGGCAAATTCCTTATATGTGTACGTACATGGCCAATAACCCTATTCATTCATTCATCCATTCATTTAGTGGTTCTGAGGGAAGGAAGAGGTTGTTGACCAAGGTATCGGGCAGTTCCATGGTCCACTTTGAATATCACCGCGGAATATCATCTGGTAAACAATGTAGCGTAAAGCTCCATGCAACAAAGAACAGCATGATAGTGCATTGTTTAGAGCTGGGTCTCTAATGCTATGAGATAGTTACAGTCACTGCCTCTTAGCGCCAGAGAGCCAGATTCAATCCTGACCTTTAGCACTGTCATTGTGGAGTTTGCATCTTGTTCCTGTGACCTTGTGGGATTCTCCCGAGTACATCAGTTTCCTCCCACATTCTAAAGATGTGCAGGGTTGGTAGGTTATTTGACCACTGTAAGTGAGTGGGGAGATGAGGGGAGTTGAAAAGAACGTGGGGAGAATGGAAGAGGATTCAAGTAGATGGGTGGTTGATAGTCGGCATAGGCTTGGTTGGTTTAAAGGCCTGTTTCTGTGTGTGACTTAATGACTCTAATAACAATAGAGTATCTTAGACATTAAGCAATGACATCTAAAGTAACTGTCCAGTAAATCAACACTATGGAAAGCCCACAATGTGTGCTACGTGGGGGAAATCACCCAATATTTTTAAAGGCCAGTTTCTTTAACAGGGTGTTTAGCAATATAAAGGTTATACTACTGGATTATTAACCTGGAAACCTAAACTACAGTGCCACAAGTTCAAATCCTAGCATGTGTCCAGTTTAAATTCAATGTAACTTTAAGGCGTGTTGATCATTGGCACAGAGTTGGTGGGCCAGGGGTTTTGTTTCCCTCCCGGTGGAGGGAAGGCCCTCAGTATGCTGTGTTTCCATTAACTCAATTAAATAAATGTGAAATTTGAAAGTAAAATGCAATCAGTAATGGTGTTCACACAGCTAATGGTTGTCATTAAAATACAATGTCCCTTGGGGAAGGGAATGTTGCCCTCCATGGGGCTCAGCAGCCAACTCCATTCAAGCAATAAGAATAGGCCCCGTCCAAGCTGCCCACAGTTTAGTTTAGTTTAGTTTAGTTTAGTTTTGTGTATTTTTGTGTAGTTTAGTGTAGTTTAGAGATATAGTGTGGAAACAGGCCCTACGGCCCACTGAGTCCGCACCGGTTAGGGATCCCCATACACTAGCACTATCCGACGCACAAGGGACAATTTTACACTTTTATCAAAGCCAATTAACCTACAAACCTGTATGTCTTTGGAGTGTGGGAGGAAACCGGAGCACTCGGCGAAAACTCACACGGTCACAGGGAGAACGTACAAACTCCATATGGAGAGCGTAGTCAAAGTCAGGATCGAACCTGGGTCTTTGGCGCAGTTAGGCAGCAACGCTACACCTGCGCCACCATGCTGCTCTTGTGAAAAAATTAAAAAGTTGTTCATGGATTGCTGGGGAGAGTGTGAGAAGTCTAGGTTGGACAGCTGCTTCACAGACCAGGGTTCGATTCTGACCTTGGATGCTGTCTGTGTGGAGTTTGCATGTACTCACATGGGTTTCCTCCCACATCCCAAAGACTTGCAAGTCAGTGGGTTAATAAATCCCATATCGATAAATTGCTCCTATGTTTGTTGGGTGGTGAGAGAACTAGATGGAGTTTATGGACATATGAAGGAGAATAGATTGCTGAGAATTAAGTGAAAGCGTGGAATTGATGGGATAGCTCTGAGAGCTGGATAGTCACAATGGTGTGAATGGCCTCCACTGTGTCATAGGGAAACATAGAGAAATAGAGTTAACATTTCATGTTACGCACACTTTGTCTGAAATTTCTGGAAGATTTACTTGGCTATGATTGTGATTAAGCGGCTAATCCACAGTCCACTGGTTGGAGATGTTTCATGTGATTAAGCGGCTAATCCATAGTCCACTGGTACATCTTAGTGATGAGCAACTATACCTCCAATACTGAACTGAATTATTACTAATGTTACCACTTCACTCTCAGTCATCTTCATTTACCGCAGCACAGCCTGGGTTTTGATGGAACAATGCACAGACCCGGTAGGAAGATATTTTTTAAAGAAGGAACTGCAGATCTGGAGAAGGAAGATATCATCTCCAACTTTGAACCATTAGTTCACTGAAAGTCTTCCCTCCACCGGGAATCTCTAGAGAATTGGCATCTCTGGGCTGTTCATGTGATAGGATTCAGAATGCTCTATTCTATGAGCTTTCAGAATAGAGCTCTAATCATTTTGAGCTTTTCATCATTTTGAGCTTTATGACTGTACCATAGCATTGCAGGTTGCTGAGTCTGGTCCCATTTCTGTACCACACTCCAGACTCCCACTGAAAAACAGAATCAGAAATCCATCTGAAGTCTTATACTGAAGTCGCAGCCGCACAATGCTTGCCAACGATCTGGTCCATTGCATCACTTGTTTTCATCGGTTTTGATTTCCAAAGAAATGTGGGCCCAAGCCAAACTCGCAACTAAGGTGCAAAGCTGCCCATAGAAGGGCCAATGGTTTAAAGGTTGTTCTGCAGTTGGTAGCACACACTCAGTTCATAATTGCCAACATATGCTGACTCATTGACTCACTTTGTGCGACAGTCCAGAATTAGCTATTGCAATTAATGATGGTATCCTGATGCCATTGTTGTGGCTTTTTTGAAAAGGATCCTCTACCCCCTCAATTTTTATGATGCTGAATATCTCCCTTTGTTTGCAGGCAGGATGTGTGTGATATTTAAAAACAGTCTGCCACACTTTTGTCTTCATTTGTCACAAATCACGAGCCCATCCATTCGCTTACAAATATATGAAGAATTAGTTTTGTTGGAAAGTTATCATTCACAGTGGAGGGAACTTCAGACTAGAATTGATTGGTATTGTGATACTTCAATGTAGGAGTGCTACATTGTCAGAGGTACTGTCCATTGGTGGAGATGGACAGCACCTCTGACAAGTATGTGAGATGTTAACTCACATACTTCCTGGTCTTTCAGCTGGGCACAAAAGATCCATAGTGTGTTTTATTGTCACATATGTTAATTATTAACACAGTGGAATTATTTTCATTACAAACAGTCCAGTAGAGTATCCAATGGCATTATTTATAAAGAGAGCATGGCACTTATCTTAGGTATCCTGAACAAATTTTATTCCTTTATTTTACTTCGGAGTCACGTGAGTTTAAAAACGGCCCGCAGGTAAGTACTTACCATTCCTGAGGTCGTTGCCGGCTCTGTTAAGTATTTCTCTTACAGAACGCACCAAGATGGAATCGAGGACGAAGTCCAAATGAGCCGCTGCCAAACTAGCTGCCGAGGTCCGCTAAGCCGGCAGCCAGCAGCGGTCAGGTTCTCCAGAGCTGCTGATACAAACTGCAGCCCCCGACTTCACGCCGCTACAGCCCGCAGGTGCTCCTCGGACTGGCGGCAAATCCACCTGGAAGTCGGGCAGGTCCGCTGACTCCGGACTGGAGGACACCCCGCCCGCGGGAAGCGACAGCGGTCGACTATCCTGCATGGAGCGGATGGTGGAGCAGTTGCTCCAACGTGACCTGCTACAGCAGGGGTATGGTCACAGTGGGTCTCCTCGCAGACCCACGGCAGCACCCTTTACAGGGCTGCCTAATGTCTCACCCTCCTCGCAGGGGAGCATAAGGAGTCAGAACTGGGCTGACTCTGAAGAGGGGAGTGTAGCTGAAGAAACACCAATGCTAGGGGTGCCAGAAGAGGAGCTACTGGGCATGGTATCAAAATTTGCGATGCCTACCCAAAAAGGGCTGCCGTTGCAACCAAAGTTGGCAGCCAGTATAAATTAATTGGCAACTAATCAACTTCAGGAACAGGCCTTTAATGACACTGCAGCCAAATACCTAGCTCCTGAGAATTGTGTCTCCCTCAACGTGCCTGCAGTCAACGACCCCATCTGGGGTAACATGAGCCTGGCATCAGAAGTCAGGAAGTAAAACTCCAGAAAATCCTAAAACTACTGGCTTCTGGAATTACGGCCATTGCCACGTCAGTGGATGGAGTGGAAATGTCGGAAGAGCTGCAGGATGCTCTGGCACTCCTCTGTAACACTCAGTTTGAGATCAACTGTTACAGAAAGAGTGTCATCCGGCCTGCACTGAATCCCAAGTTCGCGGGGTTGTGCAGACCCAGCAGTGCACAGCCGCCTACACTATTATTTGGGGACAACCTGCCTAAGCAGGTAAAAGACCTTGATGAAGAGGCAAAGGCAATAGGCATGATAAAAGTGCCGGCTGCCACCAAGTCCTCATACCTGCAGCGACAGCACCCCTATGCATCCACCAGCAGACCACGCTACCACAGCAACAGAACACCTGCTGGTGAAAGCTCGAAGGCTGTCCAACCTGCTCAACGGTCTTTTTTAGACCATGGCCCAGCACGGCCTTCCTGGAAGATGCACCACCCCCACACCACAGCGCCTCCACCTCCCAGGAAACAAGGACAGAGGAAACCAACGCAGCACCGCCGGTAACCATGGAGGTAGGTGGGTCTAGTTGCCTCAGGAACATTGCATGTTTAAATTCTTCACGGATTGGGGGACGGTTGCACTTGTTTCGGGATGCATGGAGTTCTATAACTTCTGATCCTTTCATTCTGCAAAGTATTCAGGGATACAAAATTGAATTTGTTCACAAAATTCCCCTTCCTGTTCAGCATACACCTAATCGAAAGTTTGTACTTTCACAGAAAGAAAAGACAGAAGGTCATGTTGAACTCTTAAGACTACATACGAAAGGGGTAATTGAGAAAACCAAAAATGAATCTCATGCGTTGGTATCGAATATCTTCACCAAAAATAAAAAAGATGGCGGATGCCGCATCATTATTGATTTGACACAACTGAATATTTTCGTGCAGTATGCCCACTTCAAAATGGAAACTTTTGTTACTGCCAAACAACTAATTTCCAAGAGATACTTCATGGCTTGCATCGACCTAAAAGATGCATACTATTCAGTACCAATAGACAAAGATCATGGCAGATATTTGAAATTTGCCTGGATGGGGCAGCTCTGACAGTATTAAAGCGCTGCCTAATGGATTAACATCAGCACCCAGACTGATTACCAAATTATTGAAACCAGCTTTAGCGTGTCTCAGAAAACAAAAACATATTGTTATGGCATACCTCAATGACATTTTAATTGTAGGGAAAACCTTGGAGTTGGCCAAATTGGCAGTCTCAGCCACTGAGCACTTATTTCAAAAACTGGGGTTTATCATCCATCCAGACAAATCCAAATTAATGCCTTCTACCACTATGGGCTATTTGGGATTCACGATTGACTCTGTTCATATGTCTGTCACTTTGCCACCGAACAAAGCGTCAGCATGTAACAGCCTTGCTGGCATCAGTAAACCGTCAATTCGGCAAGTAGCCAGGGTAATAGGGAAGCTTGTGGCTGCCTTCCCAGCCACACAATTTGGGCCCTTGCATTACCAAAACCTACAAAGAGCAAAAATTGCAGCACTCAAACACCATGCTGGCCATTTTGACAGGCCAATGCAATTACCAGCAAAAGCAAAATTGGAATTACAATGGTGGATAGACAATGCTCGACGTTGCTCTAATCCCATTACAATCACAAACCCCTCGGTTATACTACAAACTGACGCCAGTGCTCAAGGCTGGGGAGCAACTAATACTGCCTCCAGTTGCGGTGGTAGATGGAATGCACATGAATTAACCTTACTCCCGGCACTGGGAATTAATCATCTAGAAATGCTGGGAGCATTTCATGGACTCCGGGCTTACTGTTCGGCCATGCACCGTCTGCATGTACGCTTACAAATTGATAATACCACCATGGTGGCATATCAATCATATGGGTGGAATTAAGTCGATATCTTGTGATGAATTGGTCAATACAATCTGGCACTGGTGCTTAGAAAGGAACATTTGGATATCAGCCACTTACCTTCCAGGTAAGCTAAATACAGTGGCAGACACCAGGTCACGCAAGTTTAATGACAACACCGAATGGATGTTGGACCGCAAAGTGTTTGCCGATATTGTAGATCGGTATGGAACACCAGATATCGACCTTTGGTATTTGGTGATTAAGTCTGCATCCAGACTTAATCACCAAATACCAACATATGTTGCATGGGAACCAGACTCTGGGGCAGTAGCGATGGACACTTTCTCGCTACACTGGGGGGATTTGTTTTTCTATGCATTTCCCCCGTTCTGCCTCATCAGTCAGGTCTTGCAGAAAATTCAACAAGACTCCGCATCGGGTATTCTGGTTGTGCACAACTGGCCTACTCAGCCATGGTTCCCTGTGGTACTGGACATGGTCTCAGAACCGTGCATTCCAATACCCAAACGTCCGGGTTTATTGGTACATCCTGTGACAGGGGAGAGTTCTTCCACCATGACCGGATGAACCTATTGGCTTGCAGGGTTTGAAAAGGCCACTCCTGGATTTTGGCCTCTCGGACCGAACAATGAATATCATCACGGCATCATGCAGGGAATCCACCCAGAGACAATACCTCACTTATGTCAAGAAATGGGAGGTGTTTTGTACCAAGACAAACACCACATATGACACATTGTGCTAACCATGCTCCGAGGCTGGGCACCAGTAACGTCTCTTTCCCTAGCCAAATTGACATACAAAATGGTAATGCTGATGGCACTCGTGACGGCGCAACGGGTCCAGTCCCTGCACAAGCTAAGTATGGACGCCATGGTTATAACCAACAATAAGGTAACTTTCTTCATTTAGGGGATACTCAAACAAAACAGGCCAGGATCACCTGGCCGCAAGTTGGATTTCCTGGCCTACCCCGTAGACAGCCGCCTATGCATAGTGACCCACCTTTTACACTACCTGGAGGTCACCAAGTGTCTCAGGGGCAAGGAAGGGCTCTGCTTATGTCACAAATGTCCTCATCACAGAGTCACCGTGCAAACTATTTCAAGATAGCTAAGGGTGGTTTTGGGTACAGCGGGGGTGGGCACTGATGTTTTTAAATCTCACTCCACCAGGGCTGCATCTACATTGGCGGCAAGGATGACGGAAGTTCCTATGGACCAAATCCTTGCAACGGCGGGTTGGGCTAATGAGAAAACCTTTCAGTGGTTCTATAATAAACCCGTGGCCACGCCTGAGACGTTTGCAGACACAATATTAAGTTCTGTATTATAATTTCCCCGAAGCAGGGGTATTATTATTTGTTATTTGTTAAATAAATACCCTCTTGTTTTTCAGCACAGTTTCATGTCTGAAATATGTTAACATACTTCCTTCATTTGTCATTATGGCAGTGTGTGAGCATGGACTCGTTCCAGGGCATGAAATCACAGAGCTTTGAAATCTTCACGTAGTCACTCACGTAACTCCGAAGTATAATAGTAAGATTAAATGAGAACTTACCAGTTTGAAGTTTGATCTTTATTTTATGAGGAGTTACGATGAGGGATTACGTGCCCTCCGCTCCCAATCCCTCTATTATCCCTGCTCTATTCATCACGGATGTATTTGCTTCATATGCTTTTACTGCTTCCAAGCAGCAAGTTTAGAGAGATCTGCCAGTGGCCATGTTGGTCTGCTGCAGAGTTTTTTTCCCCAGTTATTTTTTTTTAGGCTAATAAACACTTAAAAACCATCAATTGACACCCCCACAAACTAATAGTGTGTCAACATCATGAAGCAGATCACCTCTGGGACAGAAGCTGAAATGTTGTCATTGCAATTTCAGGCAATCTCTGTTTTATGTTGATATGTCTCTCTGCATTTCCTGCTCTATCCTAATGGATTACTTAAACCTTTCTCCAATTATTTTTAATACATAAGAGGAGAACAATTGTTTTAAGAGATGAGTTATCTATGCTGTTCGGGAGACAGAAAGGGAGCATTTTCTTCAATTATAGGTGCACTAGTGAAGTGTACACATACCTCCTGAGCAGGAACCTGGTGGGAGTGTGATCTGCCTCTTCTGCTTCTCCTGTTCCTTGCATGTTTTAGTGCTCCATCTGGTTGTATATATCAGGTATAGGTATATACCCTATATGAGTGTTTTCAATGGCAAGTTCCTAGTTTTACACTGATACTGGATGCTGGGATAGTCAGGCTGGGATTGCACAGACAACTTGCGGAATCACTGTTTATTTACTAATTTACTAGGTGTGCATGTGGCTGGTAAGGCCAGCATTTATCGCCATCCCCACTTCTTGAACCATTCCACCCCTTCCATTAAGCAAACATCCACACTTCTGTTGAGCAAGGAGTTCCAGGATTTAGACCCAGTAACAAGTGAAGAATGGCCGTATAATTCATCAATCACATCCTAGCCATTCCCTCTTCTCCCCTCTCCCATCGCGGGATCGATCCCATCGATAGAGCAAAGGTATAGAAGTGTGAAAACGCACACCTCCAGATTCAGGGACAGTTTTTTCTTCCCAGCTATACTCAGGCAACTGAACCATCCTACCAACAACTTGAGAGCAGTCCAGAGCTACTATGTACCTCATTGGAGACACTCGAACTATCTTTGAACGAGCTTTACTGGCATTATCTTGCATTACACATTATTCACGTTAGTTCCTTTATTATGTATCTGTACATTGTAGATGGCTCAATGATAATCGTGTATAATCGTTCCGCTGACTGTTTAGCATACAACAAAAGCTTATCACTTTACCTCGGAACATGTGACAATAAACTAAGCTCAAACTCAAGCAAGACGGCGCACGACTTGGAAGGCAACCTGTAGATGGCAGTGTTTCTATACACCTGTGGTCTTTGTCCTTCTTGGTGCGAGAAGTCATGGTTTTGGGAGAAGATGTCGGAATGGTTGGTGTGGATGAGTGTAGTCAGTGCTGCATGATGGCATTGTAAATGACACCATCCACCACCATGGGGAGGTAATGAGTGTAAAGAGTCCAGTAATGTTATTCAGCAATTGCTGTAGCTGTTAAAGCACTTTGCTAACAGGTCCTTTGTGTACACTGCTGTATTGCTCTTTAGAATATCCATCTGCATGCTGAGCCGCCAGAAGCAATTTGCGCCCTTCCCGTCTGATCTCACGGTAAAGTCATCCCTGGAACCCCATTAGTCCATGGTGTAGTCAGTGAGAAGAGGGGGCCTTGTACATGACAGAGCTGAAAGAGACCAGATGGCCATAATTCTGGGGAGTGTACCTTCTGACCGATCACTCCACTCACGAACACTACTAACAACTGGCAGGCATCACAGTGCGTTCATGAAGGTCTCTGCATGTGAAGTGTGTACAGTGTTGAAGAGGCAATGTGACCTTCTGCACAAAGACCTCCAGCCTTGCTCATCCACCCGCACTGCTCTTGTGCGCGATCCCTGCCCTTGAGGGCTAGAAACGCCCTTCCAGCACAGGTCGAGCAGCCCTGGCTCAATCCTGCCTGTGTGCAGTTTGCACATTCAACCTGTGACTGCGCAGGTTTACCCTGTATACTCCGGTTTCCTCCAACATCCCAAGGATGTGCGTGTCAGTAGATTAATTGGCCACGATAAGTTGCCCCCAGCGTGTGGGTGAGAGGTAGAATCTGGGGGGAGTTGATGAAATGCAGGCAGAATAACATGGATCAGAGCAGGATTATGGTGAATGGGTGGTTAGATCAGCATAGATTTGGTGGGCCGACAGGCTTGCTTCAGCACTCTATGCATCTATAACTCTATAACTCCCCATGATTTTACCGCTTACTCACAGTATAGAGGTAACTTACAGTGTCCGATTAACCTTCCAACCCACATGTCTTTGGGATGCAGGGGGGAGTGCCCATTGGAACCCAGGCAGTCACAGGGAGAAAGTGCAAACCCCACATTGATAGAGCCAGCGGTCAGGGTTGAACCTGGGTCACTGTCACGGTGAGGCAGCTGCTTTATTAACTGCACCAATGTGGTGTCCTGACTCAATGAAGCACAAGTCAGGCAGCATTCAGTAACAGTACCACCAATCAACATATTCCACCGTCAAAATTCCTAACCACTTAACGAATGCTGTTAAAAGGCAGACTTAAATCTCCGTTGAAACCTGTTGTGAAACTGTATGTGGAAATAAATGTTGATGACATTTCCCAGGATTAAATAATTATTCTTTCGTTCGCTAATGACAAAAAAAATTATGCAATGAAGCTTTCAAGAATCCAAGCAATATGTCTCTCTTTAAAACTGATGTTGTTTTCTTGCACATGAATGCATCCAAATATGTGATTAACTGGGTCTCTCTGATACTTACTGACATTTTAATAGCCCCTCAGCAAACAGCTCATAAGTTGCGACAAATCTAATTTTAATATATTTTGGCAGCATACACAAGCAAAGCTAAGATCTGGGATTCTGCCTTTGCGACATTTACCCGGATACAGTGGAAAATCATTAAAACTTATATTTATTCCATTCTGAGTGAACGTACAGATACAAGAAATAGATTCAGGAACAGGTATGTAATTCCTTCCCTCACGCCCATACTACCATTTAATAATATTATACCTCAATCCAATTTTCTGCCAGATTACACACCAGGATGCATAATCCAGGCCACTATTTCAATTCAATACTGAGGGATTTGATCTTGTTCCCATAATTCCATAATAACCTCTATTTTCCCTCTCCCCTGATTCTCAGTCTGAAGAAGGGTCTTGACCCGAAACGTCACCTATTCCCTTTCTCCAGAGATGCTGCCTGACCCACTGAGTTACTCCAGCATTCTGTGTCCATCTAGTTTTCAGCTCATTGTGTCTTGGCTAACTTGAAGTGAACTGCTGGTTAATAGCAAAGGCAAACAGAAAGAATGGAGATTTCAACTTCCTTCAGCTTTGCTGACTGGTATCTCGAACAATCAAGCCAAATTCCCCAGCAGTGCTGACAGTAAAAGGGTCAAGAAGAACGCCAGCTTGGTGGATAATATGCATGGAAATCAGCCAGCCCTCTGAAGATGCACTGACAATGTCAGAAAGTTGATTGCTGGAATGTTACCAAGTCTTTACTGAACTGCAGTGGCTGTCAACCTGAGCATTTCCCACCGCAAAATACACTCTTCAATGCCTTTGATAAAATAATCTATGGTTATGCAAGAGGACAGGTTACAATGCCATGAAATAGTTAGGGGAAAATTGCTGCGCTTTCCTCCTGGATTATTACGCAGTGCTAAATTGTCTTCTGTCTCAACTCTTCTATTTTTTACCCCGATTTGTTATACCTGGTAATGCTAAAGCATAGATGTTTACTGCTAAAAAATATTTATTTCCCTCCAATCTTCATTCTTCACACCCACAACCATAGCCATCTAGTTAGCTTTTCCTTTTTGTGGATGCTTGTCGCTTCGGAGGTGTCTGTTACCGGTTAGATGCTCTTCATCTATTTCTTTACTGTTAGTCCAGCCCTGATCATACAGCGCTGCAGAGCTTCTTCCCAGAACTTCAGCAGTTTCAGGTCTTCCATGAGACACATCATCTGAATCGCTTTACTGCTTGTTGAGCTCTGATAATTCTTATCGTTCAGTGCTTTCCCAATGGTATTCATTACTAAGCTTGTTATAAATCCTATCTATGACTGCTCTACCTGCTCCAATTGCCCTGCCATCGCCAACCATTCCTTTGCTGTTCCTGGCTGTATTGTTGCCCCAGTGTTGCAGCGCTAAATGCTTAGGTGCCGGAGCTGTCAAACATGGGTGTCATTTCAGGTTTTGCTTGGGGGGCAAGCCAGTCTCCCAAGAGGGTCAAACGAGATTATAGCCCATCACTACATCCCAGTGTATAACTAGTACAATAAAATATGTAATACTTAATTTATTAATATGACAAAATATTGCACGGTTGCACTCACTAATTATCATGAAATATAATTATGAAGCAAGTAAAGATAAAGACGGTGATCATGTATTTTTACAGAGGTGCCGGCCAGACACCAACTCGCCCTGACACCAACTCGCCCTGACTCTCCTGCAGCTCTGGGCCTTCACACACACACACGCACATACGCACACGCACACACACACACACACGCTCACACGCACACGCACACATGCACATGCACACGCACACGCACACGCACACGCACACACACACACACTCATACACACACACACGCACACACACACTCATACACACACACACGGACACGCACAGTCACACACACACGCAGTCACACACACATACACACGCACACACAGTCACTCACTCTCACTCACTCACACTCACTCTCACTCACTCACACACACTCACACTCACACACACACTCACACACACACATTCACACTCACTCACACTCACTCACTCACACACATACACTTACACACACTCACGCACCCACACTCACACCCACACACACATACTCACACCCACACACACACTCACACACACTCACACACACTCACCCACTCACTCACCCACTCACTCACTCACCCACTCACTGTTACATGTATTTGTTGTATGTATACTGTTTGCACTGCGAGCTTCATGTGAATAATGAATTTCATTGTACCCTAGTGAACCTGATTCTGAACATTGTCCCACTTTGGTCATCATGCTGTTTTGCTTGGAATACAGAGGCGAGACAGAATTATTTTGAAGTTCATCAAGGCCAACCCTGGCAGACCCTAATCCCAGAGGTTCAACCTCTGACAAACACCGTGCATCCTATATTTCAAAGATAGATGCAAAATGCTGCAGTAACTCAGCGGGTCAGGCAGCATTGCTGGGAAAATAGGCGACATATCGGGATGGAACCCTTCTTATGTATATTTCAGTTCCACCCCCCTCACCAATTCACTGCTCATTCTCAAGCTCAGTATGTCAATGTTGTGCATGAATTTGATGTAAACTTGATATGCCACACTGGAGTCTCCCTTATTCCACTTCTGAAATAAAATCCTTTTCTGCTCGTTTTCTTCCTCATTGTACTGAAGCAATATATAACTGTCATCTCTAAGCATGACCTTCCTAATGCTCTTCCCAATAAAGGTCAGAGTGCAATTGAATGAAACCCTTGCAGACTACAATGCCAATAATCTTCTCTCACTCAACCCTGCTCACCTAATGCATTGTCTAGTCATCCTCCCCATTCTTCAATATGTTCATTTCCAATATAATTACAACTGAAAGGGAGGATGATTTAACTCCCTGAAGTCGTGGTTAACTGCAATTAAGTGGAAGCATATGTTTTGCCACAAGCTAACATCGCATAAGTGAAAGAGCGTTGATTAGCCTTTATAGAAGTGTATGTACTTTGGAATGTGCAATCTTCATTCACTGCCATATCCAAGAATGACATTGCCCTTCCTTATTCCATGGAACCTCATCAAACCCATGCTCCTCCCTCCACCGTTTCCCTCACTTCTCCAGTTTCTAAATCATCATCTATGATATTTTTTAAATTGATAAACAGAATATGCCTGTTTCCAGGCAGGATTTGATCTCTGTTCCTAATTACCTCTGAAAACATCTCAATTTGCTGAGGTGAAATTATTCCCAAGGTACTGAGTCGATCATAGCTTCACGATCTGGGCTGATAATAGAATTACAATACATTTCCAAGTGAGAGAGATGCAAAACAGGGAGGGAAAGTTGAGGGTGTTTTTATGTGCTTGTTGCCTTTTACGTTCAGATTGTAGTTCATGAGTTTGGGAGGTGCTGTCGAAGGAACTTTGGCTGCATGTGTAGATGGCACACATGGCAGCCAAGATGTACTGATAGTGGAGGGGGTTTAAAATGCTGACGTGGGCACCAATAAAATGGACCTAGAGACCTGCCTTGGACAGTGTCCAGCATCATGAGAGGAGCTGGAGACACAATCACCCTGGAGAGTGTTCCATCACATACTGACTCATTATGATGTGGGCTCAGATTCATCTGGTGCTCATTGGAAATAATTTGTAGGGAGTGGATGTTGCTGAAGGTTGTGCTGGGTTCTCAAGAGTATGTTAAATGAAAATTGAATCAATCTAGTAATGTGGTGATCTAATGATGCGCCTGGCTGCCATTGTGGAATTCATGTTACTAACATGTGGCTAGATAATTTATATTTTGCATCTTATATTTCTGGAGCGAGCTCCAGAACTTGGTAAAATATCTATTTTACTGACTCAGCAAGAAGCATGATGCAGGAATATGTTCCAGCCCCACTCATATCTCTTCTCAGGGAAGTCTTTTTTATTTATCTCTTTCTGAGAGGCTGAGGAAGCAACTCCAGAGCTGTCCATAAGCTGTTGGTGGGGCATGGGCATTCACAGAGGGAGGTGAGCTTGGTTTGGGGCAGGAATGTACTCCTGCCTCCATCACTGCCTGCTTCTACTTCTGATTTCCAGAGCCGGCAACCAGGTGACCAATGTTCGGTCACTGCAACCATCCAGTTGCACTCATCGGACAACAGTGTCATTGAGTTGGTTTGAGTGGAATTGAGGCAGGAGGCAGTGGAAGGGGCAGGGGCTGAGGGTTGAGTGGGAGGTGGGGATGGAGGTAGGCCTTCTTCTGACCGATTGTAATGAAGCAGAGATAGTGGCCTCAATTAAGTGCGAAAACTTGGAGTCATTGTCCCTAATGGGCTGAAGGTGGTTGTTAGGCCAGGGAAGTTGTAATCTTGTGCCAACTTCAAAACAACAGCTTGCATGTTGAGGATTTAGAGGTGTGTTACATTCAGTCACTTGCAAGCTGGGATGGACCTGGTGCCATTGTAGACATGCATCTGTTGGGACTCACCATTCCAATGTCATCTCAGAGTCATAGAGTCATGGAATCTCACAGTATGGAAACAGGTTCCTCAGTCCAACTCGTCCATGTCAACCAAGATGCCCATCTAAGGTCATAAGGTCACAATGAATAGGAGTAGAATTAGGCCATTTGGTCCATCAAGTCTAATCTGCCATTCAACCATGGCTGATCTATCTCCATCCTAACCCTGTTCTCCTGCCTTCTCCCCCATAACCTCTGACATCTGTACTAATCAAGTATCTATCCACCTCTGTCTTAAAAATATCCACTGACGGCCTCCACATCCTTCTGTGGCAAATAATTCTACAGATTCATCTCAGGCTAAAGAAATGTCTCCTCATCTCCTTCCTAAAAGAACGTCCTTTAATTCTGAGCCCATGACCTCTGGTCCTATACTCTCCCATGAGTGGAAATATTCTCTCCACATCCACTCCATCCAAGACTTAGAACCTTTCACTATTCTGTATGTTTCAATGAGGTCCCCACTCATTCTTCTAAACTCCAGCGAGTACAGGCCCAGTGTCGACAAACGCTCATCATAGGTTAACGTACTCATTCCTGGGATCAAATTTGTAAACTTTTGTAAGAGGGTCCTCTGGACCCTCTCCAGAGCCAGCACATCCTTCCTCAGATATGGTGCCCAAAATTACTCACAATATTCCAAATGCGGCCTTACCAGCACCTTATAGAGCCTACACATTACATCCCTGTTTTTGTTACAGACCATTACAAACCCTCTTGAAATAAATGCTAGCTAACCTAAGCTAATCTCATTTGCCAATGGTTGCCCCTATGCCTCTAAATCTTTTCAATGCCTGCACCTGACTATGTGTCTTTCAAATGTTATTATTATACTAGCATCAACCACCTCCTATGACAGCTCATTTCATATTGGTACCACCCTCAATGTCCTCAGGATTCTACTAAATCTTTCCCCTTGCATCTGAAACATGCCCTCTTGCTCTTGATTTTCTACCCTGGCAAAAATACTATGTGCATTCACCCAATCCATGACCCTAATATTTTTCTACTCTATATGGTTACCCTTCAGTCTTCTGCACTCCAAGGAATAATGTTCCAGCCTGCTCCCTACAATGCAGTTGCTTGAGATTTAACAACATCCTCTTAAGTCTTCTCTGCGCTCTTTACAGCTTAAGAGCATCTTTCTTACAGCAGGGTGACCACAACTTCACACAGTACTCTGTGCAGCCTCACCAACGTCTTGTACATCTGGAACATAACACCCTGACTTCTAACCTCTGCCATTACTGATGAACACCAGCATGACAAAAGCCTTCTTCATTTATCTGTAACTCCACTCAGGAAGTTATGTTCCTGTGGTCCTAGATCCCTCTGTTATAATTCAAGTCCAGTCCAAGCCACAGTCCTTCTAAGCAGTACCCTTGCCTACCGGGAAACTGATTGGCTCCTTGTACCTGATCTGTACCTATTGATGGTTCAGATTGGAGACTGCAAATCACTTGGTTAAGATGATGCCCATTGCTAGAAGAGGCGCACCCATGCCTCAAATGGAATTTTTGATAGTTGAGAAACCATATATTGTCTAAAGAATGGGTGCCTGCTTTCATAACCATGTATAAACATGACAAAAATGGATGTTTACTCAGGTCCGCTGGGGCAAGTGTGAGAATCAGCATGACAATATTGGTTGAGCAGAAAACCCGCATGAGGATTTGTAAAGACTCATTGTCAAACACGCTTGATTATAGCTTTGGAAGAGGGGATGGAACAAGTGAATGCTGTTGTGGTGGGAGTGATTTGGATGGATTGGTGAGAGTTTCATGTGGTGTGCATGTTTTAGGGACTTCCAAAAGGTATTTAATTGCCTCCAAAAGAGAGAAGATAAATCTCATGGAATAGAAGACACATTCTTGACTTGTATAAGAAATTGGCGCAGTGGCAAAAGGTGGGAATAGTTGCAGATAAACAAAATGGAAAGACGCAACTCCAGACAGAGGCATGGTCGGTGTTTTAGTTGCAGCTACCCCAACCCTGTTTATAAAGGCCTGGAAGATTGGATGGAAAGATACATATCCAATGAATAGAGCATTCCTGACTTGCTACATGTTGCATTGGGAATCTCACAGGAGGTAGGGGACGCTAGCAATTATTACTCCACCCACAGTTGGCCTTCAGAAGGTAGTACCTTCATAAAGTGGTTCCATGAGGAGAGAAAATGCCATGCAGAGTGGTGGGCAGTTATCTGGATAAGTGTTCTTGGCCCAAGGCAAAACATTTATCCAGTTGACCAAATCTTTGAATGATAAACATCAGCGTAAATCCTAAAGAAAAAGATTCTAGACATGGTGACTGATGATCAAGAAGGCTTGAAGGTGTGGTGGGTTAACAGATTTAAGGGCACCAGTGATGTGGATTAGGAAGTTCTTCATTACTAACTAATGGGAGATGGAATCGTGGGCAAGGCCAGCATTTATTGCCTATCTTCAATTATTCCTGTTAGCAGGCTGTTAAGAGTCAACCACATCTGTGGCCTGGAGTCATATATAGACCAGTACGGCAAGGTGGTACATTTACTTCCCAAAGAATATTAGTAAACCAAAAGGGATTTGACAGATGCCATATATTAGCTGTATAATTCCAGGTTTATTTAATTACTTGCATGTAAAGTCCCCAGCTGCCTCTGTGGGATTGCATCTGATGCCTGGCATCAACCAACTGAAGCACTGTTCACCCATATGGAAATGGACAGTTCGCTTCGGCGAACGTAGAGCTCTGCAGAGTGTTCTTCAGCCAGAGAAAATCAGGGGGAGCTTTTTATCCGAACTGCTGGGTGGGTTACTGAGGGTGCCCAGGACAATGTTGGATTATCTGTACTGCAGGAGACCACAGCATGGGTGAAAGTTTTGACACTGGGTACGGTTAGAGCAGATGCTGGAGACGTCATGGGGAAGGAAGTATCTCGTCCTTGTGATGAAGGGAACCTGTGGTTGGAAGCAAATGGTGTGCTGAAACCTCAGAAGTTACACATGTAGAATGAGTAAGTGAGAAGGAGATAATTTAAGCACGTTGACGCCAGCTGGAGGAAGTGACTAATTTTGGAGCTCATAGACTGAAGATACTTTTGAACAAAATGTCTGGATTTACAGAGAAAAGAAATCTAAAACAATTGTTACTTTGAGCTGGAAATGAAGTTGGTCTAATGCCTTCTAGCCCAGGATATTTTTGTATTCTCCACTTAGGTCTCAGTTTAGTGCAGAAGCTGCAGTTGTAGTTTAGTTTATTGTCACGTGCATCGAGGTACAGTGAAAAGCTTTTGGTGCATGCTAACCGGTCAGGTGTAGAGCCCTCCACCTCAATGCCCATATTTCAGATTTGAATGGTAAAATGGTAAGACCATTACCATGAGTAGACAGTCAGAACAGGTTTTCCCATGATGGAGATGTTAAAGACTAGAGAACGGCGCAAACTTTAAAGGAGTTGTAAAGAGCAGGTTTTTACACAAAGGGCGGTGGGTGGCTGTAACCCTCTGCCAGGGAAGGTGGTGAAGGCAGATATGATAATGGCATTTAAGAGGCTTTTAGATAGGCAGAAGGACATGCAGAGAATTGAGCAATATGGAACATGTGCAGGTGATGTGATTAGTTTATTTTGACATCATGTTCGGCTCAGACTTTATGGGCTGAAGGGCCTGTCACTGCATTGTACTTTTCTACATTTAATGTTATAAAAGTGAAGCAATGAGGGATTGATTTAGGATATCAAGACGGAATTGTGATACCTGGTAAATTGTAAATTGTCCCTAATGTTTAGGATAATGCTAGTGTATGCTGGTTGGCGTGGACTCAGTGGGCCAAAGGGCCTATTTACACACTGTATCTCTAAAGTCTAAAGTCTAAAGCCTGTGAGTACCATTATTAACATGGATGGAGTTCAGCATTGGAGGTCTGACTCCAAAGATTTTAAAAGAATCTCAACATCGTAATCCTTGAAGACCTTCAGAAGAATGTTCTTCCTTTCTGCTCCCCACCACATTGCTTCTCTTCACCCTTATCACTTTGATGGATCAGGGGTGGGCGCAGTGGTGCATTGGTCGAGCCGCTGCCTCGCTGTGCCCCATCTATGGATCTGGTGCTGATAGGTGAAAGATGGGCTTATGTACAGTAGTTCTTTTCCCATAGTCGTGATGTGCCAAATGACGTTCTGTGCAGTAATTTTCTGCGACTTCCATTACTGTAAATTGGTAAGGGGGGGGGAAGGCTCAAATGGAAAAGATAGTACGCCATAATTAAAAAACAAATGAATATCAGGAGAGTCGATCTCAACCTCTGGTGGTCCCTGTGTATCGTTTGCATGTTCTCCTTGTGACTGGGTGTGTTTCCCACTGGTACTCCAACTTCTTCCCACATCCCAAAGTCATGCAGGCTAGGGGTTAATTGGCAACTGTAAATTGCTGTTTGTGTGGGTAAGTGGTTGCAGCTGGGGAATGCTCTCTGATGTCGGGAGAATAGTTGGATCAATGTAAAAGCAAAGGATGCTTGATGGTCAGCATGGATTTAATGGGCCGAAGGGCCACTTTCGTGCTGTATTTCTCTAAGACTATGCTTCTATGATTTATAGTCACTATTAAATAATTAAAGACCTTACAAACTTTTTTTTTCCTTTCTGCTCCTCACATCATCTTGCTCCTTGTGACAGCCTCTGTACCTTATCATTGTAATGGATCTGAGGGAAATGTTGGAAGATGGCTGAGGACATTGAAGAATCCTTCTGCATGCCTGTTGCTACCAGATAGCGGGGGGTGGGGGGGGGGGGGGGGGAGGAGGGGGGTACTATTGTAAGTAATTGTTTTTGCACTACTAAACAGCCGCCTGTGGTGATCCACTTTCTGCCGATGGGACAGAAATTTTTCACAACAGCTCTGTGATGGCATCTTCAGCAGCAACAGCAACATTCATTTAACTATCATAAATGAGGTTTCACACCCGAAAGCAAACTGCTGGAGGAACTAAATAGGTCAGGCACCATGGGCGGAGGCAGAGAGATGGTCAACACTTTGACGCTAATGAAGGTCTCTGAAGCAGGTCTTGACCCAAAATGTTGCCCACACCTCTGCCTTCCACAGATGTCGCCTGATCCACTGAGCTCGTCTAGCAGATTGATGTTTATATTCAAGGTTTTAGCATATGCAGTCCCTTGTGTCTCCAAAATTTGGCTTCACACCAATTTCTGGGATATGAGCAGGATGATCAAAAACCTGGTCAGAGAGGTTGATTTTAAGGAGGAAAGGGTTTTAGAGATGTCGCTCCAGAATGTTTAGGAACTGGCAGCTAAGAACTCACAGACCAATGTTGAGGAATCAAAGAGTCATGGAGAACACGGAAATAATGTGGTGTCTAATTAAACCTAGGGACTCAATCTTCCCATCTCCTCATTATGGCATGCTGTCTTCTCTAGATCTATGCCAGATATGCACAACTATCCCACGACTCCTGCCTGTTGGATAACTCTGGCTGTACAAATGGCCATGACTTACCTGCTGAACTCCCTCCCCTAAATTGCTCCATTCCTCTACAACTACATGAGAGAGCCAAATCCTGTCATTTCATTTTGCCTTCCAGTGCACGCGTTACTTAACGTTTTGGATAGTGGATAGGACGAGGTTAGTGGAGACACAAGGGACTACAGATGCTAGAATCTAGAGCAAATCACAAAGTGCTGGAGGAATTCAGTGGGTCAGGTAGCATCTAGGGAGGAAATGGACAGGCAATGATTTGGGAAGGCTGTCAGAGGAAGAAGTTAGTGTTGGAAGAGACCATTGCTTCTGGGAGCAAGAGTGATATACAATATATTTCACATAGCTTTTTAAGTGTTTTTTAGTAAGACTATGCAGATCTTCAGGTCTGAGATTTCCAAAATGTGTGGAAAATGTAAAGAAACTGAACTATTTTGCTTGACTCCTGCTCCAATTCAAGCACATGAATCCTCTGTTGAGTTTAAGTTCTTGGACTGGTGCTTACTCTCTGATGAAATACATGTTTTCTGGTTGTTGCTACGATGTGGCAGGTTGCCAGATCTTGGCAGATTGGTGATTGTAGGAATAGATTCATTGATCTAAAACCTGGCAGTGAAGACATTGAGGTTGCAAAGCATCTCCCAAATGATTCCATTTTTATTAGGTGGATTTAAATCATTTTATTCTATTCAATTTAACGTGTCAAAGTCTTCCAATGTGCATTCAAGAATACGAAATGTATTTGGATAAAAAGCCTGTGAAGGCTCCATTTGATTTGCAATCTGACGCCATTTCACAAGCTGATTTATAAAGAGAAAGAATTTCACAGTTCGCAGAGTGGAGGTAATTATTAGTGCCAAGGTACACCATCTGGGACGTATACTTCTGAAAAATGTGTTGTGTACTTGGAAAATATGTGAAACTAGAACAGAATTATTATTTTGCATGGTTGAAGCTGGAGTTTTTTGATTAAGACTTAAGAATTTTTTTTTGAACAGGAACCAACGAGTCTTTATCTGGCTGATTTCAATTGTACATCTTTCATGATGGATAAGTAGAGCTTACCAGTGAATGAATAACTCAGGAGAGAGCTACCAGAAAAGAAAGCCCATGGATAGACAATGTGCACTGTCTTTATAGAAAAGCATGTAAATTAAATGATCCAGGACATAACGGCCACATGAGGGGTCCCCAACTATTTAAAGAGCTGGCTTTTTTTTAACTCGACAAACATTAGTAGACATATTGGAGAAGGTCAGGCTTTTTACATTTATCATTGATCTTTATCCCAAGGAACTGAAGCTAAACTAAAGTTTAGTATAGAGATACAGCCTGGAAACAGGCCCTTCAGCCCATTAAGTCTGCGCTGGCCTACAATCCTACTTTCTAAGGACAATTTGCAGAAGCCAATTAACCTACAAATCTGCACGCCTTTGGAATGTGGGAGGGAACCAGAGCACCCGGAGAAAACCCATGCGGTCACAGGGAGAACGTGCAAACTCCATATAGACAGCACCCATAGTCAGGATTGAACCCGGGTTTCTGGTGCTGTAAGGCACCAACTCTACTGCTGCGCTATGTACCACCCTATGCATGCAAGAGCTATGGTGATCATTTTGCTTTATTCCAGTGATTTTATTTTTGTCGCCTCTATTTCATTTCTTCTGGGGAATTCTACATCACGACTCCTTTGCAAATTCTATCATTAGCACCACACTTCTGATTCCCCCCCCTCAATGGTTCAATTAACCCAGTGCACAGAATTTAACCTTTTCAGTGCCACCCCCGAGTATACGCGGGTCATGGCCAGTGGTGAAAAAGTTGGCAGTGAACAGGTTAAAGTACTTGTCTTTCAATTCCGTGGACCCCTTTCTTATCTCTGTATAAGACCACTTTAACTTGTAAAACAACAGGTCTTTGACAAGCAATTGAGTAATATATTGTTGGAACATTACATCACAATCTCAAAAACACATTTAAATCAAATACAGGTTAACAAAATCTTACTTCCTATTTGCTGACCTTTCTGAAAACAATCCAGCCAAGATATTTCAGCAAAGCATAGTACTATAAAAGCGTTCCTGCTTGTAAATGCATCATGAACAATTGATATGGAATATGTAGAAATGATGGAACCGAGTTAGGATTAGCTTCACCAAGCTTTTAGTCATAGAGCATGGAAACAGGCTATCCAGCCCAGCCTGCCAACCAAGGTATCCCATCTACACTAGTTCCACCTGCCCACATTTGACCCATATCCCTCGAATCCTTCCCTATCCATGTACCTGTCCAAATGTCTTTTAAATGTTGTTATACTTTCTGCTTCAACTACCTGCCTTGGCAGCTCATTTCATATATCCACCATCCTCTGTGTGAAAACATTTTGTCCCATCGATTCCAATTAAATTTCTCCCCTTTCAACTTAAACCTTTGGCCTCTGGTTCTTGATTCCCCTACTCTGCATCTATCCCCCCTCATAATCTTATACACATCTATAAGATTCCCTTTCATACTCCTGTGCTCCAAGGGAAACAGTCCTAGCCTGTCCAACCTCTCCCAACACCTCAGACTCTCAAGTTCTGGTAACATCCATGTTTATTGAATTCAATCCTAACATTGGATGCAGCTTCACAAAATGACATTACATTTAGAGTGCTCCAGTTTTCTCCCACGTCCAAATATGTGTACACAATTCTTCAATTGATTGCAGATGTGGTGATTATTATTTTTAATGAAAAAAAACCTTTGGACAGATTGAAAAGTGAAAAATAGATGTTGGATGTGACACAGTGGCAGCTTTCCTGTCGGAAGCAGAGGGTCATGGTTCAAGACATTTTGGAGACATTAAACCTTCCTCTCAAGTGCATAGAGAGGATCTCCTAACATCGTTCAAAGAAGGGCAGAGGTGTTAACTCTAGTACCTTATTCGATCTTTAGGCTTCATCTAATATTGCACAAGTAGGTTATCAGGTAGTTATTAGTGGCAGCTGTACTGCATAAATATCGCTGGCAAGTTTCTCATAGAATCTTACAGCACAAAAACAGGCCCTTCGACCCACAAAGTCCATGCTGACCATCAGTCACCCATTTGCACTAATCTCATATACTTTCTACATTCTCATCAGCTCTCCCCTCCCCAGGTTCACTTAAGGGCCTGTCCCACCAGCATGCGACTCCATGCGGCAAGCGCGACCTAACGTGGTCGCTTGAGCCGTCTGGCCTCGCGGGGCCGGTCCCACTTCGATTGCCGGAGCCATATGGAGTTGTGTGGAGCTGGTCCCGACATTGCGCGGGGCTCCGAAAAACTGACCGTGTTCGAAATTCAGCGCGGCAACGGCCTGTCGGCCCGCAGCCACCTCGACGGCGTAAGCACCACCTCGACGTCGTGCCTCCATGTCCCTCGCTATGTGCCTCCGTGACCCTTCTCTATGTGCCTCCGTGACCCTTCTGTGTGTGCCTCTGTGACCCTCTGTGTGTGTGCCTCCGTGACCCTCTCTGTGTGTGCCTCCGTCACCCTCTCTGTGTGTCCCTCTCTATGTGCCTCCGTGACCCTCTCTATGTGCCTCCTTGACCCTCTCTGTGAGCCTCCATGACCCTCTCTATGTGCCTCCGTCACCCTCTCTGTGTGTCCCTCTCTATGTGCCTCCGTGACCCTCTCTATGTGCCTCCGTGACCCTCTCTGTGAGCCTCCATGACCCTCTCTATGTGCCTTCGTGACCCTCTATGTGTGCCTCCGTGACCCTCTCTATGTGCCTCCGTGACCCTTCTGTGTGTGCCTCTGTGACCCTCTCTGTGTGCCTCCGTGTCCCTCTCTGTCCTTGCGAACTTACCACGGACATTGCTCCAACTTCGCGTCACTCACCCGACCTCCGCGTGGCCCCTGCTTCCGGTTTGGTCGCGCTCGCCGTATGCAGACGCATGCTGGTGGGACCAGCCCTGTACGGGGATCACTCGACCTCCGCGCGACCCCCACGTGGCTCCATGCAGGTCACATGCTCGTGGAACAGGCCCTTTACACACTAGGGGTAATTTGTCTATGGGATGTGGGAGGAAGCCGAAGCACCCAGGTGAAACCCACGGTCATTGGGAGAACATGCAAACTCTGCACTGACAGCACCCATGGTCTGGATTGAACCTGGGTCATTGGCATTATGAGATAGCGGCTCCACTAGATGCATCACTGTGTTGCCTGTCGCTTTTTTCATGCCAGTGACTACACTCCTGAAGTATTTAAGCACTTGTGAAGTACTTTGTTGCATCCTGATGTTGTGAAAATCCCACTAGTAACACCAGTCTTTCTTTGCCTCAGAAGTTATTGCTGGATAAGATAATATTGGAGGAGTGCTTGCTGCCATTATTTTAACAGATGGTTTAATTTCATTTCCTTTGCCTCTGACGTCTGGACAGATATTATTAATTTTGCTTTGAAAGGAAACAGTTGCAATAGGGTGTAAAAATCACCAGGGAGTATTCTCCCAGATTCTTTACAAGGAGAAAAACTCTTGTAGGCTCCACACCACTATTTAATTGTAATATTTTATCGCACACTATACTTTTATGTATCCCCGAATTTCCCACTTGTTTCTAAATGTTAATAGAAATACTGTGTATCTGTGGCACATATTCTTCACTGTTCAATATCTTGCTTTTTCTCTTCAGTCAAACACTCTTCTTTCCCAATTGCAATAACTTTAGAGTTTACAATGTTATGAAAACCCACGCCCCTGCTCCCATTAATAGTAGTAAATTGATAAAGAACTGATAGCCTCATTGTGTCCTGTTGGTTAAAGAAAAACTATTGGGCATAATACTAGAAATACCTCTTCTGCCATGGAATTGGTTGACCACTGGTACTAACGTGGGTCGGTGTGTTCGGATCGAGGTGTTGGTGGTGTGGACCGCTGGAGGTCCTGCAACAGCCTGGGGCTCAATTACATAAGACGCCGCTCCAAGTGGCCGAGCTTATGGATCAGGCGCAGCCTGGAGCAGCATAGAGCGGCGGAGCAGAGGTGGAGGGCCCCTACAACACTGCATGGCCAGGCCCGCCCTTGCAACTCCAACCCAGTGCTACCGCCAGGACAACAGGCCTCTGGCCAAGTTAAGAATCTACCATTTTCAACAACTTTGAACTTGAAGACCAGAATTGTCACCGGAAACATGGTGACTCTTGTAAACTGACTCAGTGTAATCTACTATCTTACACTCTTGTAAACTTAAGTACATTTTGCCTCTAGGACAAGAGTGTCACTGAACCACATGCAACAAAAACATTTTACTATACCTAGGTACATGTGACAACAAAATACCATTGAATCATTTAACCATTTATCATCTGAGAAGAATCTTCAATTGTGCTCCCTCGGTGCTGCTTTTAAGTATTAATCCAGGGAATGGCCTCATGTGGGTAATTGAATCATAAAACTCCTGACTCAAGCAAGAAACCTGTGGTAGTTGGGGAGGAAGATTGCAACCTTCACGTGGTCCGCCCTGTTTCAACTAATGCAATCAATTCGACGTGCACGAACGGAAGATCAAATAGAACAAGTGGTCCTACAACTTTAGGCTGTGCACGCCACACGAAAGAAGAAGAAGAGAAATGGTAGCCAGCAACAATTTTCAAATGACTAACAATGATGCCCTTCACGTTAAAGGAAAACTGTTGGGCAGAATACTAGAAATACCTTTTCCGCCATGTGCAGATGGGCACAATACAATTGTCATCCTCTATTACCAGGTACTATTGCAACATTTAAGAAACATTTAGACAGATATTTGGCTAGGTCAGATTTAGAGGTGTAGATATGCAGGGATTTGGGCACATTTGGAAATGGCAGGCTTCTGTGAAAAAGGTCAAGCTTTGCTGGGGTGACAAAGGGACACCAGGTGCAAGAGGCTCATGTAATTAAATGTTGCCATCAAGTCTAGATTTGTAAAGATGCTCCCAACTGTTTCAGTTCCAAAGAAACCCTAGGTTGCCACTGAGTCTGGGGGTAATGTTAAACAGACGCTAAACCCAGGTCTGTGATTCGGTAGAGGATTTTGTGTCTATACATTTTTTTGTATACATGTTTGTAACTAAGCAGAATAAGTGGCTCTCGTTAAGTGTTTTCTTATCTACATTGTTTGTAAGCCTCTTAATATGATCTCTTATCTGTAAGAAGTGATTAACATGCAGGGATGACCATCCCATTGTATTTCCATGCCCTTAGTATCCCCGCCTCCGTTTCGGGGTATAAAAGTGTAAATAATTTGTTTGGGCGTGTCGGTTGTTTCTTTCTGTTCTGTTTACGCAAGGCTGCTGAGGGCTCGAGTGAGTGGATCTGAGGCTGGGATAGTATTAGATCTGGAATCAAAAGAGGGATACGGGCCAAACACAGGCAGGTGGGACTTGTGGAGATGGAACACATTGGGCAGCGTGTGCAGGTTGGGCCGTAGGGCCTGTTTCCACCCTGTATGACTTTGATTCTGAGACTGTACCAACAGCACTGAGCATTGGATAGGTTCTTGCCAAGAGACTGACATTTCTGGGGTTTGGTTGAATGCTTGGATAGATGTCAGTGATGAAATGTGATGCCTGGATTAGAGGAGAAAAAAGAGACAGCAGATGCTGATATCTGAAGCAAAAAACAAACTGCCGGAGGTACTTAGGGTTTTGAATTGAAATGTTGACCATATCTTTAACTTGTTGGATGCAGTTTCACCTGCAGAGATAGAGTCAAGGGGTCATCAAGCTATACGGTACAGAAATAGGTATCTGACCTCACTCAGTTAATGCTGACCATGATGCCTATTTCTTTTTATCATTACCTTTGGCTCATATCCCTCTAAGCCTTCCCATCAAGGCCCCATCCAAATGCCTTTCCAACTTGTAATCTTATGGGCCTGTCCCACTTAGTCGATTTGTTTAGGCGACTGCCGGCGACTGTCATAGTCTTGTCAGATCGCTGAAAAACCGGCAACTGTACCCCATCGGACAACTATATCTGACAAACTATGACAGCCTATGACAACCTATGGCCTAGTCAAAGTAACGCTACGGCAAGCTCCCGACAACCAGCAACCCAATAGTGGCAACTTGGGACGTCCTCCTTCAACACACCTACGACTACACATACAACAACCAAAGTCAAGCTACAACCCTGTAGGATTAAGCTACGACAAGCTACAACCTGTAGGCATCACAATGACCTCCAAAGCAATGACATCATCCTATTTTACTATTAAAGGTTTGCAGGGTGGGGTTTCCAATCATTCTGAGTCATGACTTTCATGAAGAAACTTCAGAGGGCATTGCTCTCAGTAGAAGAATCCCTGCTGCTTGCAGCAGCCCTCATGCTTATGGACCCGCAAGACAGAAGGACAATAAGAATGGTGAAGAAGAAGCCCAATAAGAGGTCTGTGTGGTTGAAACCCTTGTTCCAGTGGAGACCCAGTTTGGGACAGTATGAGAACCTGATGATTATGCTCCAGCAAGAAGATCAGGCTGCTTTCAGAAACTTCACTAGAATCCCCCTGAGCTGTTTCGAGAGCTGAAGAAATTGGCGGGCCCACTCCTGGAGAAAAAGGAGACCTTTATGAGGAAGTCACTGGAATCAGGCCTGTGCCTAGCCATCACCCTCCACATTCCTATGAGTCTCACCTACAACTCACCCACAACACCATCAGCAAGAATGTCCGAGAGATCTGTGAGCCCATCATCAATGCTTATGAAGATGAAGTCATGGACTGCCCTAGTACACCAGATGAGTGAAAGAGAGTGGCACAGGGCTTTGATACAAGATGGAACTTCTAGCACACATGTGGGGCAGTTGGCGGCAAACATGTGGCCATGAGGTGTCCACCCAAGGGAGGTTCAATCTACTTCTATGACAAGAAGTTCCATTCCATCGTGCTCCTAGCTGTGGTGGATGCTACAACTACAACTTCCTGTGGGCACATCTAGCAGTGTCGCAGATGGTAGGATCTGAAAAGTGATCTCCATTGGGCAAGCACTGGAAGAAGGAAAGCAGGCTTTCCTGATCCAGAACCTCTGCCAGGAGAAGACAACCCTGACATCCAGTACACACTGATTGCTGATGATGCCTTCCCACTCAGGTCATGGATGATGAAGCCATACCCTCACAGGCAGATGTCAAGTTAGCAGAGGATCTTCAACTACAACTACAGAACTAGGAGGGTCGTGGAAAATGCCATCGGCATCCTCGCCAGCAGATTCAGATGCTTGCTGACTACGATGGAGCAGGAATCCAAGAATGTGGAGACCATTGTGTACGCAGCATGTGTCCTCCACAACCTGATCCATACCAGGAGTGCAACACCAGCAGCCATGGAGGAGGGTGACCGAGTGGACAACCAGACAGGCAACATCACACCAGGCTCATGGAGAACTGGAGGACAGACTGCACCTATGGTGCCACTAGAGAGATTGCCAGGAAACTCTGGCAAAAAGAGAGCCAAGGAGCAGGGAGACCATCTCTGCACTTACTACAACTCCAAACTAGGCAGTGTACCAGGGCAAAATGACATGATCTGACCAGCAGCAAACATCCCACACCACAAACAGAAGTCCACCACTCCAGGAAGAGAGCCCACTACAGACCACAAGATTCAGGGTCACCCACATCTTCCCAAAATAATTTAATTTTAAATGCAGTGCACTGCTTGTGTTTGTGTTTATTTTAGTGATCAAAATATATAAAAAATAATTTGCTTTTCAATGCAATGCACTGCTTGTGTTTGTGTTCGTTTTATTGATCAAAATATATAAAACTAATTTGAACCAGAATGCCGTTATGACTTACGACATTTGACTTAAGACTTCCTCTGCCTCCTATGCTCCAGTGATAACAACATCAATCAATCCAATCTCTCCTTGTAACTAAAATACTGCGCTCAGGCACCCTTTTGAATGCCATTATATTCTTCTGTTCTTCCAGCAATCTGTTTTCTTTTGCTCTTAGATTAAAAGGACAGAATGATGCAAAAAAACAAAACAACTGCTGGAGTAACTCAGCAGGAGAGGCAGCATCAATGGAGGCAGAGGGATATTTGATGCTTCGGACCGAAACCCAGCCCTTTAGCTGTATCTGAACATCCTAGTTTGGAAATTAGAATGCTCAGGAATAAAGGAAGTAGCGGAATATGGTGGGCATTGCTCAGTCCACCATGGGTACTGACCTCCAACATATCAAAGGGATTCACAGGAAACGCTGCCTCAAGAAGGCAGGTAATATCATCAAAGACCCTCACTACACTGGCCATGCTCTCATCTCGCTGCTACCATTGGGTAGAAGACACAGGAACTTGAGAACCATTACCTCCAGGATTAAGAGCAGCTTTTTCCTGTCAACCATCTGGTTCTTGAACCACTTTGCATAATCCTAACCACAACCTTGCCTCAGCACCAAACTGTAGATTGATGTTGCATGTTAACCAATCACACACCAGCCAGCATCTCTAACTCCACCCCACCATAATACTTATACTAATACTATTTCCCAGCACGGACAGTCAGAGCAGCCATGGTGTGTTAACAACTAATCATCCTTCATGCTGTTAAGTTTCAGTGCCGGGAAATAGTATTAGTATAAGTATTATGGTGGGGTGGAGTTAGAGATATAATGGACTTTTTACCACTAAGGTTGCACTAAGATAGAATTGCAATATCATGGTCTGGTTTGCCTACGATACGATTCAATACAATACGATAGAACTTTATTTATCCCAAGTGTTCAAGTCAAGTGAAGTCCAAGTGAGTTTATTGTCATGTGTCCCTGATAGGACAATGAAATTCTTGCTTTGCTTCAGCACACAGAACATAGTAGGCATTTACTACAAAACAGATCAGTGTGTCCATATCTATAGTACTAAAAGTCTGATCTTGACCGCTTTTGGCTCGCCGTGCTGTGATTTCTGAGAGAACGGCACCACCTACGGCCGTCATTTTTGGCCAGCTCGCTCAGAGGCCCCCTCCGTCTACCTGGACCAGAGGATTTTTCCCATCGATGAAAAATCAGAGAGATTTTAATATTTTTAAAACATTCCTCATTCTCTCTGCTGCCCCTGCTGGAGGGAGGGGGAGGGACTATACAACCAGGAAGTGGTGTGCCTCACTCAGACTCTGCAAGATGGAGGAAGCCTCACTCAGTCTCTCTGAGCTCTGAATACATGTCTACTCAACTGTGAGTGCCCTTAATGTGGTTTGAAAATGAAAATATGGTTGGTTTGAAGTAAAAAGGCACTGCCTGCAAATGTTTGTTTGGGGGGTTTGGGTTGAAGTTAAAAGGCACTACTGCAAATGGTGGCTTGGGTGCTTTGGCTTGAAATTAAAAGGCATTACTGCAAATGATGGCGGGTTCTTTGGCTTGAAGTGAAAAGGCACCACTGCAAATGGTGGCTTGACTGCTTTGGCTAACTTCCTGTTTGCACTGTATATTGATTTTAGATAAAACGCTACCACTTACGGCTGTGAATTTTGGCCATCTTACTCAGGCCCCCTCCGCTCAGCAGGTGCAGAGGATTCTTCCCATCAATGAAAAATAAAAGTGTTATTAGTGTAGAATTTCTCTCCTGTCAATCACGCCATGAAGGCCACACCTTTTCCGGTGGGAGGGGGAGGGGTTATAAAACCGGGAGGCGTGGGTGTGGCTCAGTCTCTGCATGATGGGGGAGGGAGAGGTCATGACTCTGTCTGAGCTGTGAATCAACTGAACGTCTACTGAACTGTGAGTTTGGTGTATTGTGAGGTTTTATGGTGGTTTCACCCTGCTTGAAATGGTATGAAACTGCACTTGAATTTGGTGGCCTTACACCCTGCTTGAAGTGGTATGAAACTGCACTTGAATTTGGTGGCCTCGCACTCTGCTTGAAGTGGTTGGAAACTGCACTTGAATTCGGTGGTCTTGCACCCTGCTTGAAGTGGTAGGAAACTGCACTTGAATTTGGTGGCCTTGCACCCTGCTCGAAGTGGTAAGAAACTGCACTTGAATTTAGTGGCCTTGCACCCTGCTTGAGATGGTAGGAAAATGGATTTGAATTTGGTGGCTTTGCACCCTGCTTGAAATGGAATTTCAAGGAATAGCCATGGGTCAACTGCCAGCCCACCAGCCGTGAGTGAGCTGCCAGCACATCAGGCTTGAGGGACTGAGCTGCCACCCCAAGAACCCATACCATTGCTCCAGAAAGCCCCCCCCCCCTCCACTGGCCACCAATATTGGAATTGGTGGAGAGGTGGAATATTGCGTTGGGGGACCAGCCCTCCCATGTGAACATGGGACCCAACTGGTCCCACTTAGTCTAGTACCATTATATAAATATATATACACATGAATAAATAAACTGATAAAGTGCAAATAACAGATAATGGGTTATTAATGATCAGAGTTTTGTCCGAGCCAGGTTTAATAGCCTGATACTGTGGGGAAGTAGCTATTCCTGATCATTCCTGGTCATTGCAGTCTTCAGGCTCCTATACCTTCTACCTGAAGATAGCAGGGAGATGAGTGTGTGGCCAGGATGGTGTGGGTCTTTGATGATACTGCCAGCCTTTTGGAGGCAGAGACTGCGATAAATCCCCTCGATGGAAGGAAGGTCAGAGCCGATGACGGACTGGGCAGTGTTTACTACTTTTTGTAGTCTTTTCCTCTCCAGGGCGCTCAAGTTGCAGAACCAAGCCACGATGCAACCGGTCAGCAAGCTCTCTACTGTGCACCTGTAGAAGTTAGAGAGAGTCATCCTTGACAAACCAACTCTCCGTAATCTTCTCAGGAAGTAGAGGTGCTGATGTGCTTTCTTGATAATTGCATTAGTGTTCTCGGACCAGGAAAGATCTTCAGAGATGTACATGCCCAGGAATTTGAAGCTCTTGACCATTTCAGCCAAATTGGTCTGCCAACAGTAAAATAAGCCAGAATACATGAAACATGAAATTAAAGTGACGAGTGGCAAGGATTGGGGATGTGCAAAGATTGGAGGGGGTGGAAGGAGTTAGTCTCAGTCTATCCCAAGACAGAAGGGGGAGGGGTTGTACAGTTCAATAGCCACAGGGAAGAAGGATCTCCTATGGCATTCTATTCTGCATCTTGGTGGAATCAGTCTGTTGCTGAAGGTACTCCTCTGGTTGACCAGTGTGCCATGGAGGGGGTGAGCTATATTGTCTAGGATACTCCGCAGTTTAAGGAGCATCTTCCCCTCCAAGACCACCTCCCATGAATCCAACCCCTGTCGGACGGTGCCAGCCTTCCTGATGAGTTTGTTAATCTAGAATGACTGATAATTTATTGGATGTTTAATTTATTTTGCTTTATTATTTAATGTGCCTGTAAAGCTGCACCACATATGAATGTAATTGTTCCACTTGTAGGGAATTTGACAATGACACACTCTTGACTACATCTGCAGTCTCTGGTGTCTTGTGCAATTGCATTGTTCTTCCTCTAGAGGTCAATAATGCACCTTAATGGGATCTTTCCAGCCCTGCAATGTCCAGTGAGGTGAAAGGGTGTTTGGATCGAACAAAGGCGGGTGGGAAATGCAACAGAGGAAATTGGTTTTGCTCGTGTTGATTGTAGAGTGTGCAATCTATATTATTCCTGTTAACTTTTCAAACATTTTCCTCTGCCTCTTGCACATGAGAATTGTTTATTTTTCTGTATCAGGCTTGACAGATTGGAATGTTTTGTTTTAAATACATTTGACCAAAGAGGCTGGTTAATCCAGTCAATGAGAAACCTCATGTTGATGTCGTCTGAGAAAGCATTGCTTATTGGTGAGTTGATGGAAAGACCCATGAAGAGATGTTTATTGGCCATTAGCAGCGTCCTCCCATCAGAATCACAGAGGTATGACCCTTCGGCCCAACATGTCTATGCAGACTACCAGGTACCCACCATCTTTAGGAGTGTTTGCACTGTCATTTGCTGTCTCAGTGGAGTGGCCATTTGTTGCTCTGCTTGCTGTTGAGACCACTGCAAAACATTGGCATACATGTCCATGCTAGACGCAACCCACTATTCAGCAATGGAGGCATAAGCCTAGTACATAATCTGTACATTAATGCACCCATGCGGCACGGTGACATGCGGTTGAGTTGCTGCCTTACAGCTCTTGCAGCGCCAGAGACCCGGGTTCAATCCCGACTATGTATACCTGCTGCACCAACTATGCTGCCAGCAGGAATCATCCAGTGAAAAGTCTGTTGATTGGTTGACCCCCTCGCTAACTCAGGGCTGTTGAGGCCAGTATCTGGTTTCCAATCTCAGTTATGAACAAACACAAGGTGTCATCACAAGCGAGGAAAGGAGGGGCAAACCTATTGTAGATTCTGGATTCTGTTTAAAGCCAGCAATTTACTTCAAATGGTGATGACATGCTAGGTGATAGGACCACACACACAAACTGTAATTAAAGTACAAAGCTAAAAATAGTTTCAGGTCACCAGAACAGAAATGTCACCAGACAATAGTTTCAGTTCGCACGAACAAAAATGCCACCAGAGAATTCCACCAGACAAGCAGCATCTGTGGAGGGAAAAAACAGTCAAAGTTTCCAGTCAAGGGCCATTCTTCATGTCACTCATTCAGTGGGTTATAATCAGTCATCTCGCGCACACACAAGCCACTCGGTGTACAGGCAAAAAAAAGAGAAAATATGATGAGTTTTTAGCTCTGAGATATCTTGATGTAAGCTGACACAAGTTCTGCCTTGTTTCTGCTGGAGTTGTACTTCCTGGATCTTAGTATATCTGTGGTTCATGTCACACCGAGGGAGACCCTGAAGGCCTCAGGAGGAGCATTATAGAATCATAGAGACATACAGCATGGAAAAGGCCCTTCAGCCCAACTTGCCCACACCGCCCAACATACCCCATCTATGCTAATCCCACCTGCCTGCATTTGGCCCTTATCCTAAACCTATCCTATTCTTGTATTTGTCTGAATGTTTCTTAAACGTTGCAATAGTACTTGCCTCCACTACCTCCTCCGGCAGTTCCATACACCCACCACCCTTTGTGTACAGCAGTTACCCCTCAGGTTCCTAATAAATCTTTCCCCATCACCTTAAACCCATGTCTTCTGGTTCTTGATTCCCCTACTCTGGGCAAAAGACTATGTGCATTTACCCTATCTATTCCTCTCATTATTTAGTACACCTCTATAAGATCACCCCTCATCCTCCTGCACCAAGGAATAGAGTCCTAGCCTGATCAACCTCACCCTATAGCTCAGACCCTCATGTCTTGGCATCATCCTTGTAAATCTTCTTTGCACCCTTTCCAGCTTGACAACATCTTTTCTATAACATGGTGATCAAAACTGAACACAATACACTAAATGCGGCCTCACCAATGTCTTATACAACTGCAACATAATAACACAATACATAAATGTGGCCTCGCCAATGTTTTATGTAACTACTCTAAGCTGATGACGCAACATAGCAGTTCTATTGGTCACATCTGTGCTTGACATCTGTATGCCAGGGCCACAGAAGGGCATGTGGTTGTGGTTCGGGTTATGTAGTGTAGTTCAGGAGCCTGAGAGTTGACGTAAAAAAAGCAGTTTCTGAACCTGGAGCAGTACCAGTTTCCTCAATGCTCGTGTATCGTTTTCCCAATGGTAGAAGCAAGATAAGAGCATAGCCCAGGGAATATTGGTCTTCAATAATATTAGCTGCATTCTTTAGACAACACCTCCTGTAGATCCTGTTGCACAGTGGTGATGCTGGTAGAATCGCTGCCCCATAAGGTCGGAGACCCGGGGATAAACCTGTCCTTGGGTCCTGTTTGTGTGGAGTTGCCCCATATGTTTAAGGAATGGGGTAACATGGAGTAATTGCCTGTAAAAGTGCCCCTAATGTTAATGGGGGTAGGTAACATAGAAAAACACAGTGAATGGCGTGAATCAATGGACTCGGAGGGCCGAAGGGACTGTTTCCATGCATGACTCTAAACCTAAACAACTAAAAAACAAACAATTCAATGGTGGGTGAGGTCCAGACCCATGATGGGACTGCGTAGTTTATTTTAATGTCCCACAACTTTTCTGCAGCTTATTTTGTTTCTTGGGCGTTCAAGGTATATACCTGCGATACAACCAGTCAGTATGCTCTCCACCATACACCTGTAGTAATTCGATTGTGTATTTGTTGACCCAGGATAGGGAGGATTAAGACTAGAGGGCATAGATTTGAAGTGAGAGGGGAAAGATTTAAAAGAGACCTGAGGGGACACCTTTTAATGCAGTGTATGGAACGTATATTTTCATGTGCATACATGGAACGAGATGCCAGAGGAGGTGGTGGAGGCAGGAACAATTATGATATCTAAAAGACATGATCAGGTATATGGATGGGGACGGTTTGGCAGGATATGGGCCAGGGGAAAGCTGGTGGGACATGTTCAGTTAGGCAACATGGTAGACATAGATGATTTGGGTCATAAGAGCTGTTTCTGTATTGTTTTGCTCTATGACTCTGACTGTGATTCTTTTGCTAAAGCCAAATGCTTACTTATCCTACTTTTCTCCATTCAGAACACTCACAATTTAAACAGCGAAGTTTGCTTCAGATTGTTTGTCATTCATTAGTGGTAATGCATTTTGAAACCTTACCTCACATTGCCAGAAATGTGGGTTCAATCTTAATCTTCGAGATCTGTGTGGAATTTCCACATTGTCTCTGTGACCTTGTGGGTTTCCTGCACGATGCTCTGGTTTCCTTCCACGTGCTAAAGATGTGCGGGTTGGTGGGTTAATTGGCCATTGATAATTTCCCCTACTGTGTGTGGGTGGATGGTCGAATCTGGGGGGCGTTGAATGGAATGAGGGGAGAATAAAATTGAATTAATGTGAATGGGTGGTTGATGGTTGCCATGTTCACAGTGGACCGAGTGGTCTATCCCACGATGTATCTATTATTCTACAACCTTGGAATGCTGTTTCTCATCCTTCATGCTCAGTTTGAACACTGAAAGATAAATGCCTTTACAATTCAAGAATCCTCCATTATTTTGTGCAGGCCACATCCACCAGATGTTGAAAGATCCTTCCAAAGGGAAAATAAAATCTGTACCCCTTTTCCTGAAATGAAGGAATGGTGCCCATTGGCAAACTGTGCTTCATTTACCTGCTTCACACATGAGTACACTATTCCTTGGCTGGTGTTCCTGGTGCTTTTGTCAGCTTGGAATGAGTTTGAACTGGAAAATGTCAAGTGTAAATAAACCAGAGCAGATATTTGTAACCTCAATCAAGCTTGTGTAGGGTCTGGTTGCAGATTTGTGTGTCAAAGTGTGCCATGGCATTGTTACTTCCTTCCTGCTGCTCATCCATGTCTAACATCCAGGCAGATTAATGGTAGTTGGAGACTCAAAAGACTGCAGATATTGGAATATCGAGGGAAACCAAGTTGAAGATCTCTTGGGTCAGGCAGCAGATAAGGAGGCCAAGGGATGATGCATCAGGATCTGTGTCAAACTTCCCTTTGGCTCCACAGTGACTGCTTGATCTGCTGTTCCTGCACAGTTTGTTTCCTGTTAATGGTGGATGGGCCAGGTCTACACTCTCCCATCTTCCTCATCCTTATGTTTCAATCAGCTCACACGTATAATAAGTGATACTCAACGGGTACACTAGTTACAATGTAGACTCAATTGCTTTCAAAGCAAGGGCTTTAACATAAGAACACAGGAAAATAGGAGCAGGTGTTGGCCAACTAGTCTGCCCCACAATTCAAAATGACCATGACTGATCTGTCTCAGGCCTCAGCTCCTCATCTGCACGACTTCCCCATCGGCCTCAATTTCTTGACCCTTGAAAGAGGTATTTATTTCCATCTTCAATATCCGCAGTGATCCAGCCTCCACAACTTCCAGGGAAAGAGAGTTCCAGAAATAGCCACCTTCTGTGAGAACTTCCTTCACACCAAGATGCCAACTTTCTTATCTTGTAGCCATGTCCCATCAATCATGACTCTCCAACTAGGGGAAGCATGTCCACATCTACCGTGTCATGCCCCATCAGGATCTTGTATGCCTCAATATGATCAACCCTCACTCCAAAGTGAGGGTTGATCATTTGCTTTGGCATCATAATTCATCTCTTCACATTCATAGAGAGAGAGTTAGATTAATAGCTTCTTAGGGCTAACAGAATCAAGGGATTGGGGGAAAGCAGAAGAGAGAAGGGGTACTGATTTGTGGCATTGATCAGCAACTGATCATATTGAATGCTGGCTCGAAGGGCCCAAAATTTTCTATTCGAAAAATGCCCCCCTATTTTCTATGCCACTTCTGTCAATACAGGGGTATTGCCTTGGCTACTGGAGCAAAAACCTGCTGGAAGAATCTCAGTGGGTCAGGCAGCTTCTGTGAGTGAGGCAAGAAAATGGTCGCTGTTTTTTTTATTTTTTCAGGTCAAGATCCTGGCGTCAGGACAGATGCTGCTTGACCCGCTGGTTTTGCCAGCTGTGGTTGTTCAAAAGTAATTTAGTTCGGCGATAAGCCCGATAAGCTGTGCGGTTTTGAAAAGGCATGCAATGTTCCAGGGAAAATATATGGATTTTTTTTCTACTTTCATCGGAGGTGCTGACCTGAACAAGAAATAAAAACCGAGAGGAAGAACAATTTATTCATAGGTCAACAACCTTGTTGGCTTGCACCCTTCTCACATCTCCTGTTAACGCATGAGGGAGGGGATGGTTTGAAAAAGTGCAAAAAATGGAATAAAAACTGGCACGGATGTCGAAATGGACGGCATTCCTGGCACGGTTTCAATAAATTTAGTGAAGCTCCTGTCTATTTCTGGCTCAGCTTCCTCAGCTGAAATCACAGGCAGGATTATGCGTCGCGGCCAAATACAGTCGTGATCCAATGCTACCAAACTCCCCTAGTACTAAAGACTAGCAGAGTTTCTGCCATGCAGTTCAACCACTGAAATCATGGTGATACGGGCGATAAACAGCATGTTCAGTCAATGACGATTGAGAAGTGAATTAGTCCTAGGTCGTAGTGGTATGAGGGTGGTGGTGGTGGGAGGAAGGGAATGGGGATAAGAAGATAGGAAGAGTGGATTTGGCTTGTCTCCTGTCGTTGCATCTGCACCATTTTCTAGGTGGAGTTTGAGAGTTGGGAGTTTTGATGGTTTCATGCAGGGTGTCCCCAGTGGGATGTGGCGTGCAAGATGAGCTTTAGTTTCAGTTTATAGTTTTAGAGATACAGTGCTGGATGACAGGCCCTTCGGCCCATATAGGGTCTGCGCCGACAGTCGATCCCTGCACACTTAAACACTATCCACACACACAACTTGGGACAATTTTTTTTTTTTTTTTTTTTTGACTGTTCTTTGGACTGCGATCTTCTTATTGTGCTGCTAAAGCTATTGAACCTTTGGTGAGTTGGTGTGAGGCAGATGCTTTGGAGGGTCTCAGAGGCGGTTGGAGACAAGTTGTGCAGCGCTCGGTCCTATGGTGGGAGGAGGTTCAATGCTCCAATGGTGCTTCATTGTCACATGTGCGATGTACAAACGCACAGTGAATTTATTTTCTTACACACAGTCCAGTAGAGTATCACCATACCATAGGTATGTTACAATCCTTACCTTCAGCGGCATTGCAATTCTGCCACTGGCCGTGTGTGCGACTTTGGCGCCTTTGGGGGGCACAGGATTAAAATGCCGTTTTCTACTGCCTGTCCGAGATATATTTTCTCGGGCTACTACCTGATGCTGAATAATCGTTCCGACTGCCGTTCTCAGAATATTCTTTTTAAACCGTGGGACAATTTAAGCGATGGAGTAAAATAAAAATCTACTTCTAACTCCGTCAACGCCGACAACAGGACGGATCTCACGTACGGGACAAAACATAAGGTAAGTTGTTTATTTTACATATAAACTTGCTACTTAGGATTACTTTCATCAAAATTTAATCGGCGAAAATGTGGTTATGTAAATATACGAACCGGCAGTGTTTTTCCTGCCGATATGGGGTTTAAATTCACCGCAACCGCAACGTTCCAAACAATCGCGTTCCACAAAATCTCACTTGCAAGATGATTTAAATGGCCATTAATTTATGGGAATTAAACACTAAATTCCTTCCATTTGGCCTATAAATTCATGACAATGAGATTTAAAAATCATGTTATATTGTGAAATCTTGTGTGAATGTTATTTGGACGCTCAGGCTATTTAAAAATGTTACCCTTTTCTTAAGAAATGGAGAGATGTTTAGATCCAATAATTGAATTTTGTAATTAGCTACAATTGGGTAACTAACAAATTATATGCTTTAATTTCAGGTCATCCAAGTAAGATTGTTTCATATTTGTTTCAGAATACTTCAATCTACAATAACTGAACATTTTTTTCAGTTCTCTTAATTGTTAAGAAAGTTATGGGCTTTTGACTGTCCTCGATCACAGCTTTTGAGTTAAGTCAATGGAAAAGCAATAGGGAACAAGATGCTAATTTCAGAGTATGAAAATGGCCATAACCTTTTTAATACTGAAGATATGAAAGTGAATTAGGTGTCAAATTAAACTTATTTTTATGCTTTATCTGATGGGATAAATTGCAGACTTGATTTTTAAAATCTCAAAATGTTGTAACATTACTACATACCACTCGCCCTGATTAGCAATTGTACAGCAAAGTTCTACTGACCCACATGCAAGAGGTGCCATGTTCTGGATTGGCGTAAGATTAGTGTAACTGAAAGTTTAGTTTAGTTTAAAGAAACAATGCGTAGACCCTTCGGCCCACCGAGTCCGTGCCAACCAGTGATCCCCATACACTAGCACTTTCCTACACACTACGGACAATTTACAATCTTCACCGAATCCAATTAACCTACATACCTGTACTTCTTTGGAATGTGGAAGGAAACAAGAGCACCCAGAGAAAACCCACACAGTCATTGGAATACCATATGAATTCTGTACAGACAGTACCCGTAGTCAGGTTCAAACCCAGGACTCTGACTCTGCTAGACAACATCTACCATTGTGCCACCACCGAGTGGTTGATGATCAGTATGGAATCAGTAGGTCAAAGCGCCAGTTTCCATGCTGTATGACTCCAACTTTTTATCCTGTCACTATCAAATTATTTCCTGTAGGACAGCAGACTCTCTGCTCCTTTTCTAACTACTCAGTTCCCCACCATCTCATCCTGCCATCTCAAAGTTAAGTTCTCAGGTTTCAGAGGCAGTTTTGCAGCTACATATAATCTGCACAGGTCATAACAAAGTGCCGGGAAGCAGGGACCAACACGAACATTCCAGGAGAAAGTGGTCCCAAAGGGACCACAGATCATGGCATGTCAAGTGGTGTAGAATTAGGGATCATTCCTGTTTGCCTGCAGTTGATCCTTTGGAAAAGTTGGCGGACGAGACAGTGTCTTGGAATGAGAATGTCAACAAAAGGGATTATTTTTTCCCTTGAGGTAAGGAAATTTGTCCCAATGCTCCACCTCCCCTCCGCACTGTGATTTGAAAATCCCCATCACTATTATCTCAACAGCCTCCCAGCAGATTGACACAAAATGTTTATCACTCTTTTGAGCCAAAGTGCATCTTTCCATGATTTGTTTTGGCTGTAACTGTTTAATGATTTAAGTTAATTTCCCTTGGCCCCACTCATCCAACTTAAAGTAATATTTCCAGCTGTCTTTATCTAGAGCAGTGCACATTTAAATCAGGTGCAGGTAAAGGTGCCCTGAGCTGCTCTACAGGATAAGATCAGGCTAGTGTCCGACACCCTCCACCTTCCCACTCTGCTGCCATACGTCCTTGATCCAACCATCTAAAAATCTGGAAGAGAAGAACTTAGTTTAGTTTAGTTAAGTTTCGTTTAGAAAGACAGCACAGAAACAGAACAGTACAGAATTTTTTCGGATTCACGTGAGTGATTCCGTGAAGAAGGCCCGCCAGGCCGCATGCGCAGCATTACATCAGCCGCATTGGCGCAAGCACCAGTCTGGCAGGACAGGGCTCCTGCCGGTGGTAAGTTAAACTTTAAGGTAAGTTTGGTTTTTACTTACCAAGTTTCAGGCAGAAGCCTTTATTTAAATTAATTTTTATTTTTTTTAATTTATTTTTACAAAAGGTTTTTCCTGCCAGACTTACAACCCGACAACTTGCCGGTTGAACTGTGGGGAAACCCCATTCCGACCGCAAATGCGGAAACCGGCAAAATTGATCGGGTTGTAATATTAGGAGCCACTGACAGTATAATCAGCGGCTCACAGACTGCAGATATGCCGTTTTAATGGCTAGAAATTTAAAAAGAGTCGCTGATAGTTAGTCAGCGGCTCACAGCCTGCAGAAATGCTGTTTTAACGGCAAGAATTAAAACAGAGTCGCTGACAGTATAGTCAGCGGCTCACTGACTGCACGAATGCAGTTTTAACGGCAAGAATTAAAACAGAGTCACTGGGTATGACCTAAGGGTGTACCCCAAGAGATGATGGGCACGTGTCAGAGGTATTTTTCCTGACAACAAAGTTCCATTCCAGTAGAATATTCTATTGGGTTAAGGCCAATGGATTGTATCCGTATTTGTATCCTGTGGCCTGCAGCAATGCCTGTTAGGGTTGCCTACGAATCACCCTCTGAGGAGGGAAGAGCAAAGGTCAAGATGACTCCGGGCTCTAAGATGTCATTAAAACATACTCAAGCACATATGTGCCAGCAGTGAACAACGTTTCTGGGGGATGTGATAGCCAACCGCTGAATCTGTTATTCAGGTAGGTCTATTCTACAGGAGAAGCCTGGCAGACGATTCAATTAGGCCGACGACGGGCTAAGTTATCGTTCAGAAACACACCCCAGGTGTTCATCGGCAGTAGCGGTTCACTGCAATTGAGCAGCATGATAGCTCAGAAATCCTGAGCACTTTCAAAATGGGTAGCACACCATTCACAAGTTGTAAAATCTACATTTGTTTTGTACAACACACTAAGGGTTGGATTATGGCCAAGGTTGGAAATTGGACAAAAGTTCTCATGCAAACCACCCATATATTAAGGCTGGAGTGGCATATGAACTTTCCAAATATAACACTTATTTCCCGACTACATCAGATTTATAAGGTAAGAGATACGTGTTATACAAATCCCATTACAAAGGTTATCTAAGATAATATAAGGGTACTATAACAGTAAAGTTTATGGATGGGATAAACTGTTAGTTGGTCATTGGATTTACCTTTAATTATTTTAATTTGTCTCTGTTTTATGGCAAGGGATTGGAGCTATTTCATTAAGAGTAATTGACAATATTGCAGCTGTGTTGCAGCTGAGCAAATCAAGGAACTGATATTGTGTAGTAGCAATTAGAGCATTGTTAACAACTTTGTGATGTTATCAGCTGAATCTATTATCAGCCACTATGATGAAGTAACAGTATTTAGCATTGCTAAATATGAAAATAGATCATTGAACTTGAACTTGAAACTCGCTGCAGTAGTGTGGTTGGTTACTTCAGTTATTATGAACTGATGTTTAGAACTCTAGATAAGAAGTTCCAAATACCATCACCTACTCTGAGGTATTGGAGATTGCATGACTTACCAATTCTTCAGTTGTTAGTATCAACTAAATATATACACTGAATGCACCGTTGAGTAAGGTTTTGAGTGAATATTCTTCATGCACAAATTTAAGTTGCTACTCTACAATGGTGACATATGTTAGTCTCATGGTAATTAGGAAGAATATCCTGTAATTAATCTCCTTGCCACTGGTGTATCGTCCAGTTTAGATTGATGATAACACAGAATAAGTGTTGGATCTCAAAGTATGATGAAATGAAGTACATCAAATGTTCATCATATTTATGCATGTTTCACTGTTTGCAAAAATATGTGACACAACAGTGTGGAGAAATACATTCTCGCTTCAATAGGAGGAATGGACTTTATGTCTTCCTCATTAGCTGGGTCTTAAAATAGTCAGCAAGACCTCGTTTGGATTCTTACTATCGGACTGGCCAAGCGTCCATGTTGCCTGCTTCATCAGGCATTATGGCACAACGGTATACAGTTATGCCAAAAAGCAAGAACTTGCTGTTTAAAACTGTGGTGCAGGAGACTGGTCTTTGCACAGTAAAACGATTATTGACTTACACATTTTCAATGGATTGACTTATGCCTCAGGTTGTCACATTTAGCCATGAGGGTGTTCACTGCAGTATGCATGGATAGCATCCAAAAAAGCAGTACATCCCTATTGAGGGGATCAGAAATGTTTGTTAAATATTAATGATACATTTGATATGATAACAAATTACTGACATTTCAGTTCATTTTAAAGTGATATTAACAATAGTTCAGTTATAGAGAAATTTACAGCTGTAACATAAAGGAACTACATTGTCGGGTCCAACCCGGATATCAAGTTGTTAAAAAGATCTTGACACGAGTACTCGCAGCACAAGATTATGCAGTTGGTTATTGTAAATATGTAAACATTACTTCACCAAGGGGTTCCAGCTACATCCTTAGTCATGACTCTAATATCAGCACAACGACTGCAAAACATTGCAAACGCTATGGCTGGACAGGATGGAATTGGCTGTTCATGCCATTACATTTTACATTCTGGTCTACACTAGCAGAGCAGACCAGGGCTGGCATGATTTTTAAGATAATTTCGAATACCCCACGGTCTCATTTCTATGTTATCAAGGCCACCAGAATCCTTAGAAGTATGGATTCAGCACTGTGTATTAGTTAATAAACAATTACACAAGAGAAGGTCCGTTCAGACTATTTCAAGGTGGCTGCAACAGGTATTAACATTGATGATTGCATGTCTCATTCTACCAGGTCAGCATCAATGTCAGTATATCATTTAAATAGTTTGTTTACATCTCATTATACTAGGGCTGCAGCTATGTTGGCGGCCAAAGGGAGGGATGTGTCCTTCGACCAAATTTTAGTGGCCGTCGGATGGGCAAATGAGCTGATGTTTCAGAAATATTTTTCATCGGCCAATTGTCAATCCAGGGCTGTTTGCCAATGACATTTTAAGTACCTACATTTTAAGGGTACTGTTGTTCGTTTACATTGTTAAATAAACCCTATCATTACATTGAATACAATGTTATTACTAATGCATTTATTTCTCTTTCGAGTCAATCAAATGCAGTGGGATGCCGAGATTGTAATCTGCGGCATGAAATCACAAAGCTTTGAATTCTTCACGGAATCACTCACGTGACTCTGTAGTAAAATAGTAAGATTAAACGAGAACTTGCCAGTTTGAAGTTTGATCTTGATTTTATGAGGAGTTACATTGGTGATTACGTGCCCACCACGCCCAACCCTCTCTCTTAAAAGATCATCTGGTAGTTCTCGAGTCACTGACCTTACTGTTTAGTTCGGTGTTGTTTATTTGTGATTTCATACTGCTGCTTTGAAGTTTGCTGCGCATGCGGTCTGGCGGGCCTTCTTCACGTAATCACCAGCGTAACTCCTCATAAAATCAAGATCAAACTTCAAACTGGCAAGTTCTCATTTACTCTTACTATTAAAGGACGTTCTTTTGGGATGGATATGAGAATCAATTTCTTTAGTCAGAGGATGGTGAATCTGTGGAATTCTTTGCCACAGAAGGCCGTGGAGGCCAAGTCAGTGGATTTTTTAAGTCAGAGATAGATACAATAGATTCTAGATTAGTACAGGTGTCTGAGGTTATAGGGAGAAGGCAGGAGAATGGGGTTAGGAGGGAGAGATAGATCAGCCATGATTGAATGGCGGAGTAGACTTGATGGGCCAAATGGCCTATACTCTCATCCCTTATGACTTTATGACCTCCTTATGAAAAACAGGTCCTTCGGCCCACCGAGTTCACGCTGACCAGCGATCCCGCACTATCCCACACACTTGGGACAATTTACCATTTTTACCAAATCCAATTAATCTACAAACCTGTATGTCTTTCAAGTGTGGGAGGAAACAATAACTAAACTAAACTAAACCAGAGCATCCAGACAGCAACCAGGTGTCTGGTGCTGTAAGGCAGCAACTCTACCACTGCACCGTCGTGTCGCCCCTGGACTTGATCACACTAAAAGGCAAGGTAGGCTTGAGGGGCTCAGTGACTACTGTTGTCTCATGTTGTTACACTATAACAAAAGACATGCCTCATTGCCTCTTACTCTTGATGTTCTGAAGTTTGGAGCTCCACGCCAGTACACAGATCTGAAGAGGAGAGTTAATCCAGCGTTACATCACTAGAGAAAGAATAGAGGGAGCTGGAGTATTTACCAGCAGACTGTGCTGTGGGTATCATTTATGGAGCTGTCGATATGATTGGTCTCAACCAGAAACGTCACCAATTCCTTTTCTTCCTGGATGGTGCCAGACCCTGCCGTTACTCCAGTTTTTTTATGTCTGTCTTCGATATGGTTAATTTGTTTATTTGCACTCACTTTCTTTCGTTGCTCCTGATTTGACTGTTGGTTTAGCCTGTGGGGAATCATCACGATAAACAAAGGAAAAAGGTTGCTGGTAAATGACACACATGCTGACATGCACAGAGGAATCACACTACACTGACACTAAAGAGCAGAAAGTGAGCCACTGCGTATGTTGCTCTGCTGCATCCAACATATCAGTTGAGGTTGATAAAAATACATCTATTGATGCTCCTGAACACATCATCAGTGATGTAACCTGGGAAGCAGTTGCCCAGGATATAGTCTTTGAATTTGGAGCAGGCAAAGACAACCGCCAGCAGTTCTTTCTCAATCTGGGCATAGTGTTGTTCAGCGGTCGTCATTGTGCGGGATGCGTAGGACACAGGCAGTTGCACCCCGTCATGGATCTGCAGGCAGGCGGCCCCGAGGCCAAACTTTGATGCATCACACGTGAGAACGATGGGGCGCTGGAGGTCGAAGTACTTCAGCATTGGCATGCTGATCAGCTTAGATTTGAGGGCGTCAAATGCTTTCTGGTGTTGCGGGAACCAGGCCCAGACAGTGTCCTTTTTCACCAGATCCCGCAGAGGGGCACTCAGTTCGCTCAGGTCGGGGATGAACTTTCCCAGGTAGTTGACCATGCCCAAGAAGCGCTGCAGGCCAGGCACGTCAGCAGGTGCAGGCATCTCGGATATTGCGGCCGTCTTCTGCGGGTCGGGCTTCAGCCCCGATGCCGTGAAAACATGCCCCATGTAGGTGAACTCAGGGACCCGGAATCGGCACTTCTTTGGGTTGAGCTTCAGGTTGACCTCCCGGCCCGCTGCAGCACCTGGCGAAGGTGGTGGTCGTGCTCAGCGACATTCTTCCCATAAACCAGGATGTCGTCAACAATGATGGCACACGGAAGTCCAGCAAACAGTTGTTCCATGGTCCTTTGGAACACCTCGCTGGCAGAGTTGATCCCAAACGGCATGCGGAGGAAGCGATACCTGCCGAAGGGCGTGCTGAAGGTCGTCAGGTGCGAGGATCGCTCATCTAGAGGTATCTGCCAGAACGAACTCTTGGCATCAAGAACCAAGAACACGGTGGCAGGGCCGACCTGTGCAGCAACATCCTCCACCGTCCGCATGGGCTAGTGCGGGCGCCTGATGGCCAAGTTCAAGTCCTTAGGGTTGATGCAGATCCGTATTTCGCTCTTGTCTTTCTTCGCAGCGACAACCATAGTAGAAACCCACCGGGTGGAGTCCGTTACTGGCTTCCCCGTCGGGGAAGGAGGTGATGGCGATGGGAACCAGACGCTGTATCATCACGTGTCAGGTAGCGAGACTGTTTCTGCTGTGGCTGTGCAGGGATCCCACTTCTGACACCATTTAGAGAAGGTGCACAGACACCTTAAAGTCGTCAGTACTTTATTAAGTATACATTATACATAGCCCTGGCTGTACGTGGTCTGTCACGAACACTAGAGAGAGAGCTAGGGGCGTGTGGGTTACAATTATACTAACTGGTGGGGGGGTGGTTAGCATGGACATCGTTACTATCAATTAAAGGTGTACACACATATCATCTACAGTGGGGATGCAGTCCTCGACCCATGTCTTAACGAAGTCTGTAACGACTGTTATAGATTCTATGACTATGAAAATGGAGGCTTTCGAATGTACAGTAACACTAATCCCATTCATATTCTGGGATTCCCTGTTGAAGCGGTTTTAAGGAGCATTCAGAATTAATGGGTGAGTCAGCAAACTGGTGTAGCAGCATCAGACAATGCTGGAAATTGTCAATAGGTCAAATCTTCAGACGCTGCAGAGTGGCACACGGTGTCAACGTTTCAGGTTAATGACCGATGAACAGAACAGGGAAAAATTGGAAAACAATCATTTTAAGTAGCAAAGAAGGAGGAGGAATGGGAAGAGCAAAAGGAATGCTGTTGAACCATTGAATGGCCGTGTTATGGTGAAGAGAGACTGAATGAGTCGGTGGGGGCGCTACGAGACGGCTGCCCTGCCAGCAGCGTGTTCATTATTTCTACTTTTTTAGTGTGTCCAAATGTTTGTTTCAGTGTCTCTCGGTGTGTCTTGTGTGGGGGGAGGCGAGGGGGGTTGAGGGGGGAACCGTTTTTGGTCGCCTCCTCCACAGGTGACTTTTTCCATGTCGCCTCCCTCGTGGCTAAACGCCATGAATTGGAGCGGCCTTTCCCGGAGTCGGGCCCGGAGCTTTAGCAGTGGGCGCAGCCTGGACCTTTCATCGTGGAGTGGGCGAGCCCTTGCCGAGGTCGCCAGAAGGGAGTGCTCTGATTGCTGGCCTGCAGACTGTTACATCCTGAAGCTGCAGCTCTGCGGAGCTTCTAGCTGCGGGCATGGTGTGGATTTACCATCCGGAGTGAAATCCCTCGCAACGGATCCCCAGAGAATCCCGCGGCCTCTAACATTCTGAAGCCGTGATCTCCGGTAGGAAAGCGCCGATTCGGGACCTCCAAGCCGCGGAGTGTGTCCGACGGTCCCGACGAGTGGGCCTGTACATCGGGCCATCCGTAGCGGCAACTGCGGAGGTTTATGGCCCCGACCAAGGATGAACAATGGAGGAGGACTGACTGTACTTTGTACTTTCCACCACAGTGAAGAATGATTGATTGATTGATTGATTGACACAAAGTGCTGGAGTGAGTCAGTAGGTCAGGCAACATCTCTGGAGAACATGGATAAGCAAAGTTTTGGTTCACGAGCCTTCTTCAGACCATTGTGATTGATGCAAGTAGTTGGTACTGATTGAGAGAGGGTGTGAAGATTTGTTAATCCCAGATAATCTGCAGAATAGATGTAAATAGGAGATGAATGAGGTTTGAGGAGTGTGTAAAAGAGAAATTATACAATTGTGAGATAAAAAACAATACAGTGGCTGGGACTCTGAAATCGAAGGGAATGTTAAATATAATGAGCCTTTAGGGAGAACGAAAGAGTGTTAACATCAGAATTGGTCAGTTCTCACACAAACAGGAAAGGCTGGTTATCTGAAATTATTGCATTCAATGTTGAGCCCTGAAGGCTGAAAAATGCCTGATCAGAAGATAAGGTGTTGAACTTCTTACAACAGTCTAAGGCATTCCCTAGATTATGCATTAACAGTGTGCATATCCTCACATTGGGAAACCAGATAATGGTCTTGACCCCAAATGTCGTCTATCCATGTCCCCCAGAGGTGCTGCCTGACCTGCTGAGATACTCCAGCACTTTATGTTCACCGCAAGATATCAGCATCTGTAGTTCATTGTGTCTCCAATTTGCTGCTTCACTGCAAAATCTCCCCAAAGTATGCTTACTTTCAAGTTCTCCTCCATGAAATAAGGGTCCTGACCCAAAATGTTGCCTCTCTATTTCCTCCAGGCAGTGATGCAGTCTGACCCATTAAGTTACTCCAGCACTCTGTGTTCCTGCAAGATTCCAGCATCTGCAGTTTCTTGTGTCTCCATTGAACACAACAATTTCTGAAAACCAGCCTTTCCTATCTGTATCACAATTGGCCAGTTCCGTTGAAAGATCACTATCTTATCTACTTAACCCTGTTTTTTTTTTCCCACAAATGTTGCCTGATTTGTGTAATATGTCCAATTTTTTCTTTTATTTAACATTTCCAACAACGATTTTCATCTTTCTGGTATTTTTCTCTCCCTGCTTTTCTGTTTTCACCCCTTCTCTCTATTTACAACTTTTGCAACAATAAACTAAATGCAAACTCACTCCTGACAAATCACCTGTGATTTACAGACCATCCTCACCCTCTCTCAGCCAGCACCAAGCCCTCCCATATCATTCAGTCTCTGTTCATCTTGTCCAAACATTCCCTTCCTTTGTGCCGCAAAGGTTTGGTCATAATCACAGATTCTTTAGGAGCATTTTGAAGTGCCTGCCAGTTTATCCAACTGGATATTGTGGTGCCATTTGTAGACACAAGGAACTCCACATGCTGGTGTACAATGAGGTGTTGTCATATTTTGCTTGGGTAGCTTACAAATCTAATGTATGAACATTAAATTCTCCAATTTGATGTAACAAACCTGCAATACCCACCGCTTTTTTTTCCTCCATCCCCCTCCCCTCCCCCGCCCCAAACTATGCCCCACCTGGATATGCAGTCATTTCTCCCTGGTTGTTGACATCCATTGATGTCAATAACCACCACCCCCCCCCCCCCCCCCCCCCCCCCCCCCCCCCCCCCCCCCCCCCCCCCCCCCATCTGTGTCTACCTATAATTTGCCTGGCCTTTGCTTGTCCTACTTTTCTTGCAGTTTTCTACCATCCTACTACAACCTGTCTGAAGAAATCCCAACACAAAACTTCGCCAATCCATGTTCTCCAGGGATGTTGCCTCATCCATTGAGTTATTCCAGCACTTTAGCGTCTTGTGGTGTTTGCGTTTGTTGGGTTTGGGTCTAACTGCATAGAATTTCACACGTTTAGATAGATTTGTCAGATAATCTCACAGAGCATTCAGACACTTACTGCGAACACCGCTGACAAATTTTGGAAGGCTTCAAATTTACTTTAAATAGTTCTCAGAGTAATTTTTATGCTCAGCTAAGGGAAAGGAGCTGCTGGCAATTTGGAAACCAGTAACAATAGCACATCTGTACTGAAGGAAATGGACCTCCCGCTGAGAATAAATATCAGCCGGCAATGTGCTACAAGACTGCAGCTCATAAAGGGTTTGGATGATGTCATGAACTGCACAAATTACTTCTGAATGTGAACACCTTCCAAAACATTGCTTAACTTTTACCAGCTTAGGCTCTTATCTTTCTCACACAATTATTATCCAGTTTGAATTCTTACCTTTTATTCAGACAGGAAAAATGCCGGAGAAAGATTAGAATGTAGGTCCGCCAGCTAGATTTTAATGGAGGAAGTATTATTATTTGATTTATTTACAGGATGTGGCAGGATATCAGAGTCAACATAGTTGTTATTCGCCACTCACTTCCCCTGATGTAAGTGACTTGCCAAGAAGGGTCTTGACCCAAAACGTCACCTATTCCTTTGCTCCATAGATGCTGCCTCACCCACTGAGTTTCTCCAGCATTTTTGTCTACGACCAATTTCAAAGGGTGGTTAAGAGTCAACTACATGAATGGATATCAAGTCACATAGAGTCAGTCAAACAGCCATAGAGCATAGAAACAGTCCTTCGGTCCCAACTTGCCATGCCATCTAAGTTGCCTATGCTGCTAGTCCCACTTGCCTGTGCCAGGCCCAGATCCTTCCAAAACTTTGCAATTCATGTAACTGTATAAGTGTCCTTTGAATGTCGTAATTGTACCCACCCACCACTTCCGATGGCAGCTCACTCCATATACGCATCATTTTCTGTGTTAAAAAGATAATCCTCAGGTCCCTTTTAACTACTTTCCTTCCTTTTTTGACCAAAATAGATAAGGAATTCCTTTCCTGAGGGCATCTAGCTTTTGATGACTGAGTGGTGATTTCATTGTCATCGCCACTAAGAACAGCTTTTGGTTTAATTCCAAATGTATTCATATTATATGGATTTAAACTAGCCAGTTGCAACTGTCAGAATTGAATTTATGTCCCCAGATTAACAATGTTCAGTGATTTAACATTTATCCTGCCATTTCACCCCCTCCCAGGAACAATGTATGGGAAACTGGCTGTAAGGAAGAAAGTAGCAAATGTGTGTGCTTGGACTTGGAGGAGGCATTTACTTACCTTTCCAAGGGTTTGCTAAAACCCCAGTGCTGGAGGCAACACAGAAGTTGGATGTGCATTGAAGAGTGAGAAGGATCAGTGGAATGACAATTGGTTGTATTAAAAGTCGATGAAAGGGGTCAAAATGTGCTTTGTTGCAACAGCTGAAAGCTTGGTATTTTTAATAGAGACATCATGTGAAAAAGCAACAATCTAATGTAAATCTTTATAAGGCACTGGTTAGCTGCAGGTAGCATCATGTTCAATGACAGTTCAAATAAATTGCAGAAAGGCATTGAATTGAATTGAATGTTTTTTTGTCACATGTGACAAACCTTTCATAAGTTCATGTTCATAAGGCACAGGAACACAATTAGGCCATTTGGCCCATCAAGTCTACTCCACCATTTAATCATGGCTGATTTATATTTCCCTCAACCCCATTCTCCTGCCTTGACACCTTTAATAATCACGATTCCGTTGATTGCTGCCTTAAAAATTACTTGGCCTCCACAGCTGTCAGTGGCAATGAATTCCACAGATTCACCACCCTCCTTATCAACCTTCCTAAAGACATACGTCATTTTATCCTGAGGTTATGCCCTCTAGACGTAGAAGCTCCCACTAATGGAATCATCTTGTCCACATCCACTCCATGTGGGAATTTCACAATTCAGTAAGTTTCAATGAGGTCCTCCCTCATCCTTATAAATTCCAGTGAGTAAGGCCCAGTGCCACCAAACACTCATTAACATTAACCCAATCATCCCCGGCATCATTCTCGTAAACCTCCTCAGGATCCTCTCCAATGCAAGTACATTCTTCCTAAGATATGGGGCCCAAAACTACCCACAATACCTTAATCTTAGTTATAGCCACTTCACTAATTTCTGCCCCATGACTCCCTTGATTTTCAGGCATTGCTGGTATCTTCAGCTTTGAAGACTGATGCAAAAAAACATATTCAATTAATCTGCCATTTCTTTAATCCCCATTATCACTTCTCCAGTATCATTTTGCAGCAGTCCAATGACCACTCTTGCCTCTCTCTTACACTTTGTAATATCTAAATAAACTTTTGCTATTCTCTTTCATTGGCAAGCTTATCTTCGTATTTCATCTTTTCATCCCGTATTGCCTTTTTAGTTAACCTCTGTTGGTTTATAAAAGCTTCACAATCCTTTCGCTTCCCACTAATCTTTGTAATATTATATGCCTTCTTGTTTAGTTTTATGCTGTCTTTAACTTCCCTTCTCAGCTACGGTCACCTCATTCTCCCATTAGAATCTTTCTTCCTCTTTGAGATGAAATGATCCTGTGTCTTCCGAATTATTCCCAGAAACTCCTGCCATTGCTGCTCCACAGCCATTCCTGCTAGGGTCCCTTTCCAATCAAGTTTAGTCAGCTCCTCCCTCATGCCTCTTTAGTCATTTTTGCTCCACTGCAATACCTCACACATCCAATTTCATCTGCTCTTTCTCAAACTGCAGGCTGTATTTTTAAATATTATGGCCACTACCTTCTAGGGGTTCCTTTGCCCTCAGCTCCCTAATCAAATCTGGTTTGTTACACAATACCAAATCCAGAATTACCTTTTCTCTAGCAAGCTCAACTACAAGCTGCTCTAAGAAACCATTTTGTAGACACTCTACAAATGTATTTTCTTGGAATCCAGTACCTGCCTGATTTCCCCAGTCTACCTGCATATTGGAATCCCCCATGACCACTGTAACATTGCCTTTCTTATCTCTTGATGTAATATGTACTCTGCATCCTGGCTAATGTTCGGAGGTCTGTAAATAACTCCCATCAGGGTCGATTTACGTTTGCAGTTTCAACCCCTTGCTTATCAAGAATCCCTCAACCTTCAGTGTCAAGATGGCAAGAATTGAACCAGTTACCAGCCGTAAGCGTGCTTTTTATAATGGGGCTGAACTTGAATGGGAATAAAACAATATGACAAGCAGCCAAAGTGATCTGAACAGACTTGAACGTTGGATCACCTGTGCACATGTTAACCCAGGGAAAAATGTCATGGGGTAATACAAAGGAGAAACAGTCCGTTAAATGTGCGCTGGGCTTGAAGCACCTAATCCTGTACTTTCCTCCCAAATTCAAATCAACACTTTCCAAATTCCAGCCCTCACTCTCACACACGAGCAATTTGCTACCAGATCACTTGGGGAAACCCCACTCAGTCACAGAGAGAGCATGCAATCTCTGTACAGACAACTGCGGAGGTCAAGATCGAACCTGGGTTGCTGAAGTCATGAGGTGGTACTGTGTCATAATCTGTCCGTGAGCTGTTTCTTGGCCCAAATACATCCCATCACGCTCTGCCACAAAGGGTGTTGAAATGTTATGGTTCTTAAATAAACACTGCAGTTATTGCGGTATTTCTCTCCCGGCTCCAGCTGAGGGACTGGAGAAGTCTACTACTTTAAGAAACTTTAACGTGAATGTATTTCACACTTCAAAAAATGTTCTCTTTACACTGGCATAACAACTGCCTCCATCAAGATATCTTTGTAGAGGTGAAAAGGATGTGTGGTTCACAGAATGTTAGGTTGTGGACGCAATTAAATATGTGTAACTGTTGTCAAAACTGCTGATATTTAACAAACTCTGTGGATCTTCACTATTATTACTAGCTGGAGCAAGACCTGTGAAGCTGGAAAGCGGAAACAAAGTCAGAAAATGGCTGTCAGTATCTGTGAGGAGATCATCGTAGGCCCCCCTCGGTCATGACTGACCATGGGTGATGCATCCTAGTTGTTGGCTGCTTGCTCCAAACCTCGGCTAGAGCAGCATCGCTTGTGGCTGAAGAGACCAATGCTGGAGTGACAGTCTCTGTGGCAAAGGTCACATTTGTGTGTGGTCTCTGGTTTGTTGAAGTTGCTGCGCTCCTTTCTGTGTGCCCGCTTGTCTGCTGCTGCGTTCAACAGTTTCTCTTCACCCATTTTAGATGTTGGTTCAGGGTACCTCTCCACCTCATGCGGTCAGCTGCAGGCTCTCCAAGGACTCCACATCGATGTCGGGCGCCTTCATATCTCTCTTGCAGACATCCTTGTAATGTAGCTGGGAGCGGCCGATGGTTCTCCTCCCAGATGTCAGCTCTCCATAGAGGATGTCTTTTGGAATATGGCCATCCTCCATGCGGTGGCCACCGCAGTCTGCGCTGCCTGAGTAGAATGTACATACTGGGAAGGCCAACATGAGACAGGATCTCAGCGTTGGACACTGTCTTGTCAGAATATGCCCAAGACACAGTGGATGCTTCTCAGGTGGAAGGTGTTGAGCCTTCACTCCTGCCTGGCCTATGCACTGCCATACAGCAGCGTGCTGTTGACACAGGCGTTGTAGACTGCTGTCTTTGTCTTCACTCTCAGCTTTGGGTTGGTCCACACTCGAGTTGTGAGGCGAGCGACAGTTGTAGCTGCCTTCCCGATCCTCTTATCAATCTCTGTGTCCAAGGAGAGGTTGCCGGTGATGGTGGAGCCGAGGTACGTGAACTCTTGGAGGGCATCAAGTTTGTAGTCGTCGATGGTGATGACAGGCGGCCCCAAAACGTTTGTCTTCTTCAGGCTGATGGGTCAGCCCAAAGTCCTTGCATGCCTGATGGAAGCGGTCCATCAGTGACTGTAGTTCCTGCTGGGTGTGGAACACAACTGCTGCGTCATCGGCAAACAACATGTCTTTGACGCGAGCTTCATGTACTTTTGTCTTTGCTCTGAGGCGGGTGAGGTTGAAGAGCCTGCCATCTGATCTAGTACGTAAGTAGATCCCCATTGCCGAAGGCATGTTTCAGGAGCAGAGCGAAGAAAATCCACAAAAGTGTGGGAGCGAGGACGCAGCCTTGTTTGTCAAAAAAAACTTTGAAAAACTGCCATTGAATTGCACTGTCCCCTTCTTGTTGATGTGGAAGGATTCTATCATTCTCTGCAGTTTTGGTGGGCAGCCGATCTTTGGCAGAGCCTTAAATAGGCCATTTCTGCTGACGAGGTCGAACGCCTTGGTGAGGTCAATGAAAGCAACATACAGGGGCATCCGCTGTTCTCTGCACTTCTCCTGCAGCTGGTGAATGGAGAAGACCATGTCCACTGCTGACCTTCTAGCTCGGAAACCGCACAGTGACTCTGGATAGACACGTTCTGCCAGCTTCTGCAGGTGGATCAAGATGACCCGAGCAAAGACCTTGCCGACGATGTTGAGGAGGGAGATGCCTCTGTGGTTGTTGCAGTGGTACGCCGACGGATGAGAAACCGAAGCAAAGAAGTGGAAGTCAAATAACTGAATGGAAACAAAGCCGAAACGCCAAATAAGCGAATGGAAACAAAGCCGAAACGCCAACTAACCAAAAGGGTGGGAAGCCTAAATGCAAACTAACTGAAAGACTGCATCACCTGAAAGTAAACTCACCGAATGGCCGCTTTGCCGAAACGCCACCTACCCGAAAGGCGGCGTTGCCTACAAGCCGACTAACCAAATGCTGCTCAACAGAATAGTCAAATAATGGACATGACGTTGCCGGGTTCATTTCAGCTCACCACCAATGAACTGAAATGTGTTCTGGAATGTTTCTGGAGCCCGTAAGAGTTTTGGCTCAGTATCCTGTCACTCCGTGAAGTTTCAATTTCCACAAGCTCCAGTCTGGTCACCCACACCCTGTGTATGTGTGTATGGAGTTGCACTCAGAGCTGTGAATATGTATACCAAAGAGGAACCTGAGATTATGTGCAATCGACACTGCGTCTCTGTATTTATCACCAGCCGCTGCTAACTAGGTCATTGCCTCCCTGATTTATTTTTCATATTGAAAGCTCGAACAAAGCTCTATCTTTGCCAAACATTTGTATGGATCAAGTTTGCTTCAGTAAGATATGACTGAGAGAAGTTATTGGCCAGGCGTCACTGCTCTGTGTTACAATAAATTTCCGTCCCTTTGAGCAAAGAATTCTTTTAGTATGATGCAAAGCTAGGACCAGTGGTGGAAACAAATTTTAGATTTCTAGCACAGTTTATGTTATTGAGACACACAGTTCACAAGGAATGTTTGGCAAACTATTTTCAATTGTACTTGTAAACTTTCTAATGTGGCAGCACAAATTGAGAACCCAATGCAAATGGATGAAGAGATGACCTTGTCAGCTTTAAACTGATGTAGCATTCCTAACCACAACAGCATTATAAAATTCTCAAGGCCGCTCAACCCCATGGTTGGGTAGATGTGGTCTTAAAGAGGTTTGACTCAATAGTACTTGGGTTATGTCAGCCAAACGTCTGGGCTGCTCCAATTTCTATAGAAACTCAAAGTCAAACACATAGAGGTGAGACAGTTAGCATTGCATAGCCCACACATGCCCAGTCGCCAGAGAATGGGGTTAAGAGGGAGAGATAGATCAGCCATGATTGAATGGTGGAGTAGACTTGATGTGCCGAATGGCTTAATTCTACTCCTATTCCTTATGACCGCTCCTACCGACCCACTCCTCACAACCGTTATCGCCAGTGACTCTCTCCGCTTTGACTCACCAGTCTTGAGGGCCCGTGCGAGGCGGCTTCCGAGCTTTTCCTGCAGGTAGCAGCCCACCGGGTCCTTATTTGCAGCGGCAAGCCAGTGGCTGCGGGCGGCCCACCAGGTCCGTCTTCATTCACACCAGCAATTCTCCAAACTGGCCTCTGAGGGGAGCAATAGAGAAAAACTTTCATTTATATTAACATTTCATGATTTCAGAGCAGCCCAAAGCACTTTACAGCCAATTAACTACATTCACAGAGTGTCATCACCTTGGTAACTTTGCCGTCAATTTGAACACAGCAAGATCTCACCGAGACAGTGTACTGGTTGTAGAATATTCTCCAGTATATCATGGATTACTTCCTTGGCCTGATTCAAACCCATGGGATCCTCTACATACACCTGTGATCCACACAGGCATAATGATCGAGGCAAGAGTGTTATCTTGGGGAAATAGTTGGTGTAGGTGAGAGAAAAGTGCTGACAGGAACTAGGAGTTGGACGAAGGACAGATGCAAACTATGACATACATTTAAATGGATAAAGAAGCTAATTCTTTATTGAGGTAGTTTTTTGGTAAAGTGAATGACATATTATCCTATTGAATGCACAAATGCTGATGATTATCTTTTTATTAAAGTTGAAAGACTATTAATTGAAGTTTGAAAGTTTAATATTAATCAAAAAGTATATATTTTAAATTAAAATGCACTAATATTGTGCTGGAGTGTATCCAAAAATTCCCATTCCAAAAATGTAATAGAGGTCAGCTGGACAGAGGGTGTGGATTTTCTTTTCTCTGCCTCTGGGAGAAAGAGGTTTTAAAATAAAGAAATCTCATTTATTTTGAGATCACTAGCAGAGATTATGTTGCAATAAAGTTCAGCAAATCACTCCACAGTGGCTGCAGATTGGAGCAAAGTAAAAAACACAGGTTCCTGTGAGATAGCAAAGCAGGGATTGAGATTGAATTACTCCTTCAAACTGCCAGCAAAGGCACAGCGGTCTCCAACAATGTCATTAACTTTTATGGTCACTACCTTACTTGATGAAAGAGGAGAAAATGCTCATAATCGATTCCACAGAAAAATGGCATGAGCGGAAAGATTAAAGAAACCCTGAACTGACTCTCAGATGGTCACTCAATCGACATTCCTTTACTATGTTGTGCTCCCACTCTTGCTTGTACATGGCTGATGCAACCAGGGCATGTTGGATGGCACGAGAATAGCAGATGTCACAGAGCTTCTCTGCAATGCCTTTTCATCTCTACTGCATAGTTGTTGTTTGAACTTGGTATTCTTGGAGGGAAATTAGAAAGGACTTTCTCAGAGGGAGGGCAATCTGGCGTTCTCTCTCACTAAGTGCTGTGGAGATGGCTTTCCGGGATAGACCGATAATTGTTGGAGAAGGGTGCCATGGGACATGATGCAAGGGTCAAGAGTGAAGAGTGTTTTATTGGCATACGTCCCAGACAGAACAATGTAATTCTTACTTGCTGCAGCTCAACAACATATATAAACATAGTACTGTGCAAACAATATAATAAATGAGAAAATAAGTTCAATGTCTGCTTATACATATACTGTATACATACATACTTACATAGATACATACATACATAACACACACACACATACAAACAAACAATAATAGTACAAAAGACAAAACCAATGTCTCCACGTCTACGTAGTTCAGAGCTTATTTGGAGGTTGTAGTGTCGTGTGACTGATGTTGAGTTGCGGGCATTGATGGTGGGACCGGCCAGTGGAGCAGGGAGGTTACTTTCAGCTGCACTGTTTCTGCCTCGCAACTGCGCTGATTAAATTCTGCAGAAGAAAAACAGACACCCGTCCACAAGTGGGAAAATAAACTTAATTGGCAGGAATTAAAGAATTATTTGTTCATATCAAAATACCATCAGTGCCATCAGTGCCAGAACCCTGCGCTGCCAGACCACAGACGATGTCAACCAAATAATTTCACATAGGACAATGAGGGTTTTTGTTCCATTATTTCTGCTGAATGAGAAGTGAAAAGATGAAAGCCCTCTACTCCTGTGATGAATCCTCGTTATGTCCCATTCCTCCAAGATTTTTTTTTAAAATATGATGTACCTGCAGCATCATTACACCTTCTGAGAACGTCACAAGTCAGGACTTGATCCAAATCAAATGCAGCACTTATTTGGCCAATAATTATCATTGTGTACATACTGTATGTGAATGCAAAGCACAGTGATTACAACTAATTTTTCATAAAATCCTGGTGATGGGGAAGTGGGTTATGAAGATCATGCTGGCTCATGGGTTCAGGTCAGTTACAGAGTCACTTTATGCAGTAATGTCTGTGAAATGTGCCCACTGCTAACATTCAGAGGGCTGCAATCAGGCTCCCGTCCGTTCTTTTACTGAAGCACGGAGATGACAAAATGATGCTCAAGTCATAGTGATCACAGTCAGTATGTTGCCTGTTTAAAGTAGTATTCATGGTTCATTCATTTGGATAGATATTAACCTTGATGAAAGGTTTAGAAGGCTTTGGGCCAATTGTGGGCAAATGCAACTAGCCCAGAATGCCAAATTGGTTGGTGTGAACAAAGTGGGCCGAATGGTCTGTTTCCTTGTTTAATAACTATATGATTATTTGACTCTATTCTCTATAGCGATGCCCTCTTAGTGATTGCATGGGAGAAATCTAGTGGGAATATGGAGTAAATAATTTCTTATATTCACTTTACGATGGACGCAAATTCAAAGTTGGAGATGATTTGAATGGCTAAACCCTTCTACAACTACTGTTCTCATTTAGATAATGGTTGAATGCAGAAGCAGTAGGGGATGGTGGAAAGATTAGCAGTACTCACTCATTCTTCCCAACAAATACTTGAACAAAAACTACATCTTGGACCTTTCACAAGAAAATCCAAGGTTGTACAATGTGTATCTGTCCTCTCAGTCTATAGAACTGAACACAATGCTCCAAATGCAGTCTCACCAATGTCATATGATTGTGGTCAGAAATTGGTTCCTCTATCCCCACAGAACCATTGGGATGCATTGCCTTCTTTGAAGGGAAAACCATTTACACCCAGGGCCAGCCTTAGGAGGTACCGGGCCCAATTGGGAACAATTTTGGTGAGCCCCAGGTTCCCAGCCAAGGTCTGTAGATTCATAAAAATATAATTAAAGTCTGTTATAGACTTTATATCTCTATGGTAGAATGGAAAGTAATCAAAATGTGCGCTTAAAAAGTGCCTGAAAGTTAATGGACCATACAGATCTAAGCTACATATTAATATAAAATTGCATACATGTAAGCCTACAAGTAACAAACAAAATGTGTAGATCACCTCTGAAAAGTACATAGTTACAATATCACTTGTTTTAGTGACTGTGAAATGAAAAAAAAAAGTTATTTAATTAAATAGATCCTGGAAAACCAATAACCATTGGTGAAAAACCATTCCAGGCATTAAATTTTGGGCTTCAGCCTCATCCTACCCTTTGGGCTTCTACCCCATCCTAACTGTGTGTTAGTTGTCTGTGCGTGATGTGTGTGTGGGAGGGAATGAGAGAAGGGAGGGAGGGAGGGAGGGAGAGGAGGGAGGGAGGGAGGAAGGACAGAAGGGAGGGAGGAAGTAGAGAAAGGAGGGAGGGAAGGAGAGAAAGAAGGGATGGAGCGAATAAGAGAAGGGAAAAGAGAGAGGAAGGAGGGAGGGAAGGAGAGAAGGGAGGGAGCGAAGAAGGGAAGGAGAGAAGGGAGGGAGAGGGCTGGCAGCGTGAGCGGATGCCAGGGTCCGGGCGGATGGGTGTGATCTGAGGCCGAGGTTTGTAAACGTTGCTCCAACCCCCGGCCCGGCCCTCCGTGTATTGTTCACTGCCTCTCCCCGGGGAGAGAGTATGGGCACGGGGCTCCCATACTCACGAGGCCCAATTGGGAGCAATTGGTCCAATCGGCTTAAGGCCGGCCCTGTTTACACCTCAGTTAATAATTTGTTAAAATGGCTTAATCTGTCGTGCTAATGTAATGTTAACGGGCTGCTTGATGCTTGTTTCTGCAGTGTGCTGCAAGTAGAAAATATGCTGCTGTTTGCTGTTTGCTTTTGACTAAAATAATTGTGAAGCTCAGCTAGATCTGTCCATTCCTGTTATGAGACAGATCCATTCCTGTCCATTGCCCGGATGAGACAAACAGAATGTGTGGTCACTGTTCTCTATCAAATCAAGACCATGAGCAACATGATCTAACTAAAGTCCTGAGGACTGGAGAGAGCAATGACAAATTGAATCACCATGTGCCAGTACATGTAGATTCACATGGCAAAGATTCAATAAAATGGGAAGAGGGAGTCAGGCAGAGCTTGTTTACAGTAAATGTAAATAATATGGAACATAGAACATGGAACAGTACAGCACAGGAACAGGCCCTCCGGCCCACAATGTCACTGCCAAACATGCTGCCAAGTTAAACTAATCTTCACTGCCTGGCCATGATCCACATCCCTCCATTCCCTGCATATCTATGTGCGTATCTAAAAACCTCTTAAACGCCATATCACAGCTGCTTCCACCCCACCTCCCCTGGCAGCTCATTTCAGGCACTCGCCACTCTCTGTGTAAAAATCCTGCCCGTGCATTTCCATTTAAACATTTCCCATCTGACCATTAAGCTCTGCCATCTAGTATATGATATTTCCACTTTCGGCTACCCTACCTATTTCTCACCTAATTTTATATACTTCTATCAGGTCTCTCCTCACCCTCCAGCGCTGCAGATAAATCAATCCAAGTTTGTCCAAACTTTCCTTACCGCTATTATAATCCGTTCCGGGCAACATTCTGATACATCTCATCTGCACCCTCTCCAGAGTCTCCATATCGATCTGGAAGACCAGAACTGAACACAAATGTGGCCAAAATTTTCCGAAGCAGCAACATGATTTCCTGACTCTGATACCCAATGCCGCAACTGAGAGACAATAGACAATAGGTGCAGGAGTAGGCCATTTGGCCCTTCGAGCCAGCACCGCCATTCAATGTGATCATGGCTGATCATCCCCAATCAGTACCCCGTTCCTGCCTTCTCCCCATATCCCCATATCCCCATATCTTTAAGAACCCTATCTAGCTCTCTCTTGAAAGCATCCAGAGAACCTGCCTGCACCGCCCTCTGAGGCAGAGAATTCCACAGACTCACCACTCTCTGTGAGGAAAAAGTGCTTCCTCATTTCCGTTCTAAATGGCTTACTCCTTATTCTTAAACTGTGGCCCCTGGTTCTGGACTTCCCCAACATCGGGAACATGTTTCCTGCCTCTAGTGTGTCCAAGCCCTTAACAATCTTATATGTTTCAATGAGATTCCCTCTCATCCTTCTAAACTCCAGTGTGTATAAGCCCAGCTGCTCCATTCTCTCAGCATATGACAGTCCCGCCATCCCAGGAATTAACCTTGTAAATCCACACTGCACTCCCTCATTAGCAAGAATGTCCTTCCTCAAATTAGGGGACCAAAACTGCATCAATACTCCAGTGGTGGTCTCAATAGGGCTCTGTACAACTGCAGAAGGACTTCTTTGCTCCTATATTGGATTCCTCTTGTTATAAAGGCCAACATGCCATTCGCTTTCTTCACTGCCTGCTGTACCTGCATGCTTACTTTCATAGACTGATGTACAAGGACCCCCAGATCCCGTTGTACTTCCTCTTTTCCCAACGTGACGCCATTTAGATAGTAATCTGCCTCCCTGCTTTTGCTACCAGTGGATAACCTCACATTTATCCGCATTAAACTTCATCTGCCATGCATCTGCCCACTTCCCCAACCTGTCCAAGTCATCCTGCATTCTCATAGCATCCCCCTCACAGTCACACTGCCACCCAGCTTTGTGTCATCTGCAAATTTGCTAATGTTACTTTGAATCCCTTCATCCAAATCATTGATGTATATTGTAAACAGCTGCGGTCCCAGCACCGAGCCTTGCGGTACCTCACAAGTCACTGCCTGCCATTCTGAAAGGGACCCGTTAATCCCTACTCTTTGTTTCCTGTCTGCCAACCACTTCTCTATCCATGTCAGCACTCTACACCCAATACCATGTGCCCTAATTTTGCCCACTAATCTCCTATGTGGGACCTTATCAAATGCTTTCTGAAAGTCCAGGTACACTACATCCACTGGCTCTCCCTTGTCCATTTTCCTAGTTACATCTTCAAAAAATTCCAGAAGATTAGTCAAACATGATTTCCCCTTCGTAAATCCATGCTGACTCGGACCAATCCTGTTACTGCTATCCAAATGTGCGGCTATCTCATCTTTTATAATTGACTCCAGCATCTTTCCCACCACCGATAACAGGCTAACTGGTCTATAATTCCCCGTTTTCTCTCTCCTGCTGTTCTTAAAAAGTGGGATAACATTAGCTACCCTCCAATCCACAGGAACTGATCCTGAATCTACAGAACATTAGAAAATTATCACCAATGCATCCACGATTTCTAGAGCCACTTCCTAAGTACCCTGGGATGCAGACCATCAGGCCCTGGGGATTTATCAGCCTTCAGTCCCTTCAGTATCCAACACCATTTCCTGCATAATGTGGATTTCCTTCAGTGCCTTTGTCATCCCAGATCCTCTGGCCACTACTATATCAGGAAGATTGTTTGTGTCCTCCTTAGTGAAGACAGATCCAAAGTACCTGTTCAACTCATCTGCCATTTTCTTGTTCCCCATAATAAATTCACCTTTTTCGGTCTTCAAGGGTCCAACTTTGCTCTTAACTAATTTTTCCTCTTCACATACCTAAAGAAGCTTTTACTATCCTGCTTTATATTCTTGGCTAGCTTACCTTCGTACCTCATCTTTTCTCCCCATATTGTCTTTTTGGTTATCTTCTTTAAACATTACCCAATCCTCTTGCTTCCCGCTCATCTTTGCTATGTTGTACTTCTTCGCTTTAATTTTTATACTATCCATGATGTCCCTTGTCAGCCATGGTCGTCCCTTTCTCCCCTCGGAATCTTTCTTCCTCCATGGAATGAACTGATTCTGCACCTTCTGTATTATTCCTAGTATACCTGGCATTTTTGATCCACTGTCATCCCTGCTAGTGTATCTTTCCAGTCAACTTTGGCCAGGTCCTCCCTCATAACCCCATAGTCCCCTTTATTCAACTGCAACATTGACACCTCCGATTTCCTGTTCTCCCTCTCCACTTGTAGATTAAACCTGATCATGTTATGGTCACTGCCTCCGAATGGCACATTAAACGAGGTGTTTTATCAAATCCGGTTCATTACATAACACTAAATCCAGAATTGCCTTCTTACTGGAAGGCTCCAATGCAAGCTGTTCAAAGAATCCATCATGAAGGCACTCTACAAAGTCCCTTTCTTGGGGTCCAGTACCAACCTGATTTTCCCAGTCTACCTGCATGTTGAAATCTCCCATAACAACCACAGCATTACTTTTACTACATGCCAATTTTAACTCCTGATTCAACTTGCGCCCTATGTCCAGACTACTGTTTGGGGGCCTGTAGATTAGTCCCATCAGGTTATTTTGACCCTTACAATTCCTTAGTTCTAACCATACTGACTCCACATCTCCTGTTCCAATGTCACCCCTTGCAAGAGACTGAATTTCATTCCGCACCAACAGGGCAACCCCACCCCCTCTGCCCACCTGTCTGTCTTTTCGATAGGACGTATACCCTTTAATATTCAGTTCCCAGCCCTGGCCCTCTTGCAGCCATGTCTCAGTAATTCCCACAACATCATACTTGCCAGTTTCTAATTGAGCCTCAAGCTCGTCCACTTTATTCCTTATACTTCGAGCATTCATATACAATACTTTGACCTCCGTATTCACTTCCCCCCTCGCAATTGGCCCTGACCTTACTCTGTTTTCCATTCTCAAGCTTGTCTTCCAATTAATTCGAGAATCTTTTGTAATTATTCCTGCAGCCACTTCCCCTTCAACTCCATCTTTATACTCCCAATTTGTCAAACCCTTCCCCCCGTTATTTAGTTTAAACCCACACGTGTAGCCCTAGCAAACCTGCCTGCCAGAATGTCGGTCCCCCTCCAGTTAAGGTGTAACCCATCCATTTTGTACAGGTCACCCCTATCCCAGAAGAGATCCCAGTGGTCTACAAAAACTAAATCCTTGCTCCCTGCACAAGCCCCTCAGCCACACATTCAGATCCCCTATCTCCCTGCTCTTGTCCTCAGTAGCACTTGGTACTGGAAGCAATCCAGAGATACCACCCTAGAAGTCCGGCCTTTCAGTCTTCTTCCCAACTCTCTGAAGTCATGTTGGAGAACCTCCTTCCTCTTCTTCCCGATGTCCTTTGTGCCTACGTGCACAACTACTGCCGGCTGTTCACCTTCTCTCTCTCGAGGATGTTCAGAATTGGACTCAGTGACATCCTGAACCCTGGCACCAAGGAGGCAACAGACATCCTCGCATCGCATCTGCCATCACAGAATCTCCTGTCCACTCCTCGGAGAATGGAGTCACCTACCACTAGGGCTCTGCCGAACGTCGGTCTCGCCGGTCGAGTCCCATCTCCAGGATTGGAGCCACCGACGTGTCCGCCGCTCAGACTGGAAACATTGTCTCCCCGGACAATTCCCAAGAGGGCGTACCTGTTTTCCTTAGGGACAGCCACCTGAGACTTCTGCACTCCATGATTTCCACCCTTTCTCTCTGTCACACACCTTGGTTCTTCCCGTAGGAACTACCTCACTGTAGCTCCTGTCCAGGAGGCAAGCATACCATTTGCCCTCTTTACCACTCTATTTACTTGTGCTGTTACTTTCACTGAGCTATGGACTTGAACCTCAAATTTTCTCTGCACATCAATGCTGTTACAGGTCTTGCCATTAATTGTATATTCTCCCCCTACATTCATCCTTCCAAAGTGCAACACCTCACACTTGCTTAGATTACACTCCACCTGTATGTGTAACTGAACAGTTTCCCACTGTATCCTGCGGCAGCCTTCTTCATTGTCTGCATCTCCACCAATTTAATAACAGAGAGATTGAATAGAAGGATGACGCTGGAAGACAAGAGGCGGATTTGACAGATGTAGAGAGAAGGTGAGATGTCTTTCAATGCATTAAAATAGACAAATTCGCGTTTAGCTAAGTGTGGCGTTTCAGTCAGTGTAATTTTGAATATCACAACAGCGTGTTTGGAAGGAGGTCTCAAGCATGACATAATGTTTGGCACAAAAACATGTATTTTATTTGGGATGTCCTCAGAAAATTCTGAACGTTGAATTTGATTGAGATGTCTGTGGATTGAATTAAAGCTGCTAAAATCTGGTTTTATTGTTATGAAGATGCTTGAGTCCTTTCGGAGCATTCTATGGAGCAGGGCGAGAGAGAGAGACTGTGGATCAGTATCCTAATGCTATAGCATAGAGATGAGATGAAACAGGAACGCTCAGCTTACTTCACCAAGGAGCAAGCTTCTTCGAGTAGAATTTCACTTTTGCTTAATTGTGTGCTTTTTGATTGTATCGAAGTTAGGAGGAAAGTATATTAAACACAACATACATTCAAGGATTAGAATGACAATAATCCTTCTGACATTTCACATCATCTTACTCGATTTCATAATTTTTATTGAAAACCTTTTATTATTTAAGTTTCTTGACATATTATAAACGACAACTCATTGTCGTTTATAATATGTTCTTTTTATTAACAAGGGCCTTACTGCAACCTGGTCAGATGATTTCCTATTATTTCTGAGCCAGAGTTCAGTAAGTGTTCCACAAGCACAAATTACATTAAGCAATCATAAACCTTGTTAGATATGGTTACAAGATTAGAACAGGAAACCAGATGTGAGATGCTTCACTGTTCGTTTTGGAATAACAGTCCTCTTGATGTGGTTAGTTAATGGCACTGTATGTCATTGTAGGTGCTGGGTTAACCCTGTGTTAGGTCATCTAACCTGAGTTCATTGGAGAGAACAAGTAGAAGAGATGGGATAAAGTGTTTTTCTTGCTTGGGAGAAAGAGCACATATTGATCAACCTTGAGAAGGTGAATAGTGGGCTGGGGTCTTGAGCCATCACACTCCTTGTGAAGATGGAGCTCTCTTGCGGTGGGAGTGCGAGGAAGAAAATACCCAGGTTCTGAGTGAGGAGGGATGAAGGAATGGCAACAGATGTCACGCAAGGAATACATGATTTGAAAAGGCACTTGGCGATCACTGTGTTCCCACATAATTGATGGTCCCATACTTCTTGATGAATGCTGCAGGGAAGGAGATGCGGAATAAGACGTCATGGTGAGCAGCTAGGCTATTCAATGTGGATGGTGCACATTGAAGGCACCGCACATTTGGGTTGATTTGGAGGAACCTTGAGTATTGGTTTTATATTGATATGGAAAATTCAATTCACCTTCTAACCAGAGTGAACCCCCCCACCCTTTCCCAGAATTCAGATGGTATGTAGCATTGGAGAACCCATGGAGATATACTCTAAAGAGCCATCATCTTCAGGAGGCGAATCAGAAAAAAGAATTGTTCCCTAATTTAAATTAAAGGGAATGAAGTATTGACTGAGTGCAGAAAATGCAGTACATTAGCGTGGCATGGCGGTGCAGTGGTAGAGTTGCTGCCTTACAGCGCCAGAAACCTGGGTTCAATCCTGACTATAGGTACTGTCTATATGGAGTTTGTACCTTCTCCCAATGACCACATGGATTTTCTCCAGATGTTCTGATTTCCTTCCACATTACAAACATGTACAGGTTTGTAGGTTGATTGGCTTTGTAGAAATTATAAATTGTCCCTGTGTGTATGATAGTGCTAGTGTATGAAGATAACTAGTCGGCACGGACTCAGTGGGCCAAAGGGCCTCTTTCCGTGCTGTATCTCTTAACTAAATCTGACCTTGTATCTCACTCAGCATGTTATTTTAACTGATTAAGGACTTGCTCTGCGCATATTAGCTGCAATGATTTTCTACATGGAAAATCATTTAATCTTCATCTGGGAAAAGTCATTTTTATTTGGTCAGAGATATTGTGGATACTCCTGTGGTCATTGTAGATTGGCTATTTCATACTAGCCAATTATAGTGCTTGTTAGTAGTGACCGCCTATTATGCGCTTTATATTATCAAGAGCTTGCCTACGCTAGTTAGTACGAGTAACTGCTAGGAAATGTAATGTCCTGCAGATCTATGCTGTAAGGAGATCTAATAAACATGTGTTGTATCTTGATATGTGTTTGACTCAGCTCATTACATGGTGTCAGAGATTGAATCTTGCCCACCGTGTTCATGTTTATCGTTTTTTTTTTTTTTTAATTAGTTTATGTCCCCATAATATCCATCATGGCACATTTGTGTCGCCATCCTAGTCCTCTGATCTTTGACTCTGACATTGCTGAATGCTGGCATGTTTTCGAGCGCAACTACATTCATTATGCTCGCATCATTCATCGCAATGACCCCCCCGATGTGTGTGCTTATGTATTGTTCAATGTAGCGGGACCCTGAGGCAATGAATCGTGCGGACAATTTCACATTTGAGCCTGCTGTTCTGGATGCTAATGGTCTGGTCCTGGTGCCTGCTGAGACGATTGATGACCCTGCTGTTCACTTGCAATGTTCAGATGGTTGTGTGACCTGACCTCAAACTACATTATTGAACGGACCAAGTTTTATGCTCATATGCAACAGGTTAATGAACCAATTGAATGTTTTATTAGTGACTTAAAACACATGGCTGCACACTGCCAATTTCGAGATCTGTGCGATGAACTCATCCGCGACAAACTTGTCAGAGGAATGCTTGATAGCAAGTTACGGGGTGAACTTCTTTGTAATACTGACCTAACCCTTAATCAAGCAGAGCATGCCTGTCGGATTGCTGAGATAACATCTTCCCACACTGAGTCTGTTCCCTCCGCTCACCGTTCGCAGCATAGTGTTAATCTTACAAATGCTTCCTCTCATAACACTCATACAAGGTCTGTTCGATGTCAAAATTGCAATTATTTTCATGCTACGGGTCGGCAGTTCTGCGTTGCTTATGGTAAAGCCTGTAATTTCTGCAAGAAGTTAAACCACTATGCTCGATGCTGTCATTCCCGTGTGACTCAAACAGCTTCAAGGACAAGCCTGCACCTGCTACAACATGAGGTTGCTGATAATGAACCTGACTTGCCATCGCCCGCTCCAATATCAGAAAGTACAGATACCGGTTCCGCTATCCGCTCTCTCCTCCCTTCGTCTAACGAGCAACTTGACCCTGAGGTAACCATGTTTGTGAATAACAGGCCTTTGATCGCAAAGGTTGATACTGGCGCGAAATGTAATGTCATCTCGTTATCAGAGTTTAAAAACATTTGTAATGCTGAACGTATTTCAAAGGCCTCGGCCACTCTTTGGGCTTATGGGGTAGATGTTCTACATCCTCTTGGACAAACTGATTTAAAATGCACCATAGACAAGCAGACCCGTTTAAAGTTTAAGACCCTTAAAGTTTTATATTGTTGAGGGGGATTCAGAGACTTTGCTTGGTATCAATGCATGCCACGATCTAGGCCTTGTCGTGCCGTCCATCAACTCTTTCTCGCTGATGGACCCCCTCAACAGTTACTCTCTCAATACAAAGATCTGTTTAACGACAAGCTTGGCAAGTTGCCTGTCAAATACCGCATTGTTGTCGATCCCAACGTCACTCCTGTGGTCCGAGCACCACATTCTGTTTCACATGCCATGCGTGAGAGAGTACACAATGAACTCAAACGGATGGTCTCCATGGGTGTTATTGCTGAAGTTACTGACCCATCTGGCTGGGTTTCCACCATGGTGGTTGCGACAAAGAAAAACAAGGAGGAGATCCGTATCTGCATAAACCCCAGAGATCTCAACACTGCCATCAAACGCCCGCACTACCCTATGCGAACATTAGAAGAAGTTGCTGCTCAGATTGGCAACGCATCAGTATTCTCCATTCTGGATGCCAAGAGCTTGTTTTGGCAGATTCCACTGGACCCAGACTTGTCCAATCTTACTACGTTCGGCACCCCCTTTGGCCGATACAAATTTCTGAGGATAGGAAATGGGATGAAGAACATGTGGGTAGTAGAGAGCAGGGAGGAAAATGGGGGAGATAGAGTAAGGAGAGAAGTCATATAAACATATAATGGAAGAGGGGAAAGGATCTAGGTGATCAGCACTGTGGTAGTGGAAAGAAAGGTGTCTGTGAAGGGGTTGGGGCAGGGTGGACTGGGTAGATGAGAATTTTATCTGAAATTGGAGAATTCAGATTTCATCCTATTGGATTGTAGCCTAGCCAAGTGCAAAACAAGGTGCTGATCTTCCTGTTTACGTGTGGCCTTACTCTGACAGTGGAACCTGTCTGTTGTCCCTGTGCCTGTAATTGTCCTTCAAAAGAAGAATTCAATTTTAAAAATATGTGCTTTCTTTTGGCTCCACAATAACCTTTCAGCTTTCACCTGGAAATATAAATAAGGCACAGATTCTTAAACGAGATCCTTAAACATTTATAACAATCATTTGCCAGTGTGTTTTCAAGTTATGTAAATCCTCTATTTCAATTATTCACTCAAACATCTTGCAACTTCCAATAGAATTAAAGAGAAAAGGTGCCATAATTCATCCCCTGCTCACTATTTCATGAACTATACTTTCAGAAAATGATACCTTCAGATGCTACTGAGCAATTTGCTTTGAGCTCTTAAGTAGAGGTTGTCAATTTTCAAAGTGAATAGCTGGCAGCATTTTTGAATTCTTTTTTATGCAAACTGATTACATCCTACAAAACCTTAAGCTGCATATAATTTTGTAAATATTTTTTTATGTGTTTGTGGGTTGACCCTTCTGATTTTGCAGTTTGTTGCCTGCAGAATTTCCCAAGGGAATGACTTCACATTAATTTCTCAGTAAATCTCATAAACTTGAAATGGAGATATTTAACATTTTGTGAGTGTGTATTTTGTTTGTATGTATGTGCGTATGAATGTGCATATTTGTACATTGTGTGTTTTGTGTGTGAATGTGTGTGCATGTTGGAAGCATCCTTATGCTCACATGCACACCTGTGCACATGTTTGCACACATGCATGTGCACAGGCACGTGTGTGTATGTGTGCGATCATGTGTGTTTATGTGCATTATATTTCATACTTTGGTTCATGTGTGTTTGTGTGCATGTGTGTATGTGCATGCATGTGTGTTTGAGTATATTGGAACAAAAATGCTCAAGATAAGATAGACTCTCTCTTAATGCTGGGTAGATTCGATTTTCTTGTGACAGCATAGCTGGCAGTCTGGTTTTACTTGCCTGGTAAAATACTACCGGCGTTATCATTAAATCCTAATTAGAAAGATCTTCATCCAGCACAGCAGCAAATCAGAAATTCAATGGTACACTAGGAACTGAAGGGGTGAACACTCATTTTGTCCATTGCATGCGTGAATTGCATACACTCTTTATTTTGTTGTTCTGACGCAGGAAGTGGAGTGGCTTGCATTACCCATCCCTACTTTCTCTGTACATGATGATGTTGATCCACCCTCTTGAACTGCTGCTGTCCTCATGGTGAAGGTGCTCTCTCAATATTGTTTAAGACATTCCTGTTTTCAGACCCAATGGCGACAGAAGAACCGCCATCACTATCCAAGTCATGACAAGTGTGAGGGGATTGTTTAGGGGATAGAGATTGCAGATTTCAGAGGAGCTGTCAGTGTTGCCATAGTGCAGTTGCCTATGATAGATGTTGGTGCATTTGTTGGGGCACTTTGCAGATCGCGCAAAGCGACAGGAATTGTGAGGTGGCGTGAACCCAGTGAATGTGCGGGATGGTGGAGAGGATGCAAATCCTTCAGCTTTCTGTGACCGGTGATGTCAAGTTGCTTGAGGCTCATTGAAGCTGCACTCAAGCAAGCAAGTGAAGAGTATTCCTTCACAGCCACATCCCCATATAATGACTTCCCAATGATGCTGGAATAAAATGAATCGTTGACTTTTATTGTTGAAGTATACAAGAACAATTCATGGTAACCTTCATGTTTACACATTTCAAGATATTTTTGAGTACATCATTACTTATAATTTATTACTGATTGAAACAAATGTGATAAATACACAATTAATTATTGGAACAGATTCAATTATTATGTTAGTCTGAACTGATATCTTGCAGATATCATATTCCCATAAAGACCTGAGCTGAGCTCTTGACACTGCATCCTCTACATCATAAATGCAGGCATCATAATGATATGTTTGCCAGCCTAGTCCATAAGATAAATGGGCCCCTTTCCTCAGGTATTATTCCCCTCTTCAAAATACTACATCAATGCCTCCCTTGCCTGGCAAACTAAGGCCCGTCTCCAATGTTCTTGGATACTTCATTTGCTTACCTTTTGGGCAAATCCTTTTTCACTTTGGTATTGCCACACCACTGCAGCATGTAAATGATACTCCATGTATCAGGAGCAAACATCCTTGCTTCTCCCTCCCGCAGCCTCTGAAACAATAGATTGAGTTGACATGAATCTTACTGAGCAACATTGTCATCCTGTGCTCACCTCTGAGATACACAGATCTTCCAAAATGATCTCATATGTGTCCTTGAAAAAGACATCAGTTGTTGCACAATGGCACAGCTAGTAGAGGCGCTGCCCCCCAGCATCAAAGCTTTAATCACCACCTAGGATGCTGTCTGTGTCAAGTTTGCATTTTCACCCTGTGGGTTTGTGGGTTGCTCCGTTTCCACCTACATCCCAAGGACATGCAGATTGGGAGGTCAATTAGCCATTGTAAACTGCCCCTCGTGTGCACGTGAGTGGGAGAATTTAGCAGGAACTGGTGGGAATGTAGGGAGAATAAAGTAGGATTAGTATAAATAGGTGTCTGATGATCGACATGGACTCAACAGATCAGAGGGCCTGTTTCCTCACTGTATGCCTCTTTGATTCTTTGGCTCCATTAATGCCACAGTTCACCAACTGGGCAGACCAGAATAAAGCTCCACATCACTACTGAGACAAGCTTTAACAGATGGCAAAACCTCATTCTCAGATTTAATGTGTTAAGATTTTTCAATGCTCCTGAATATCCCTTACACTAGGAAAATTCATAAAACTATTAAATATTGATTCAGTGATTAAAAATTGTGATTTGTTTTAAGAAGATAAAATCATATGAAAGCGTCAGAACACCGTTAAATATTGAAAACATGATTTGCAGATAGTTTTTAAAAAAAGTTATTTTTTAATGCTTTTCCTCACTTTGTAAAAATGTGACTGAAATGAACAAACCTGGAGTTGTTGTAGGGTGCAAGACCATGGAGCAGAATCCCTGTTTAATTTCTGGGCATTCTAGTGAACTGTTGCTCCACTGTTAGACTCTATACAGAGCCTGGCAGCAGAGTGTATTGCCTCACAAATAACCTGGATATGCTTCAACATGCCTATCACCACAACAGGTCAACAGCAGATGCTATCTTACTCGCTTTTCACTGTGTTCTGGATTATATGGATAACAGTACACCAGCCTGTTGTTTATTGACAACAGCTTGACGCTAAACATGTTATCCCCTCGAAACTCGTCAATAAGCTCTGTACTTTCCCTTTGCAACTGGGTCCTTGATTTTCTCATTGGACGACCTCAATCAGTACAGATTGGTGACAGCATTTCCTCCAGATTGACCATCAGCACAGTTTACCTCAAAGCTGTATGCTTATTGAGTCATAGAGTCATACAGCACGGGCCAGAAGGCCGTGATCAACCAGTATCAAGACAGTAGGCCTAACTTTCCCATGCAGACCAGGATGCCCCATCTACGCTAGCCTCACCTGTCGCGTTTGATCCATATTTATCTGACCCTTTCCTATCCATGTTCCTGTCTAAATGTTTGTTAAAATGTTGTTATAGTACCTGCTTCAACCACCTCCTATGGCAGGTCATTCCCTATACCCACCACTCCCCGCTTGAAAATGTTACCCCTCAGGTTCCTATTAAATCTTTCCCCACACCTTAAAGCTATGTCCAACTCTGCATAAAAGACATTCACCCTATATATCCCCCTCATGATTTTATTACACCTCTATAAAATCACTCCATTAGCGTCCTCTACGCTAATGCATAAAGTCCTCGCCAGCCCAACCTCTCCTCAGAACTCAGGCCTTCAAGTCCTGGCAATATCCTTGTAAATCTTCACTACAGTCTTCCCAACTTAGTGACATCCGTCCTATAGTACAGTAACAAAAAATAAATGCAACACAGCAATTACAGCTTCACCACTGTCTTGTTCAACTGTAACATAACATCCCAATTTCTATTCTCAATACCCTGAATGATGAAGATCAATGTATCAAAAGACCTCTTGATGTCATTTTTAGGTTAGGTTGCCAACTGTCCCGTATTAGCCGGGACATCCCGTATATTGGGCTAAATTGGTTTGTCCCAATACGGGACCACCCTTGTCCCATATTTGACTGCTACTACTTGGGTCGAGGGGACTCGGGTCGGAGTGCCGCGTCCGGCCCCACCTCACACATCCCGACATAGTGCTGCCCATGGAGTGCAGCAGCAGCGCCTCGCCCGTGGCCCCGTCGGTCGGCAGCCCGGCCAACTATCCGACCTTCGGACCTTTGCTTATGTCTAGTGCCCGGGCCAAAACTCCTCAGCTGGCCCGCCGGATGGGCTTTGTGTGCAGTCCAGTACCCGGGCCAACTCATTATTCACTCAGCCACAGCCGAGTCGGTCGACGAACTGCCATTGGGAATTAGTCCCTTATTTTGACCTTTTGTCCCTTATTTGGGAGTGAGAAAGTTGGCAACCCTACTTTTAGGGAACTATGTACCTGCACTCCTAGATCCCTCTGCTTTACAACACTACATCGGGCCCTACCATTCACTGTGAAGGTCCTGCCTGGGTTTGCCTTCACAAAATACAACACCTTGAACCTATCTGCACTAAACTCGATTCACCATTGCTTTGATCACTTGCCCAACTGATCACCATCCCTCTGTAATTTTTGATATCCATCTTCACTATCACCAATACTACCCATTTTAATGTCATCTGCAAGCTTACTAATCATGTTTTCTACATTCTCATCCAAATCGTTGATATAAACCATAAACAGCAATGCACCCAGTAAGTGTCCCTGAGGCACACCACTAGTTACAGGCCTCCAGTCTGAAAACAACCTTCCACCATCACTCTCTGTTTCCTTCCATGGAGCCAGTTCTTTATCAAGTCAGCTAGCTCTCCCATGATTTCAGGTTCCCATGCAATCTAACCTTCCAGAGCAGCCTACCTTATTAAATGTCTTGCTGAAGTCCATAAGACAACATCTATGGCTTTAGCCTCGACAACCTTGTTTGTTACATTTTGAAAAGCTCAATCAGACTCATACGTCATAATCTCCTATGCAAAAACCATGCTGTCTATCCCTGACCAATCCCTGTCTATCCATATATATATATATATATATATATATAACCTATCACTCAGAATCCTCTCCAGTAATTGCCCACCACTTATGCTTGCCTCATATCAGATGTAATCCCATGCTCTATTCTCTTTACACTCATAACAGTAAGGGTAAGCTCCACTCCAATATCATCTATAAAATGATGATAACACCATTGTAGTTGGGCCAATTACTGGAGCTGATGAATCATTGTATGCAACAGAGATAAAACACCGGTTGGAGTGGTGTCACAACAACAATCTCTCACTTAATGTCAACAAGACAAGAACTGAAAGAAAAGTGGAGAGACCGCTTGCTAATCTATATTCGTGGAGTGGAGAGAGTTAGGAGCTTCATATTCCTGGGCATTAACACCAAGGATGACCTGTGCTGGGTCCAGCACATAGATCTCAATGAAGGCTCACCAGCATCTCCACTTTCCTAGAACTTTAAAGAGATTCTGTATGTGTCCAACAAACTTTTACAGATGTACTGTAGAAAGTATCCTGACTGGTTGCATCATAGCCTGGTATGGCAATTCCAACATACAGGAATGCAAGAGGCTGCAGAGTGTGCGAACTCAGCCCGGTCTATCATGGGCACAGCCTTCCCCAACAGCTACATGGGGTGATGCCTTAAAAAGTCACCATCTATCATCAAAGATCATCGCCATCAGAGCCATGCTCCCTTCACACTTCTCCCATTATGTTGGAGTTACAGAAGTCTGAAGTCCAACACCATCAGGTTTAGAAACAGCTACGTTCCTACAAGTATAACGTGCTTGAACCAACATACATGATCCCAACCCTACCTCTCCAAAAGACTCTTCCACTACTAATTAAGGTTTCGCAGCAATGTCTTGTTTATCATTGCACAGTCTTTGTATCTTATACCTCACTATAGTTGTGTATATAGCACTGAACATGAACTTGAACTTGAATATAATTGGGAAGTCACCAAGGTACTGGAGTAACTCAGTGGGTCAGGCAGCATCTCTTGAAAAAAGGAATAAGTGCCGTTTTAGGTCAGAGCCCTTCTTCAGACCCCTCCTTCAGTTTCCGAATCAAAACATCACCTAGTCCTTTCTCCAGAGATGCTGCCTGACCCGCTGAGTTACTCCAGAATTTTGTGTCTATTTTTGGTATAAACCAGCATCTGCAATTCCTTCCGACACACTATACAATTTAAACTTCTTGTTTCAATATTTGAATCTAATTTCCTCACTTTTCCTTGAACCTCCAATCTCAAATCCGCTTAGGATCTATTTTCTTTCACTTTCCACTCCCTTCTCCTACCCAGCCCTCCCCCTTTTCCCCATTGTTGACAACCAGATTTCTAGACCTCTGGCCTGTGGTATGAAATTGACTCCCTGAAACTTCCACCTCTATCATCAAGTTTTTGGTCACACCTTCCTGAACTCTTTGTTGGTTCAGCACTCTCTTGTGTCCAATTACTCTCCTGGTATGCATCTCTTTAATCTTATATGGGGTAACAAAATGTAGAATCAAGGAACTGCAGATGCTGGTTTACAAAGAAGGATACAAAGTGCTAGAATAACTCAAAAGGGTCCCGACCCAAAATGTCACCCATCCATGTTCTCCAGAGATACTGCATGGCCCACTGAGCTACTCCAGCACTTTGAGTCCTTTCTTATATTGGGTGGTATCCACCACAAGAGGGCACTAGGAAGCCTTCAAAGCCAATTCTCAAGGGTAACCTCTGATATAATGGCTGAAAGTGGCATTGCAGCTGTAGGGAATTCTTTCAGAGTTAAATTAGATTCCAACGGAATGTGTGAAAGATAAGTGCTGAAGATTGTTGTTGCGGCATTTTGAATAGTCTCCCAGGGGACTGCGGTGAAGCCGGGCGTTGAGGCCTGTCTGGGCCGAAGGAGCCTCAGAGGTGACAGTGATGGGAGCCTCAGCGGCGGCAGTGGGGCCTCGGCAATAGCGGGAGCCTGAGCCACAACGCGGGCCTCAGCGGCAACGGGAGCCTTGGTGATGGTGGGGCCTCGCGGTCGATGAGCGAGAGGGGGGAGGGGAAGACAATGGGGATCCAAAGTGGGGGGACCGCCATGAGGGACGGTAGGAGAACAGGGGGCACCCGGTGTGGGGGAAGAGAGGGCATTTTAGATTGGAATCCTCCAGCCCAGGGATAGGTCTGTGTTTGTTTGTTTGTTCATTTGTCCCGGTGAAGGTGTTGTGCACACGGCACAACAGTCACTTGTCTTTTTCTTTTTGTTTTCACTTTTAATTTCAAGTTTTTGTGTAACGTGTGTGTTGTGACTGTGGGCAGACCAATTTCCCTCTGGGGATGAATAAAGCATTATCGTATCGTATTGTCTTGTACTGTATCGATTAGAAAGCCAACTGTTAAATATCACTAAGTCAAAGATTTTAGAGCAAAAAGACCTTTCCTTGAAGATTCCACACATTTGTCTTCAGTGCTTCTTAATTTTGCAGAAGTGTGGAAACTATAAGGAAAGCTAACTCCAGGCAGATTTCAATATGAATTGGATATCTTAACAGGAGACAGGAAAAGAAAGGGTGAGGCATTGACAATATATTAGAGTTCAAGTAAGAGAGGTTAACATTTGCACCTTCTACAACCATAGAATAGTCCAACGGGCATTCCCAGCCAAAGAGAAATATTAATGTAGGAATGGGGCAGATTGATGCCTGTATCATACCATCTATTTTACACTTAATGTTCCTTGATTCCATGGCAATTTCTTTGTCAAAGCTTGTGCCACACCTTTTTCCACACCACGGATATGGAAAGGTGGGCCTTCTGTGCAGGTGTGTATGCAGGAAATAGGTTGTTGCACATGTGTATCTACTGAAGTAATTGCAAAAGTTTTCATTAAAAACTGTTCCTATTAAATACTGCAGCATATTTTTTATCCTTAACCTTCAGTGATTTTACAACAAGTTTCTCACGGGGAGGACTGAACAGAGTTTTTTAAATGATTCTTCTTCTTAATAAACCCAGATTAGGTCTGTACAGTTGTGAAGCAGTAGTGTTGCTGTCCAACAGCACCAGAGCCCCAGGTTGGATCCTGACTACAGGTGCTGTGTGTACAGAGTTGGCATGTTCTCTCCGTGAAACCAGATTCCTCCCACACTCCAAAAAAGTACAGGTTTGTAGGTTAATTAGCTTTGGTAAAAATTGTAAATTGTCCCTAGCATGTAGGCTAGTATACAGGGCCGCTGGTCGACGCGGACTTGGTGAGCTGAAGGGCCTGTGCGCATGCTGTATCTCTAAACTAAACTCATTTTGACAGTATAAACAAACCGCTGCTAATCACCACTCTTAAATACTCCAAGGAATACACTATAATGGAGAGAAAATAAACAATAATGGTGTTTAGCAATTTCTTTTGCTCAGGGAAGATTTTAATTTTGAGATTTTAATAGAAAGCTAACTAATACTTTCCCAAGTGAATATCTTCTGATATGCCCAAAGCAAACCCATTGGCCACAATCCCTCAGGAACGATAGAGAAACTAGAGAGAAGTTGATCCACCTACCTCCATGCTGTGGTATTCTACAATTAAATTATCATAATGATATTGCTCCCATTCTTACATAATTCCTGAAGACATACATGGCTTATTGTTGCTAAAATGCTGAGAGTATCAGTTCACATGAGATTGCATTGATTAGTCCTTTAAGATTTCATTAATGCTGTGTACATGCTGAAATGTTCATAAAACATGAATTTCCTAATCAATAGCTGCCGCCCTATCACTGACCATCAGTAATACCTCTGCTAGCTCGGATGCCTACAAAAATCTGATTCATTCCACCATTACCTGAGGATATACGTTCCCAGACCCCATTTGTTGGCAGGGGTGCTGAGGAAGAGGATTTTTTGGAATGTATGCGGGATAGTTATCTAAATCAACATGTAGAGCAGGCTATTTTAGACTGGAAATGAGGAAGGGGTAATTAATCTGCTGAATGGACTCTTCATTGTTAATTCTTAAAAAGAAAGGTAATTTGAAAGAATAATTTGGCAATTAATTCTACGGAGCATTTAAAGACTCATGGAGTTTGAACATCCCATATCTTTCAAAAGAATCATGGCATACCACATGTAGTTTTTGTGCTGTAAAAACCTTGAATGGAAAAAAGCACACTGAGTTGATCTCAAGGATGCATTTAACTCTCTTGAAATAAATAATCTTTCTCAAATTAAAGACCTCTTTAACATCTGTCATCAAAACACTGGGAAAAAAGCAATGTATGTCACTGCTGTTCTCCAGAAAGTGCCTGGCACCTACTAGAGTCTTGCCTTGTTACATGATCTCTACTAAACCCTCAAGCACCCCCCATCTCATTAAATAACTGGATGCAACTTTTATGACACTATTGCAACTAAGGCATATGAACAAATGTTTGCAAATGTGTCAGGTGGCAACAGGAAGCAGACTTTATTTAAATGGTGGCAATTTTCCACCAGTGAAATTATTTTACTTTTATAGCAAAAGGATTTGAATGGTAAACCTATATCATGTTATTAACTGGATGGATAGACATACAGCATGTCGGGGTTACATGTACAAAAATGCTTCCCCTGTTTAGATCTAATCCGACAGGCGAGAAACTGAACTCAACCCAATGAAGACGTCGGAAGGCTGACAAAATACTTGGTCAGAGATACTGTAGGATTTAATAAACCAAATCTCCTGGTTCAATGGTTCAATAGTGCTTTATGTCACATGTGCAAATGCACAGCGAAATTCCCAATCGGTAGAGTACCCCAATTAGCAAAGTGTCAAGCGTTATGGGGAGAAGGCAGGAAAATGGGACTAGGAGGCACAGTTTTTCTAATCTCTTACCTTGACGGAGATGCAATTCTTTTTCCATATCGTATCCCCGTCCGCACTGTGGCCTAACATCGAGGAGTTGGCGGCCTTTGCTGGAGACCGACTTCAGGAACTCCACCACGGGAGGCTGCAGGACTTACCATCATGGAGGCCGCGATCCCTTTGCCAGGGATCGACCTCTGCGCTCCAAACGCGAGTGCCTGCGGACTTTAACATCACGGAGCTTGTGGTCTCTGGTCAGAGACCAACTTCGGGAGCTCCAAGCTGCTGGAGCTTAGACCGCCCTGACGCGGCAGCTTCGATCGCGCCGACACAGGAGCTTCGATCGCCCCGATGTGAGGGCTTCGACCGCCTGCTGCGGGAGCTTCGATCGTCCCGACTGTGGATGATTTGACTGGCCTGACTGCGGGAGAATAAAGAGGAAGAAGATTAGACTTTATTGCCTTCCATCACAGTGAGGAACGTGGGGAATCCGCTGTGTTTATGTTCATATGTTAATGGGATATTTACGTTGATTTTTATGTCATTGTGTGTCTTGTTGCTTTTTTTTAGTACGGCTGTATGGTAATTCGAATTTTACTGTACCCTAATTGGTACATGTGACAAAAAACTGACCTTGAAACCTTAATACCTTGAATCCTTGAGATCAGCCATGTTTGAATGACGGAGTAGACTCGATGGGCCTAATTCTACTCTTTGAACTTGTGAACTTGCGAACATGTGAAAATGTACATAAATAGTCCACTGAGCCCGTATGCAAGAGGCAGCATATTTGTCACCCTTTAGTTTTCATGAGCGATCCAGGCAAGCCCCAGGCTGCTGCGAAGCCTCCAGCCATCACCTTCCTTGGACGTCTGGATCGACCTCTGAACCGATGTCCATCTCCTCACCCATCTTTGTTCCCCAGGGGCGGTACATGCAGCCGACCTGTAAGGCGCAGTAGGCCAGACCTTGGTCCCTCTCCTACCAGGCTTGCTCCTCGACCGCCGTGTCCGTCGTCTTCATCACAGGCTCCATCCTTCAGGTCTCTGGTCTTCGGGGAAGGCCAGGGCTTGCTTGGCGGCTTCCTCGCAACTGACCGAGGCTTGTTGGGTCTTAGTGCGTCTGGCCGCAGAGAGTGACCAGGGCTGGCTTCTCGCCAAACTATCATGATATACTAATCAGATAAACTATCAGATATACTAAGGCCCACCGGGTATCTGGCCATGGGGGACGAGCAGGACCGGCCTGGCGAGTTCCCGCCAACTGGCCGCGGCCTGCTCTGAGCTTCTGTGTATCAAGATACAGTGAAAAACCTGTAGAACATAGAATAGTACAACACGGGAACAGGCCCTGCCCACATGTGATCCCTATCCCTCCTTTCAAGTTTTTGTATCTTTTGTGTGAGTGGTCCTTGATTATAAAGTCATAGCGAGTTATAAAATCATGCAGCACAGAAACAGGTTCTTTGATCCAACTTGTCCGTGCCGACTAAGATGTCCCATCTAAACTAGTCCCATTTCCCATGTTTGGCCTATATGCCTTTAAACGTTTCCTGTCCACATATATATCCTAGTGTCTTTTAAATGTTGTTATAGTACCTTCCTCAACTACCTCCTCTGTCTGAAGAAGGGTCTCGACCCGAAACGTCGCCTATCTCCTTCGCTCCTTAGATGCTGCTGCACCCGCTGAGTTTCTCCAGCTTTTTGTGTACCCTCGATTCTCCAGCATCTGCAGTTCCTTCTTTAACACCTCCTCTGGCAGCTTGTTCCAACTTCCTATCACCCTCCAAGTTAAAAAGTTGCCCCTTAGGGTTCTATTAAATCTTGCCTCTCTCACCTTAAACCTATGTATTTCTTCTGGTTTCTGATTCCTTCACCTTGGCTAAAAAACACTGTGCATTCACCTTCTTGATCTATTCCCCTCTAGATTTTATACACCTATAAAATCACCCTCAATCTGTTGCACTCAAGGAATAAAGTCCTAGCCTGTACAACCAATTCCTATAGCTTAGTCCCTCTTGTCCTGGCAACATCATTGTAAATCCTCCATGCACTCTTTACAGCTTAATGGCATCCTTCCTATTGCAGGGTGACCAAAACTGAACAGTTTTCTCCAAATGTAACCTCATCAATATTTTGTACAACTGTAACAAAACACCCCAATTTTTATATTCAGTACCCTGACTGATGATGGCCAATGTACCAAAAGCCTTTTTACTACCCCATATACCCATGACCATCTATCACTGAACCATGTACCTTTACAACTAGATCCCTCAACTATACATTTGTTGGCTGCTTTCCCTTTGGCAGTGCTACAAGTACTGTAGATGGAGTTGATGAAGTGTGTTGAGGGTGGTGGGAGGGTGTGTGTGTGTGTGGGGGGGGGGGTCTGAAGGCTGTGCATCCACAAGCTGTGATGCATCCCAATAGGATGCTTTCAGTATATGTGGGAGATCTTGAAGGATTTAACTGAGGCCATGTCTCTTTCATAGTTTGAAGAGCCTTAGGCTATTAATGTAATTTGCCTTCAGATTGGAATGAGAGATATAGAAACAAGGAACAGCATATGCTGGTTTACAAATAAGAGAAGAGAGTGCTGAAGTAATTCAGCGGGTCAGGCAGCTGAGTTAATGGTGATGTTTCATGTCGGGACCATTCATGGTGGCGAGGAGGCGGGGAGGGTTGAGGTGAAGGAGTGTGAGCAAGGGCTGAAGTGAAATATAATTGGGTAAATGAAGGTAGGGAAATGGAACCAGTGCATTGCGTTGGAGAGCTGGCACCTGTTCATCAAATAAAAATAAAGGTGTGTCACTTCTGGAGCTCATTCAGCAGCGTGAAGGAGCAATGTAGAACGATGGGATTCCCTCAGCCTGCCCCTCTATTTAATGATTCAACAGTGGAGTGCCCAACATTTGCTGCTAGAGGTCATTGAATGGAATATTTGTTTCTGTCACATTCATGTGTGTTGCACCTCCTCTGACCTGTCATATAAATGTTGACCGATGTCACATTGCAGAACCTGCCAGCATTGGGTTAGAAACACATTGAGTGCAATGAAGATACCTGTGGTAGACTAGAGTTGTTGCTGCTTTCTTGCCCAGTGTGACCAGATTCAGGGAGATGGCTATAGATCAGTCCTCTGCATTCTCTTCATCATGGCTCTGTAATCTCCAATCTCCAATATGCAGGAGCATCCATGGAGAAGTTACTGTTTAAGAAAGAACTGCAGATGCTGAGAAAATCGAAGGTAGACAAAAATGCTGGAGAAATTCACCGGGTGAGGCAGCATCTATGGAGCAAAGGAATAGGTGTCGTTTCGGGTCGGGACTCTTCTTCAGACTGATGTCGGGGGGGGGGGGGGGGGATGAAGTTACAGGTTACCTCAGGTCAATAGTACAGAAACTACAGACAAATCTATTAATCAGAGGTTGAACAATTAAGGCTAATGACCTGACACTGTTATAAGCAAGAGGATGTTCACTTTATCTGATGACGTTGATATAAAATAGATCAATTAATTAGAAAATCATTTAGGAGAAATCCTATTGCAGTAGCGGACTGGAAATCCATTGCATGCCTATGGTCTGGAGACATCTGAAATAGATGCAGACTTTTAGCCAATGCTCTCAGAAAAATGGAGAGGGTTAGTTTCACAGTCTCTGCCCTGCAGCCTTTTACAATCTCTGCATTCCTTTTTCTCTGACTTCTTGCACATACCTGATTTTTTTTTTCACCATTCTCAGGCAGCTCTACAGTTTCTCAGGCTCTGGAATTCCATCCCTCAGTCATTCAACTCCCTTGTTCTCCATTTTCAGGACTTACCATAAAGCACACCTCTTTGGCCACAATTTCAATCACCTACTTCAACACCACCTTGAAAGCCTCAGGTGTAAAATTTCATTTAATAGTGCTTTCCATCATGACATACTGTAGATGTCTTACTATGCTAAATATGCAGTAATTGCTGTTGGAGGCTCCTTTATCAGAGGAGTTGTCAATGGAACAGAATACTGGAATACTCAGCAAGTTATCCATACCTGAAGGTACCCCGCCTAAGAAATTCCTCTGGTGATATCCCAAGATTGAGAATACTGCTGTCGCTAAAGGCCATCCGATGAAGATTCTGCAATTTACTGATGATTTATCCTTTGCATTTTTGAAGTGTGGGATGTAGATAGGGCTTCAAGCTGTATGTAAGTATGTTTTCTTTTTGAAATACAGATAGATAAGAAACAACTAAAATTACTAAATATTTGGCAAAGAAATGTGAGAGTTTGTAGCTTGCAGAAAATATATTTTGCAGGGGAAACATTATCTCCATTTATCTAAAGCAGTGACCAAATAAAGTTCTAATTGACCATTAAATAACAAAATCCAGTAATTGCTCCATCATCTGTCATCACCATAATGACAACATGCCCCAGAATTGGCTACGTAGTACTAATAGCAATCTTCAAAAAATACTCTAAATTCTGGAGGCAGTTGAGTTTGCATCAGCATCAGTCTTCTGATGCTTCATGTCAGATGCCAAAGAGCTATTTGAAGTCTCTCTCCAACACACAGGAGATCCAACTCATATTTACAGTTCAAAAAGGAAAATGCAACCATACTACTGGAAGGTTTGGGCAACTTTTCATCTACTCTACCTCTCTGCACCAATTTATTTAATTCCTGGGAACTTTTCTGCAGAATGTCACAGGACAATTTGGAAGAGTTGGGTCCACAACTAACCATTGGCTGATTCTGGAATGTGCCTGAAGGAGAGGACAAAGGAAAAGATCAAGGGAAATAAGTTTAGTGATCTTGGGGAAGCATCATTTAAATGGACCAGCTTACTATCTAAGCAGGAAGCTGGAGTCTATCCACCTTTTCATGGCTCTTTCAGTGCAACTCCTGTATCTCACACAACTCCCAGATTTCTCTTTCTCGCAATGTTTGCCCTTTTTTCCTTCTATTTTGATTTAATTGTAACTTTGTAATTGCCTTCATGAGACTCCCACACCCCTTACCTGTTAGCTTGCATAGATCCCATGGGATCATAGTACATAACAGATGGAGGCAACACACATTAATTTCTGATGAAAGTTCACTGTCGTAAACCATTAACTCTCTTCCTTTTCACAGATTATACCTGCCCTGCTGATGATTTTCAGCATTTTATTTGGCACGCCAAATAGATATGTTTGGTCCCTCACATATTTCCGTTTCCATAGCTATTCGTGCATTGGGGGTACACAAAAGGCTGGAGAAACTCAGCGGGTGCTGAGGTTCAGACTGAAGAAGGGTCTCGACCCGAAACGTCGCCTATCTCCTTCGCTCCTTAGATGCTGCTGCACCTGCTGAGTTTCTCCAGCCTTTTGTGTACCCTCGATTCTCCAGCATCTGCAGTTCCTTCTTTAACAGCCATTCGTGCATTGTTTGGCAGCAGGGAGATGCAGGTGTGTAGTTGAAATGCCATTCTCGTCCATCCCATATTGTTCCAGCATCCTATCATCTACTCTCCAGTTGCCTCTTTAATATTTATTTGCCAAGATCCAACAAACCTCGCTCCTGGGATGCTCGGCAGAGAGCTCCCGGAATGTGCCACGGAGCTGAACAAAGATGGACCCAGCGGGCCACCGTGAATGACAACAGACTCGATGGGTCACCCACGGCCATGTCCATCAGCAGGTCTGGCGCAGCTGCCCACAGGGAAAACTCGGAAGGCACCAAGCTCGGCCAAGACTAGAGAGACAAGGAGGAGGGAGCCGCTGCGGACGACGGACGAGTGAAGTGGGCCGGTAGGAGAGGGACCGGGGTATTTCCTCCTGGGCCTTCAAGATAGGCTGCTGGAGGTGCCCCACTGGGACACAAAGGCGGTCGGGTGAGGTAAAGGATGTTGGTTCAGGAACCAACACAGTCGAGGGTGACAGAGGAGGCCCTGAAGCAGCCTATGGGGCACTCCAGTACATTCAGCATGTGGAATGGACTTTGGACTTTAGAATTTTTCTTTGTGTAAATGGTGCCAAAAATGGTGTCTGAATATGGTGCATGTGTAATCTATGCAAAACAAATTTCACTGTGTAATGCACACCTGACGATAAAGAACCATTGTACCATTGAAGTCAATTTGATTCCATGCATTGCTAACTTTTTATCACAACTGCAAAGTTGAGTGTGGGAGCTACACAAGTAATGGAAACAGCACTTCTCCTTCACTTGATTTATTTGTGAGTTGAGTCTGGAAACATGGCAGACCTAGACCGTAACCCCAACACTGTGTCACAGAGATCCTATTGGAGTTCAACAGAGACCAAAGGTATCCAAGTTAAAACCAAAATAATCTACGTAACAGACGGTGCATTTGTAATGCATCACTCTTATTAACCAGTGACTCCACTAAGTCAGTCTTTGAATCCTGCTCTTTGATACTTTCACTTTGAGACACCGGTGTGAATTTTAACTCCGGGTGAATGCAGTCTCCCCGACACCTGGCATAACTTGTTTAACTCACTTCTGCAGTGCCCAGGGAGATAATTCTCTTCTTTCATTCTGTCGCATTGCGTTGGCCAAGGCAAACATTTACCCAAAGTGCTCAGATTGGCATCAGATCAACACAGTTGACTTAATCAGCTTATATTTGTTCACTGACCCTGCTCTAGGCTTCCCTGAATAATATAAACAATTTTGTTTAAATTATGGTTGTGTACATCAGCTAGTTTTAATAAGTAAGCAATAAACGGAACACTCAGCGTCATTTTTATGCAGCTTTCATTGATGATTTCTTTTCCACTCACATTCAAAGGGCTTGGTTTCTGCTTGGGAAATTCCAGATTTGACCAAACTCAACAGTAAATACATCTTGCCGTCTTTGCGTCTGCTTTCCAAATATCCTTGCAGTCGGTTATGTCCATTGATGCTTGACCACCGCATCACCTTCATAGGTCCGAGCCATACTCCAACCACATATCTGCACCTTGCGGTCCAATGCAGGATGGAAGTGGCTCCAGTGGGAACCGAACTGCTGACCGTTGGATTAGATGTTGAACTGAGATCCCCGGCTGACTCCACAGGTAATTCCCATGGTAATGTTCCAAGGACGAACTGCAGACACTTCCCCTTGTGTCCTGACCTACATTCATCCATCAACTAGGATAATCAGTTTTTTAATGGACTAATTGGACGGTTTTGCCATTGTTGGGATGAAAGTGGCTCTCATATTGTCCAGAATTTCACAGAGTATAGGAAATAGGCCCTTCACACCTGGTTCACCATTCAATAAGACCATGGTAATATTTTTAAACTCTAACTCTCCTCCACTCATCCAAATTCTGTGCTGTACTTAATATCAAAAAATCTTGAGTATCCACAGTGACTAAGCCTTCACAACTCTCTCAGATTCACTCCCCTCCCAATAAAGAAGTATCTTCTCAAGCAATAGGAGCAATAATCTCTGCCTCCATTCAGTGGTATTTGAGGGGCCTCAATGTCAAAGGGCAGAGTCTCAATGTCAAAGAACAGAGATTCTGGGAGCTCAGCTGTAATGAAGCCTGGTCTGTGAACAGTCTTCCACAAAAAGTACAGGAAAATACTGGCACCTGTCATAACCTTGGGGTAATAGAAGCACTATTGATATTAACAAGAACGAGAGGCGATCTCATGAAATAATGTAAACTTCACATCAGGCTTGATAGGATAGGTGTGGGGCTGGTGTTGTCCCAGGTGGGGCTGCCAAGGTCCAGGGGCCACCCTCTTTAAACAATTGGTTACTCAGATCGGGCTTAAGAAGATACTTCTTTATTGGGAGAGGAGTGAATCTGAGAGTGACAAAGCATTTGGCATACTTTCAATGACTGGTGTACCATGGCACCCAGGTCTCGTTGCATCTCCCCTTTTCCTAATCGGCCACCATTCAGATAACAGATTACTTTCCTGTTTTTGCCACCAAAGTGCATAACCTCACATTTATCCACATTATACTGCATCTGTCATGCATTTGCCCACTCACCCAACCTCTATCCAAGTCACCTTGCATCCTCCTAGCATCCTCCTCACAGCTAACACTGCCCCCCCCACCCCCTTTGTGTCATCCGGAAACTTGGAGATGTTGCATTCAATTCCCTCGTCCAGATCGTTAATATATATTGTAAATAGCTGAGGTCCCAGCAATGAGCCAGCGGTACCCCACTAGTCACTGCCTGCCATTCTGAAAAGGATCCATTTACTCCTACTCTTTGCTTCCTGTCTGTCAGCCAGTTCTCTATCCACATTCATACTGAACCCCCAATACCGTGTGCTTAAGTTTGTATACTAATCTCTTATGTGGAACCTTGTCGAAAGCCTTCTGAAAGTCCAGATTTAACACATCCACTGGTTCTCCCTTATCCACTCTACTAGTTACATCCTCGAAAAATTCTATAAGATTTGTCAGACATGATTTACCTTTCATAAATCCATGCTGACTGTCCAATGATTTCACCATATTCCAAATGTGCTGCTATCCCATCTTTAATAACTAACTCTAGTTTTTTCCCACTACCGATGTTAGACTAACTGGTCTGTAATTCTCCGTTTTCTCCCTCCCTCCCTTTTTAAAAAGTGGGGTTACATTAGCTACCCTCCAATCCTCAGGAACTACTCCAGAATCTAAAGAGTTTTGAAAAATTATCACTAATGCATCCACTATTTCTGGGGCTACTTCCTTAAGTACTCTAGGATGCAGCCTATCTGGCCCTGGGGATTTATCGGCCTTTAATCCATTCAATTTACACAACACCACTTCCCGCCTAACCTGGATTTCACTCAGTTCCATCTCATTTGACCCCCGATCCCCTGCTTTTTCCGGCAGATTATTTATGTCTTCCTTAGTGAAGACAGAACCAAAGTAGTTATTCAAGTGGTCTGCCTTGTCCTTGTTCCCCATGATCAATTCACCTGTTTCTGACTGCAAGGGACCTACATTTGTTTTAACTAATCTTTTTCTCTTCACATATCACTAAAAACTTTTGCAGTCAGTTTTTATGTTCCCTGCCAGTCTTCTTTCATAATCTATTTTCCCTTTCCTAATTAAAAAGCCGTTTGGCCTCCTCTGCTGGACTCAGAATTTCTCCCAGTCCTCTGGTAGGCTGCTTTAACTGGCTAATTTGTATGCTTCATCTTTTGTTTTGATGCTATCCCTGAATTCCCTTGTTATCCACGGATGCACTACCTTCCCTGATTTATTCTTTTGCCAAACTGGGATGAACAATTGTTGTAGTTCATCCAAGCAATGGGTGACATTTCAGGTCGAGACCCTTCTTCAGACTGAAGAAGAGTCTCGACCCGAAATATCATCCATTCCTTCTCTCCAGAGATGCTGCCGGTCCCGCTGAGTTACTCCTGCATTTTGTGTCTACCTTCAAATGACGTCACGCGCTCCAGACGGCTGTGCGGACGCATGATGACGCGCGCGACCGTCGCGCATCAGTCACTACCGGCCTGTCGCGTAAATGACGGCCAAGTGGGACAGGCCCTGTAGGAGCACAGGGAGTGTTGGTTGCCTAATGTTAGGATGGGAAGATGTGACTGGGTCACATTGAAAACATTCTACACACTGAATGTGATGTATAATGCAACACTACAGTAACGCATAAGTGCAATTTTAAAGTCGGAAGGAAAAGCGGAGGACAATTAACAATGATTTCCTTAGGAGAAGAGTCGGTATGTCCGAATTCTACAATATGATTAACTGAGGTAAACACATCTGAAGAGAAACAGCAAGTCATCTCGATAAACTATTCTGCTTGCTTTTCGAATTACATACCTTTCGTGATCCACAGATCGCTTTGCACTCTATCAACGTTTAAGTAGTGTGCTCCTTTTTTATTTTTTCCTTATTGGTGGTTAGAGATTGAAGGGTCGCCTCTTTCACTCCAAGTCCATTGTCATTTGCACAAGTGCAGCGCCAGAGGTCGACTGGGCCCGCATGAGTGCCAGGGGTCCAATGGGCCCATGGTGGGTGCCGGAGGTCAGTCGAGGACATGCTGCCAAGAGAACAGAAAGGGGCCCGCTGTGGGGAGCCGCCAAGAACAAAGTGGGACCTGGCATGAGTGGGGCTGCCGAGAACAAACGAATTGGGACTAGACTTGATGGCGGAGTAGACTTGATGGGCTGAATGGCCTAATTCTACCCCTATTCATTATGATTACATTGAACACTTTGCAACTTTGTCTGTGCCCTTTATGTGGCGCCCCTTTGCATACTTTGTGCAAAGTATGCGAAATAAAGAAATTCACTGTAATATGTCACGAAATAATGGTATATAATAAAGCAGGCACTTTATGAAAATTTAGAACCAAGATTATTCTCATGTTATGAGCAATCCTGCCCCACCAGAATACTGAAAAAGCACAGAATCACCAATTACAATAGGATGACGGTGGTCGTGGATGCCACAGTCCCTCCACAGTGGATGCAGGCAAGGGAGAGAGTGAGAAATGTCCATCTGCTGTGTGCCTGGTCAAAATACATCCCATTGAGTCCTCGGTCCTGGGGTTCCAGCAGGGCCAGTACATCTGCACACTTCCAGCAAAACAATGAGCCACATTCACAAACTCCTGGCACATTCCAGAGAATGCATTCTTTTGCAATGTGATCTTCTAGTCTATTTTTAGGTTGTGCTGACATTTGGTTCCTTGCTTTGTTGAAAGCATTCTTTCGCAATCCACTGGCACACCATTTAGTTTTAAACGGCTTTATTGAAATGTAGCTGAAGAGCTGGTTTGATCAAGCATTGTCACCAGTGATGTAGTGCTTTTCATTGTGTAGACGGTAACTGTGTGCACATCATGTTAATAAGCCTGGAACCAGAAAGGTCTGTAGATGCAAGATTCTGGAGCAAAACACAAACTGCTGCAGGAACTCAACAGTTCAAGCAGCATCTGTGGAGGGAAATAGGTAAACAATGTTATGGGTGTTGCTTCTCAGAAGCGGTCTCATAGATACATAGATACATTGACAATAGGTGCAGGAGTAGGCCAATTGGCCCTTCGAGCCAGCATCGCCATTCAATGTGATCATGGCTGATAATTCACAATCAGAACCCCGTTCCTGACTTCTCCCCAAACCCCTTGATTCTGCTAGCCCTAAGAGCACAATCTAACATACTTTTGAATGCATTCAGTGAATCGGCCTCCACTGTCTACCGAGGCAGAGAATTCAACAAATTCACAACTTTCTGTGTGAAAATAGTTTTTTCTCAACTCTGTTCTAAATGGCGTACCCCCTATTCTTAAACTGTGGCCCCTGGTTCTGGACTTCCTCGACATCGGGAACATTTTTCCTGCATCTAGCGTTTCCAATCCCTTAATAATTTTATATGTTTCTATAAGATCCCCTCTCACCCTTCTAAATTCCAGTGAATACAAGGCAAGCCCAGCCGCACCATTCTTTCATCATATGACAGTCCCACCATCCCGGAAATTAACCTTGTGAACCTACGCTGCGCTCCCTCAATAGCAAGAATGTCCTTCCACAAATTAGGAGACCGAAACTGTACACAATACTCCAGGTGTGGTCTCACCAGGGCCCTGTAAAACTCCAGAAGGACCTCTTTGCTCCCATACTCAACTCTTCTCGTTAGGAAGGCCAACATGCCATTAGCTTTCTTCACAGCCTATTGTACCTGCATGCTTACTGAAGGGCTGTGGCCCGTAGGTGCGTGAAGTCAGTGTTAGTGGGCTGATCAACTTTGGGAGGCATCGCATCCATTACACACAACTTGTGCTCACAGTTCAACACAGTCTCTAAGTCAGACCATTCCCATGCTCTTTAAACACATTCCGATCCAACTTCCTTCATTCTCTATCCCTGATTCATTGACCAGGTCTATGAATTAATCTATCAGAAAATAGACTGCATGTTGATGTTGAGTTCAGAAGACTGGAATGGGAGTACATAAAACCTGAAACAGTGACCGCTGAGCAATTAGGGCAGAAATGTTGGTACGATCAGTCTACAATAAGGACAGCTGGCTAATTGGATATGCTTGCTTGATATTAATGCCTATTTGGTGTTAGTCTTTACTAAGCAGTGATTGCTAGTTTTTTTTCTCTCTGTGAGCAGCTGACAACTTGTTTGGCAATTCCCTGTCACGGATAACACATGTCATATGTTGCCAGCAACTCTTGTCCGATACATTGGGAAAGATGACTCCACAAGTGATTAAGCACAATTACTTGGATAGACATCCAAGGCCTGGGAGCTTACAGAGTGAAGCACAAAATGTGGGAATGTGGAGCCAAGCTTTCTCAGAGAGCATGTTCAGACACAACAGGCTGAGTGGCTGCATTCTGTGTGGTAATGCCATGAGTCATGAAGTTGTACAGCATACAAACAGGCCCTTAGGCCCACCACAACGACCAACCTTCTGGGGTTTCGACCCGAAGCGTCACCCATTCCTTCTCTCCAGAGATGCTGCCTGTCCCACTGAGTTACTCCAGCTTTTTGTGTCTATCTTCGGTTTAAGCCAGCATCTGCAGTTCCTTCTTACACATTAACCTGAGCCCCTTCTGCTCTCTGGGAGATCCAATGCAATAATTCTGTAGAGGTGAATAATATCTGGTGTACTGGGTGATGCTTATCTCTCATTCAGCATCCCTACAAAGCAGATTATTTAGTAACTTGCTATCTTAATGGGTGCACTTAAACTGCAGTGCCTATTTTACAAAATATGATCCGTGTTTTTTACTTCAAACACACTGCAATGTAGGAAGTTACTGCAGATGTTGGTTTACACCAAAGATAGACACAAAATACCATAAAAAGTAACTCAGCAGGTCATGCAGCATCACTGGAGAAAAGGAATAGGTGACGTTTTGAGACCGAAGAAGTGTCTCGACGCAAGACGCCACCCATTCCTTCTCTCCAGAGATGGTGTCTGATTCGCTGAGCTACTCCAGCATTTTTTCTCTATCTATATGGTACATCCTAACAATTCCCTGCTAAATAGTTCAAGTATGATTTCCTTACTGGATTCCATTTATTTTACTTGTTCATTTTGAGATGTGGGCATCACCAGCAAGGTCGGCATTTATTGCCCATTCATATTCGTTCTTGAGAAGGTGATGATGAACTGCTTTTATGAACCCACTGCAATCCTTCTGGTGAAAGTGCTCCAACAGTGAGGAGCATATTGTGGGATTTAGATCTAGCATCAATGCAGGACCAACAAAATGTTTGCAAAATCAGGGTGGTGTGAGACTTGGAGAAGAGCATGCAAGTGGTAGAATGCCAATTCACCCAACAGCACTTGTTTCTATTGGTGGTAGAGGTGGCAGTGTTGAGTGTAGCTTAACTGAGCGTTGTTTGATTGATTGAAAGATACAGTGTGGAACAGGCCACTTTGGCCCACTTAGTCCATGCCAACCAGCAAACACCCATTGACACAATTTCTATGTTATCCCATTTTCCCATCCGCTCCCTACACACCAGCGGCCATTTTACGGAGGCTAACAAGCCTATAAACGCAAATGTCTTTGGGATGTAGGAGGAAACTAAAGCACCTGGAGGAAACACATGCGGTCACATGGAGAACATGCAAACTCCACAGAGACAAAAGCCAAGGACAATTTTACAGCTTTACTAGCTGTGCCATTTTTTGTACTGTCAGGTATTTGGATCCCTTGATCCATCAAGCAGCAGGCCACACTTGGCAATATCAGTGCGATTGTTCCTACCCATGCACATAGAATAAGATCTGGATGCTAATCCTCCAGTTATCCTGCACCTCCAAGAACTGTGATCTACTGCAACCTGCCTATTGCTCGTAACATGTAAGGACATGAAATCCCTCCTGAAATCCCACTAAACTCACTGGAAAATATGGTATTTGCCCATTCATATGAACATATTTTTTCTGAGGGATAGTGAGTTGGTAAACAGCAGCACTGCATCTAGGCTCTCATGTTGACTGTCGATGATTCCTTATGCTCTGAGCTCCCTCAACCTCCAAGGCTTTCAAACAGATGCATATCTTTGGCCCAGACATGATCACAATCCTGGCCTCTCACTATGGACACAAGGAGCAAAGAATAGCCTCTCTCCAAGGCCATTGGAGTTCAAGATCCAGAGGCCATTGCATCAGAATAAAAGTTTGTCCCTTTAAAAGGAGATGAGGAATTTCTTTGGTCAGAAGGTGGTGGATCTGCAGAATTTATTTCCACAGAGGGCTGTGGAGGCCAAATAAACGGATATTTTTATGGCAGACATTGACAGATTCTTGATTAGTATGGGTGCCAGGGGTTATGGGGAGAAGGCAGGAGAAAATGGTAGAGAGGGAAAGATAGATCAGCCATTAATGAATGGCAGAGTAGACTTGATGGGCTGAATGGCCTAATTCTGGTCCTATAACATGAACATGACCTTATGAAGATCCACCCTTGCTTCTTCTGATGGGTTCAGGATGGGACGTGGGAAGGGGGCAAGGAGACCAGGAGGCTCCACAGTGTGCAAAAGGTTTGGCTGAACACCACAATCCCTCACTGTTGTGTGAAAAGATCAACAACCTTCTCAGCCTTGGGCTACCCACTGGCGATAATAAGATACGCTTGGTTTGGTTTAGTTTAGTTTAGTGATGCAGTGCCGAAACAGGCCCTTCCGCTCACCGAGTCCGCAGCGACCAGCGATCATCCCGTACACCAGCACCATCTTACGCACTGGGAACAATTTACAATTCTTACCAAAACCTTCAAACCTGCATGTCTTTGGCATGTGGGAGGAAGCCGGAGCACCCGGGAAAACCCACGTGATCACAGAGAGAACATACAAACTCCTTACAGACAGCACCAGTAGTCAGGATCAAACCTGGGAATGGCGCTGTAAGGCAGCAACTCTACCGCTGCGCCACTATGCCGCCCAAATCTTCTCTAATAAAATACTGCATTCAGGATTACTCAGTTGAATTTCCAAACGTTACCCCGGTTCTCCCTCCCCACATTAGCCTCTGAAAACTGGAATGTGGTTTGTTGTTTTTGGAAACTGGAGGTTAGATCACAAAGTGAACTTTACTAATGAAATGCATCTGTTTTATATTTGGAGTCCTCGGAGGCTGAGGCAGCTCAGGGTATGAGCAATCATCGACAGAGTCAGCAGGAGAGCTATGATGCAATGCTGCTGTTTACCAACTCATTATCCTTTCCCATGCTGGAGTTTTGATTCATTACTGTGTAATCTATTTTCAGCGCTGACAAAATACTGGTTTACAATATTTACAATGGCACTCTTGTCTGTACTGATTTTATAGGAATGCCGAGGAAGTTACTTTTTGCAATGACACAGCCAGAGAGCTAATACCCAAAACCCTGATGCAGTTGTGCCATACAGTGCCACATAGATGTGGTATTGTCTGCCGATAGGTCACTGTTCCATCAAGTACTGGCATTCAATCGTGGTTGACTCTGCGTCGTGAGAAAAGACCATTCAGTCATTCCTGACACCATTCAGCTGACTTAAACCCCTGCCACTGTGCGTGTTGCCCATCCCACGAGTGTACCTTCATCGTGGCGCTAACGTAATTTATCGAGATACAAACAATTGCATGTTTGAAACAGGCCCTTTGACCACCATGTCCACGCTGACCAGCACAAAATGCTAATAACACTATAGGTCGAAGACCCTTCTTCAGACTGCATAGTAGGGATTGTCCCCGTGCTTCACTCTGTCTCATGAAAAAGACATTTTCTGGGGTGCCAATTAACCTACAGAAACCTGGTAGGCGGGACAAAAATGCTGGAGAAACTCAATGGGTGAGGCAGCATCTATGGAGCTGAAAAGGAAATAGGCAATGTTGTCAAAACCCTTCTTCAGATTCTGTCTATTAGATGCTGCCTCACCCGCTGAGTTTCTCCAGCATTTTTGTCTACCTTTGATTTTCCAGCATCTGCAGTTCCTTCTTAAACAACCTACAAACCTGTACTTTTTTGGGGTGTGGGATGAAACGGAGAGGAACGGAGAACCATCGAGAAAACCCAGGCAGGTCATGGGGAGAAGTACAAACTCCTTGCATACACAAAAATGCCATAGTCAGGATCAAACCCAGGTCTCTTGTGCTGTAAGGAAGCAACTCTACTGTTGTGCCACCGTGCTGCCCATTTGTCATTGTCCACTCATTGCCCCGCCTTACAGCACTGTGGGAACACCTTTACTCGAAGGATTGCAGCGGTTCAAGGAAGCAGCTCACAACCACCTCTTCTAGTGCAATAATAGATGAGTGATAAGTATTAGCCTTGACAACAATGCCCAGATGCCAACAATCTATCCAAGAAAGTCTACAAGAAGAAAATAATGGTGGAACCTAGAGTGACCAGACATCCTGAAATTTTCACTTACTCAGGTTTGTCAATATTTGTAAAGATATGTCAACATAGATTTGTAAAGACCAGATCGTCACTGAGGGGCCACAGAGTGAAAGAGAGAGAAACAGGCCTTTCAGTCCATTATGTTGTAGGAAGGAACGGCAGATGCTGGTTTAAACCAAAGATAGACACAAAATGCTAGAGTAACTCTGCGGGACAGGCAGCATCTCTGGATAGAAGGAATGGGTGACGTTTGGGTTGAGAACCTTCTTCAGACTGAGTCAGGGGAGAGGGAGATACAGTGATAAGGAAGTGTAAGGTGTGAAAATGAGACAAAGGGGATGGAGTTCAAGGCAAATGTAGAATTGATCATTGTTGCCAGGGGAAGGATTTACAGCAGCCATTTAGTCCTCCACCCTGTGCGTCTTTGAGATATAGGAAGAAACCAAAGTATAGCAATGTGGTTACAGGAAAAATGTGGGAACTCCACACCAACAGCAGCAACGGGAGTTAGGATGAACCCAGGTCTCGCATGCTGTGAGGTGACTAAAGTAGTGGACAAGGGTATGTCGATGGTTGATCTGTATGGAAATCCAGGCAGTAGATAGGAATGTTCAGTGAACTTTTGTAACTTTGTCGGTGCCAAAACATGGCGACACTTGTGTACTGTCCAGGGGAGGACTGCTATACAATTTTACCAGGATGTATGCAAAACTAAACATTTCACTGTACCTAGGTACAATAACGTATCATTGAATTGAATCAGAACATGTCCCTGATAAGGGCCCAGTAGCGATAGCTGAGGCTTGTAGGAATAAAGGCTACTAGTGGCTATGCCACAAGAGTGAGTGCAGATGAGGACCAAGTTATAATCTTAGCTGAATGTCATTACGCAGTCTGTTTTGGAGTTGCAAGTATTTGTAAATGATTAGATAATTGAATTGAGAGCTGCATCATCAATTTACTGATCAATCATATCAATGGAACTGTTAAATTAGCCGAAATTAGAGAGTAATTTGACTTCTAAATTAATCCGAGCGGCAGCTTGTGCTGGTGACAATTGGTCAAAGGAGTAAATTTGGAGCGCAGAAGGTTAAGGGGGGACTGATTGAGGTCTTTAAAATGATGAAAGGGATAGACAGAGTTGACGTGGATACGTTTTTCCCATTGAGGGTAGGGAAGATTCAAACAAGAGGGCATGACATGAGAATTAAGGGACAGAAGTTTTGGGGTAACGTGAGGGGGAACTTCTTTACTCAGAGGGTGGTGGCTGTGTGGAATCAGCTTCCAGCAGAAGTGGTGGAGGCAGGATCGATTTTAACATTTAAGAGTAAAGTGGATAGGTATATGGACGTGAAGGGAATGGAGGGGTATGGTCTGAGTGCAGGTAGATGGGACTAGGGGAAAACAAATGGTCGGCACGGACTGGAAGGCCGAGAGGGCCTGTTTCCGTGCTGTAATTGTTATATGGTTATATGGTTAAACCCTGTAGCCAGATCACTGGGGGACAGTCAAGGGCTGGGCAATGGGAACTGAAACCGATTTCTCTCAGAGTATCTTCCAGGGGTTGGTATATGAGTTGCCCTGGTGTACCCACATTGTAAATAAATACTTAAGTCATGGAGTCACAGAAAAATATAATATGGAAACAGACTTTTCAGCCCACTGAGTCCAACAAGCACCTACATTTATGTCACCCCTGGCCTAACCTGTTTATTATCCCCACATTCCCATTAACTCTCCCAGATTCTGCTCCCCACCTACACACTAAGGGCAATTACAGTGGCCAATTAATCTACCATTAAGTGCATTTTTGGGATGTAGGAGAAAACTGGAATAACAAATGCACTGACGGGCATACCCTGTAGACCACTGGTCTGACCTTAATGCATTCTTCTTCCTTTCCTTGATGATGACACAGTAGCACAGTGGTCGAGTGGCTGCCTTACAGTGGCAGAGACCTGGGTTTGATCGTGACTATACATGCAGTCTGCATGGAGGTTGTACGTTCTCACGGTGACAATGTGGGATTTGTCCGGGTGCTCCGGCTTCCTCCCACATTCCAAAGACATGCAGGTTTGTAGGTTAATCGGCTTCTGTAAACTATGCTGTATCTGTAACCTAAACGTAAACTAAACTTTCCTCTTGCTCAGGTCAATAGGTAACACTCATCAGACAAGAGAGGAACACCAGACTCATTCCTTGGGTTATCCTTACTGCCCACCTACTGGCAGATGGGCAAGATTAGAATTACTACACAGAAATGGGACCATCAGCCCATCACGCCAATGCCAACCATTTTGTACATTTACACTAATCCTATGTGCCCACATTAGAACTATATCTCTACAATAGAAACATAGAAACATAGAAAATAGGTGCAGGAGGAGGCAATTCGGCCCTTCGAGCCAGCACCGCCATTCATTGTGATCATTGCTGATCGGCCCCAATCAATAACCCGTGCCTGCCTTCTCCCCATATCCCTTGATTCCACCAGCCCCTAGAGCTCTATCTAACTCTCTCTTAAATCCATTCAGTGATTTGGTCTCCACTGCCCTCTGTGGCAGGGAATTCCACAATTTCACAACTCTCTGGGTGAAAAAGTTTTTTCTCACCTCAGTCTTAAACGGCTTCCCCTTTATTCTAAGGCTGTGACCCCTAGTTCTGGACTAGCCCAACATTGGGAACATTTTTCCTGCATCTAGCTTCTCCAGTCCTTTTATAATTTTATATGTATCTATAAGATCCCCCCTCATCCTTCTAAACTCCAGTGAATACAAGCCTAGTCTTTTCAATCTTTCCTCATATGACAGTCCCGCCATCCCAGGGATCAATCTCGAGAACCTACGCTGCACTGCCTCAATCACAAGGATGTCCTTCCTCAAATTAGAAGACCAAAACTGTATGCAGTACTCCAAATGTGGTCTCACCAGAGCCCTATACAACTGCAGAACCTCTCCTATACTGAAATCCTCTTGTTATGAAGGCCAACATTCCATTAGCTTTCTTCACTGCCTGCTGTACCTGCACGCCAACTTGCAGTGACCGGTGTACAAGGACACCCAGGTCTCGCTTTACCTCCCCCTTACCTAACCTAACCCCATTGAGATATTAATCTGCCCCCTTGTTTTTGCCACCAAAGTGGATAACCTCACATTTATCTATATTATATTGCATCTGTCACGCATCTGCCCACTCACTCAACCTGTCCAGGTCACCTTGCAACCTCCTAACATCCTCTTCAGTTCACACTGCCACCCAACTTTGTGTCATCCACAAACTTGCTAACGTTGCTCCTAATTTCCTCTTCCAAATCATTAATATATATGGTAAACAGTTGCGGCCCCAACACCGAGCCTTGCGGCACTCCACTCGTCACTGCCTGCCATTCTGAAAAGGACCCATTCACTCCTACTCTTACCTTCCTGTCTGCCCACCAATTTTCTAGCCACATCAACATCTTACCCCCAATACCATGTGCTCTAATTTTAGTCACCAGTCTCCCTTGCGGGACCTTATCAAAGGCTTTATGAAAGTCTAGATACACTACATCCACTGGCTCCCCTTCATCCATTTTACTTGTCACATCCTCAAAAAATTCCAGAAGATTAGTCAAGCATGATTTTCCTTTAATAAATCCATGCTGACTTGAACTAATCATTTTACTGCTGTCCAAATGCCCCATTATTACTTCTTTAATAATTTACTCCAGCATCTTTCCCACCACCGGTCAGGCTAACTGGTCTGTAATTCCCCATTTTCTCTCTCGCTCCTTTCTTGAAAAGTGGGATTACATTAGCTATCCGCCAATCCACAGGATCTGATCCTGAATCTATTGAACATTGGAAAATGATCACCAATGCGTCCACTATTTTTAGAACCACCTCTCTGAGGACCCTGTGATGCAGACCATCAGGCCCAGGGGATTTATCATCCTTCAGTCCCATTAGCCTACCCAATACTATTTCTCGCCTAATGAAAATTTATTTCAGTTCCTCGACCCCCTTAGATCCTCTGTCCTCCCGTACTTCTGGGAGATTGTTCGTGTCTTCCTCAGTGAAGACAGATCCGAAGTACCTGTTCAACTCTTCTACCATTTCCTTGTTCCCCGTAATAATTTCACCCATGTCTGCCTTCAAGGGACCCACATTTGACTTTGCTATTCTTTTTCCCTTAACATATCTAAAGAAGCTTTTACTGTCCTTCTTTACATTTCTGGCCAGCTTCCCCTCGTACTTCATCTTTTCAGCCCGTATTGCCCGTTTTGTTTCCTTCTGTTGTCCTATGATAGTTTCCCAATCCTCTAGCTTCCAGCTACTCTTTGCTGTGTTATACATATTTTCTTTTTGTTTTATTCTATCCCTAACTTCTCTTGTCAGCCACAGTTGCCTCCTACTCCCCTTAGAATCTTTCTTCCTTTTTGGAATGAAATGATCCTGTGTCCTCCGGATTATGCCCAGAAATTCCTGCCACTGCTGTTCCACCATCATTCCTGCTAGGATCCCTTTCCAGTCTACCTTGTCCTGCTCCTCTCTCATGCCTTCATAGTCCCCTTTGTTCAACTGCTTCACTGTCACTTCCGATTTAACCTTCTCCTTCTCAAATTGCAGATTAAAACTAATCATATTATGATCACTACCTCCAAGCGGTTCCTTTACTTCGAGTTCTCTTATCAAATCTGGTTCATTGGACAACACTAAATCCAGAATTGCCTTTTCTCTGGTCGGCTCCATTACAAGCTGCTCTAAGAATCCATCTCGGAGACAGTCTACAAACTCTCTTTCTTGGGGTCCTGAACCAACCTGATTTTCCCAGTCTACCTGCATATTGAAGTCCCCCATCACCACAGTGGCATTACCTTTGTTGCATGCCAGTTTTAACTCCTGCTGCAACTTACACCCAACATCCGGGCTACTATTTGGGGGTCTGTAGATAACACCAATTAGTGTCTACGTTACCGTATTTATGTGCCTGCCGAAACATCTATTCAGCATAGTAATTGCACTTTATTCTACCATACTTCTGGCAGCACTTTCCAGGACTCTCTGTAAAAAACATCCCTCAGTTCTCCTTTAAAACCTCTTCCTCTCACCTTAAGCCCATGCCCTGTTTTTGATTTCTCGACCATGGGTAACAAATTCTGACTATCTACATTACCCATGCCTTTCGTAATTTTACACTCTTGTATCAGGTCACCTATCAGTCCAGCCTATCCAATTGCTCCCCACGACCAACATCACATTGATTTAGTCTGACTATAAGTGATTTTGTCCATTACAGTAAACCCTCACAATAACGGTCCTCCATATAGTGAATTTCAGTTCTAATGGACCAAGACTCCTGTTGCACCATGCTCCCACTTCCACCAGTTACCCACTGAGCTGGCACCACGTCATGTTCTTTTGGTTGCAGGAGTGGAGAGAGTGAGCGGCATGAAGGCGTCATGAGTATGCGACCCGTCCCTGCCCAACACCTGTGGGGCCGGGGGCTCTGTGGCACCCCCACCTGTGAATTCCTACTTGTTTAAACCCCCGCACCCCTAATGCTGGCTTTGTCCCCTCCCGGCCTTGGATTAAACTTTACCCCCTCACTCGGTTATAGCTGACAGTCGGCAATAACGGGCACCATCTCCTCTCCCTCTCTATGGTCCGTTATTGCGGAGGTTTACTGTATTTGTGGATTAATAAGGGCTTTAATAAGGAGAAGTTAGACAAACTTGGATAGTTTTCTCTGGACCGCTGGAGGCTGAGGGGGATCTGATCGAAGTTTATAAAATGATAAGAGGTATAGACAGTCAGAACTTTTTTCCACACGATGGAAATGTTAAACACTGGAGGGTTTGAGGGACAAAGTTGAAAGGGGATGTGCGAGGCAAGGTGTTGCACAGGGGGCAGTGAATGCCTGGAACATGCAGCTGATGTGGTAGTGGAGGCAGATTCAGTAGTGGAATTTAATATGCTTTCGGATATGTGCATGGAAATGCAGGAATATGCAGAGGAGATTATTTTAATAGTAAGATTAAACGAGAACTTACCAAGTTCGAAGGTTGATCTTTATTTTATGAGGAGTTGCGGTGAGGGATTTCGTGAAGACCCCGCCAGCACGCATGCGCGACATCCTTCAAAGCAGCGTTGTGGAATCACAGAATGCACCATGACTGAAAATAGTAAGATGAAGAACGTAGAACTTCCCAGTTGACCTTATGATAGAGGGTGGGAGCGGAGGGCACGAAATCCCTCACCGCAACTCCTCATAAAATAAAGATCAACCTTCGAACTTGGTAAGTTCTCATTTAATCTTACTATTGTACTTCGGAGTCACGTGAGTGACTTCGTGAAGATTTCAAAGCTCTGTGATTTCACGCCCTGGACAACGTCCATGCTATCACACTGCCGCAATCCTGATGGAGGAAGGCTGTTAATGCAGTTCAGTCGAAACAGGCTGAAAAATAATGCATATTTATTAACCAAATAATAATAAACAAATAACCCCTAATTCGGGGACAAAACATTCACTGAGCGGCAAAGCTTCTGCAAAATTGCGGGGGCGACCAGTGGTTTATTGTAGAACCTTTGGAAGGTTGCTTCACTGGCCCAGCCCGCAGGTGGCGAGGATGTGTGTCCATGGGCACCTCCATGGCCCTCGCCGCTGATGTGGATGCAGCCCTAGTGGAATGAGATTTAAAAATGTTAGTAGCGACTCCTGCTGCACCCAACACCGCCCTGAGCCACCTGGCGATAGTCTGTACAGTCACCCGGTGATGCGGAGGTTTGTGGCTGATGAGGAGCCCCTGCTCCTTCTTCCTGATGGTTCTGGTAATTCGGATGTAGTGGTGCAGATGGGTGACTATGCAGAGGGTGGCATCAGTAGGGTATGCCCGAAACTCCAACTGCAGCGCATGAGCCCCAGGCCTGTGCTGCTTCAGTAAGTCCTGGACAAATAAATTCACCTGTGTAGGGGTGGAAACCATGCTATCCAGCCGCAGCTTTTGTAATGCCTGGACTCATTGAGCTGTAGTCAGTGCCATCAGCATCACCACTTTGAGGGTGAGCTGTTTGAGTGGTAACTCGGTCATTGGAGACCAGCTCCTCAGCAGGGTCAGAACGATCCCTACATCCCAGGTGAAGGTGTATCTGGGCCATGGAGGGTTGGTGTTAAACACTCCCCTCATGAATTTAGACACCAGGTGGTTTGAGCCTATACCTATGTCCAGGTATGAGGATAGCGCACTCCTGGCGCTGTTGATGGCACTGTAGCTAAGGCCATCATCGAAATGAAGGCCAGCTAGGAATTCCAGGACATCAGGGATTGTTGCCGTGTTGGAAGTCTTGTTGGTACGAGAACAGAATGCCTCCCACTTCCTGATCTGTGTGAGGTACTGCCTCCGGGTTGATTCTCGGCATGATGCTGAGATGAGTTCCATGGCTCGTGGTGAGATGCCCGCCTTGACGAGTGGTCTTTTTAGAACCTGCAGACCAACAAGTTTAGGTGACCATGGCATGGGTGACTGTCCCCCGCAATGGGGTGAGTAATTAATTTGTGGTGTTTCCCAATCGGAAGCCATGGTCGTTCCAAAATTTTAAGGACCATCGGGTACCATGGCTGTGTAGGCCAGTCGGGAATGATCAATATGCCAGTTGCAGAGTCCAGTTTAATTTTCTGCAATACCCGACTGATGAGGCAAAATGGGGGAAATGCGTAGCAAAACCATTTCCCCCAATGGATAGAAAACGCATCCATCGCTATTGCCCCAGGGTCTGGTTCCCAAGACACATACGTTGGTATCTGATGGTTCAACCTGGATGCAAAGAGGTCAATATCTGGTGTCCCATAGTGAGCTATAATGTCTCCAAAAATTTGGGGGTTCAACATCCACTCGATGTTGTCATTGAATACTCGTGACCTGGTGTCCGCCACTGTATTAAGCTTCCCTGGCAAATAGGTCGCTGTAACCCAATATTTCTCTCGATGCACCAGTGCCAAATTGTGTTTGCCAATTCATCACAAGATAGCGACCTGATACCACCCATATGATTGATATAAGCCACCACCGTAATGTTATCTATTTGGAGGCGGACATGTAAGTCCCGTTAGTTAGTACAGTAAGCCCGCAGTCCATGAAAGCCCCTAACATCTCAATATAATTTATCTCGTGTGACTGAAGGAGGGTAGACTCTTGAGAGTCCCATCTGCCACCACAACTGGACATGGTGTCACTGCGCTTGCGTCAGTCTGGCTGGATGGGTTGCTTACCCACTCGCTAATATTGTCAATCATTGTAGCTCAAATCGGATTGGTCGATCAAAGTGGCTTTTAATGCTGCGATCTTTGTTCTTTAGGTAATGTAATGGGCTGCGCCCGCTATAGCGGTGATCCCTAGGGTGAACGGTGAAGGGTGCAGTTTTAGACTTGTGGATGGATGCTTCTCGAATAAAGATTTAGTCGCTGTTGTAAATTGGAGAGGTCACTAAGGATATCATCTTAAATATGCCATGATCAATGTAATTTTGTTGTCGGAGGAAGGCCAATCTCCTGTGGTGATACAAATTTCTGAACGTGACATTCAGGCCATCCAAAAAGTATTTGTTCAGAGGTCCGGCCACCCCCCTATCTTTTTTGAATTTTATTTGGTGTATTTTTGAGAGAGAGTGAATGCTTCCAGTGGTGATAGTGTCATACTTTGGGCCCGCAAACCGTCCGCCAATTTGTGCCCCGGTTAAGGGGAGATGTTTGGAGGTTGTCCGGCCCGAGTTTCCAGGGCCTTGTGGTTGGGGGACCCCCCTAGTCGCTGTTTTGGCCTCCTCGTCCAGTTTCCTGTTCCTTCAATTGTTGATAATTTGGTTCCAAACAGATGATGAGGTAGAATGGACGGGCACAACACTGCAAATTTGGGGTTGAGAGTGGGCTTATGGAGCTGCAGATTGGATCCAGAGCGTTTCTCGCTGGAGCCCATCAAGAGTGTATGGATAGGGAGCTCAGGAATACCTCGGCCGTGCTCAAATGTCCCCAGATCTGATTGATGCAGTTCTACAGGTGGTTTTAATTTGTCTAATAGTATTCATTGTTTTTCATTGAGTACCTGATGAAGTTGGTGATTGGTAATCAATGGTAATCGCCCTTGCCCACCCACGTAACCTACCACTGCACCGTATTTGCCTAAGTAGGGCAATACGAGGCAGGTGAGTTGGATCGGCGCCGGCCCCCGGAACCTGGCTCCCCGCAGTCCGTGCAGGCTTACCTCACTATCGAATAATCGGCATGGAGGCGCATGGTCGGCCGCTCCCAGAGCTAAGCTGACCGACCGTCTACTGCTGCCAACCAACGCCCTTGACCGCAGCCTGACGAGGTGTTTTGCTGGCAGCACCTGCTCCTGCAGGCCTGCTCGACGCATCAGTAGTTCTGCCAGACTGCCCTACGACAGATCCCTGGCAGTTGTACGTGGCGGCATGCAGCTGCAGGGCTCCCCTGCAGCGCAGCTGTCCCCCGGCCCAGTCCCCGTGGGTCTGCTGGAACTCGGGATGAGGTCGCTGGTGACAAGCGAGGCTCCTTCCCAATGTACCTGTTTGCCCCCCTTCTTCCTGGGGGATGGGGGCTCGAAGACTGGGTCAGCAGGCTCCAGCTCCAGTGCGGTAAACCATTCAGGTGATGAGTCGGGCGCTGGTGTAACGGGAGTGCCTGACTTCCGCATTCTTGCCCCTGACCGTCTCGAAGCTGCCGGTGGTGCTTGCAGCTCCGGTGACAAAGGCCGCTGGCTAGTCGATGCCCCGCGGCTCCTGGAGAGCGTTGCCTTCCGTTTCCCTTTCTCCATCCTGTAGGAGTAAGGTTTCTACTTACCTGACGGTCCTTATGAAGCAGCTGGTGGAGAGAGCGCACTCCCCCTCCCCCAGCTTGTCGATGCTAATGCGCGCGACGATATGTCGCGCATGCGTGCTGGCGGGGTCTTCACGAAGTCACTCACGTGACTCCGAAGTAAAATTTAACATCATGATCAGTGCGGACTTTGTGGGCCGAAGGGACTATTCCTCTGCTGTAATGCTCTATGTTCACTATGTTCTAATTTCCTCTGCCTGTACGAGTATGTCTTCCTCATACCAAAATGGTCTCAAGGTAGGTTTAGCATTCAGAAACAAGGAAAGGTTTGGTGGATAGGTAATTATGAATCTCTTACATATATTGTTATGCATTCTATGTGTTGCCCGGAATGCTGCATCTCTTAACCTTGACCCATGGGTGCTTTAGAAAGCTTTGTAATTAACCACAGCAATGGACACTGTTATTGATAAACTGCTGAGAAATAATTCCCATCTGAATGGAAGGACTTTGCTGCTTGAATTTGCCATTCATGGGTCAAAGTTAAGATTAATCATTGGTCCTGTGGTTCCAGACATCACAGTCATTACAGAATTAGTTACCGAGAGTGCCTTAGGTGGACTTTGCCGATCTTAGTAAAAGATTACTGTTGAAGCATTTGCAGTTGGTGATATCATCAGACGAGTTAAAGAAATCCCAGCAGATTAATGTTAAAGATGACAATATTTGACTGCTCTATGTTAATTTAGAGCTTAAACTAATGCCACAGCCATGGACATAAAAATTGCAGCAGGTTAATAATAATAATTTCAATTTTAATCATAGAGCAGTAAAATATTGTCTTCTGGTCAATTTGACAGCTGCAGTGGTTGACAGCATTCCTGCCTCAGAGACAGCTGAGTTCCCATTGCAGAGATGTAAACACAAAACTCTGGGCTGACACTCCATTCCGGTTCTGAAGGAATGTTCTTGGATAAGATATTGATCTCTGGTCTCTTTCCTGAGGTGGATGTAAAGGATTCTCGGTGCTATTTTGATGGGGCAACGAGTTCTTCCCATTCGCCTGGCCAATATTAATCCGTCAGCCAGCACTGCCGATCGTTTGGAGCAATGACCGATCTGCTGGAGGGATTCTGCAAGCCGGACAGCATCTGTGGGTGGAAAGGAATGGTCAACATTTGTACCAAAACCTACATCAGGACGGCATCATTCCTTAACCCCTCAACAGATGCTGCTCAACCTGCTGAGTTCCTCCAACACTTTATTTGCTCCTCCAGATTCCAGCATCTTCAATCGCTTGAGTCTCCTCTGCTGAATATTTGATAGTTCTCTCCTTGCTAATGGGAACTAACTGTTCACAAACATGTGGCCTGTTTCCATGCTGTATCTCGAAAATAACTATCGATATTACTAAAAGTCTCATCTTGACCACTTCCTGTTGCACTGTATATTGATATTAGAAAAAACGCTGCCTAAAAAACTAAAAAAACGAAAACTAAATCTGTCGATTGATCTCTCTGCTGGATTCCAGGGTAGATAATTAGATAATTTCAATGGCGCATCGCCCACTAAGTGAAAAAAAATGTTTCCTACTCTCAGTCTTAACAATCGATTGCAAAGTGTGTCCCACAGCCCAGTACTCCACAGCCAGGGGAATAATCCTCCCTGAATCCAGCCTGTTAAACTTGATGGCAATTTATAAGTTTCTTTGCGATCTCTCCACATTTTTCCAAACTGTGTACCAAGTACACAGTCTCAGTCTGCACAATCCATGCTTGGAACCAGATTGGTGAATCTTTCCAGCACTTCCTTCATGGAAAGTCCATCCGTTCTCAGGTAAAGTGACCGACACTGTACCTCAGATGGGATATCCCTGAGGCCCTGTATAATTGCAAAATACTTTGTTACTCAAGCATTCAAACATAGGTGAGACAGGTTGATGGTCCTGACTTTAACAAAAGGAAAAGTATTAAGAGGACTTGTTTTGGAGCAGAATTAGGCCATTCAGCCCATTGGGACTACTCTGCCATTTAATCATGGCTGATCTATCTTTCCCTCTCAACTCCATTCTCCTGTCTTCTCCCCATAACCCTTACCAATCAAGAAACTGTCAACCTCTGCCTTAAAAATACTCAATTACTTCATATTCCATACAAAAGACAGATTTCATTATCATCAAAAGCATCTAGATGAGGCACTGCCACAAGAAGGCAACATCTATCATCAAGGATCCCCATCATCTGGGCCATGTCCTCATCTCACTGCTACAACTGAGCAGGAAGTACAGAAGCCCGAAGTTCCACACCTCTAGATTCACGAGCAGCTATTTTCCTACAACTGTCCGGCTCTTGAACTGACTCGCACCACACTAATCCTACCTCAGCAATGAAAAATTATGGATTTGCGCTAATATCTTGTTTATTGCAGTCTTTTTTGCTTTCATTGTCTCGCAGAATTCATGCGTAGTTTATGTACATTTTATTTTTTGTACTTGATGAGTCTACATGCCTGTGATATCACTCCAGCACAATTTTCATTTAACCGGTATCTCAACATACTTGTGTACATGACAATAAACTCAATTTGACTTGATTTGATTTTGATTTTTCCTTTGTGCTGACTGTAAGTGCATACAAAACTGTCACATCACAGTGTCCGCCACAACTTTGTGCTAATCAACAGCATAGCCCCAAAATAGAAGTGGGCAAGACCCTTTGGTGTCTCATACCTGCTCTGATATTCAGTAAAACCAGGGATGATCTACTGCCTCAGCATCAATTTCCTGCACACACCCCATACCCTTTGATTCCATTAATATCCCCACAACTAAGAATACTATCTGACATTTGTTCAGTGACTAAGCCTCTACAGCCCACAAACGAGTGCCCTATATGACATCAGTTTACACATTTCCTCTTCTATGCAAAACCTTTTGCAATATGGGCATTTACCTTCCTAACATTCATTGATTCATATCACCACACTAAGGTCTCCTTGACCTCCAACACTCTCCAATCTCCCCACACCCCTCCACCCCCATTTAGAAAAAGCTCAGTGTTTCTATTTTTCTCCAATAGTGGAAGACCTTGGATTTTTCCACATTATATTCCACCTGCCACGTCTTTGCTCATGCTTTTAATCAGTCTACATACCCCTTGTGTCTCTCTGCACCTCCTCACACCTCACACTTCCACTCAGCTTTGTATCACCCACACACTTGGATATATTAGACAGGCTCATCCAGCACACATTTATGGATTTTGAATATCTATGGGTCCAATATTGATCCCTGTGGTGTTCCACTAGTCACAATCCCAAAATAAAACACGTATTCCCACTCTTTTTTATTGGTAGAATATCACTTGCTCATAATCCTCGAAGCAAAGAAATTCCCACCTTTCCAATCCTAAATGACCAGCCCTGTCATTTAGGGACTACGACAATCTAGATCCAGACTGCCCTGTTATGGAAATGGTCACCTAGCATCTAGCCTTTCTAAGATAAAGAGCTGCTTTACTAAACCTGCACATCTGAAACGCATGTGAACTCACCTCAAATCTCTGGGGCAGGACACACTGTCTAACGACGCACCTGGATATTCTTTAGTATGAGCACACACCTGTTCGGGTGTTTCCTCCAATGCATCTTTAACATTTGCTAATTAAATGTTCATACATTTTTCTAATTAGGCCATTTGTTGTGGTCTAGATTTAGGGGATTATTTCTGCAGCTCCTCCCTTCGTCATTAGTCAGCCTGAATTTGAGTGAGGCTTGTTCACTGTCCTCTTGGAAGTTTAATTTGTGTAATTCAGTTTCATAGCTAGTGGACTGACACTTGACACTCCATCTAATTGAGAGTACACTAAGTAAGAGCAAAGGTTTCATTCTGTCAATTATTGAATTCCACCTTAATTTGACAGCACCATGGATGTAGTCCATTTATTAATGGTTAATTTTACCTTATTGCCTGAGTTTATTTGATTTATTTTCCAAAATGCTATACCTCATTATAGTACTGGTTGAACTTTGTTTTGATGTCAAAATCTAATCAAACCAAAGCACTTAGTGGATTTCCACTACTGTACTTTGTAAGGTGCAGGAACAACTTCGGACTTTGAAGTTGCTGACACTTCTGAGACCTTTACTGAAAAGGGCAAATCAATGGCATCTCTCTTCTTTAGGGACCTTTCAGCAAAGGCCAAGCCAAATCCAATTAATTGCCAGAGTGTTGGAGGTGAATGTCAATTTTTATTTTGTTGGTAAAAGTTCTTCAATGTAAGCTAAATTAATGAGATTGTATTTTCAGCTATTGTCTCCCCGCAGCTTGTAAAATACCCTAGCAAGACATACCACCAGGTATTCCTACCCCATCTAATGCCTCACAGTGGCCTCCTCAGTCCCCAATGAACAACTGTCCCAAGAGACTATCAGAAAAGCAGACGATTACCTCCCCAAGTCAAATCGCAATCTGCTTCAATCTGTTGAAGGGTGATAGTGACTCCAAATAATAATCCATAGGATAAAATTAATTCATGGGTTAACCACTAAGAATGGACGTGAAGGGAATGGAGGGGTATGGTCTGAGTGCAGGTAGATGGGACTAGGGGAAAACAAATGGTCGGCACGGACTGGAAGGGCCGAGAGGGCCTGTTTCCATGCTGTAATTGTTATATGGTTATATGGTTATATGGTTATGTGGTTATATGGTTATAAGATTAATCACTGTGGCTATATCGCTGCCTGCAAGGCGCAATCTCAAATTATCCAACTTCAGATAACTCCAGAAGATAGACACAAAATGCTGGAGTAACTCAGCGGCACAGGCAGCATCTCTGGTGGCACAGTGCTAGGACCCCAGCTATCTACAATATATATTAATGATCTGGATTAGGGAATTGAATGCAACATCTCCAAGTTTGCGGATGACACAAAGCTGGGGGGCAGTGTTAGCTGTGAGGAGGATGATAGGAGGCTGCAGGATGACTTGGATAGGTTGGGTGAGTGGGCAAATGCATGGCAGATGCAGTGTAATGTGGATAAATGTGAGGTTATCCACTTTGGTGGCAAAAACAGGAGGGTAGACTATTATCTGAATGGTGGCCGATTAGGAAAAGGGGAGATGCAACAAGACCTGGGTGTCATGGTACACCAGTCATTGAAAGTAGGCATGCGGGTGCAGCAGGCTGTGAAGAAAGCGAATGGTATGTTGGCATTCATAGCAAAAGGATTTGAGTACGAGAGCAGGGAGGTTCTACTGCAGTTGTACAGGGTCTTGGTGAGGCCACACCTGGAGTATTGCGTACAGTTTTGGTCTCCTAATCTTGCCATAGAGGAAGTTTACCAGACTGATTCCTGGGATGGCAGGACTTCCATATGAAGAAAGACTGGATAGACTCGGCTTGTACTCGCTGGAATTTAGGAGATTGAGGGGGGATCTCATAGAGACTTACAAAATTCTTAAGGGGTGGGACAGGCTAGATGCAGGAAAATTGTTTCCGATGTTGGGGAAGTCCAGGACAAGGGGTCACAGTTTAAGGATAAGGGGGAAGTCTTTTAGGACTGAGATGAGAAAATCGTTTTTCACACCGAGAGTGGTGAATCTGTGGAATTCTCTGCCACAGAAGGTAGTTGAGACCAGTTTGTTGGCTATATTTAAGAGGGAATTAGATGTGGCCCTTGTAGCTAAAGGGATCAGGGGGTATGGAGAGAAGGCAGGTACAGGATACTGAGTTGGATGATCAGCCATGATCATATTGAATGGCGGTGGAGGCTCGAAGGTCCGAATGGCCTACTCCTGCACCTATTTTCTATGTTTCTATGATTCTATCTCAGAGAGGGGACATTTACACCTAAGCCATTTGAAAAAGACAGCTAAAAAAAGCCAACCAGAGGGAACTATTATGTTTAGGAAGGAACTGCAGATGCTGGTTTATACCAAAGATAGACATAAAATACTGGAGTAACTCAGTGGGTCAGGCAGCATCTCTGGAGAAAAGGAAATAGGTGACATTTTGTGTCGGATGCGAAACGTCACGTATTCTTTTTCACCAGTGATGCTGCCTGACCCGCTGACTTACGCCATCATTTTGTGTCTATCTTTGGAACTATTATGTTGTTCCCTGGTCCTTGGAGATGTGGAGAAAGTCCACCCTTTTAGGTAGCTGACTATGTTCAGAACTTGCAGAAGCATTTTATTTACTGCTACACTTGGGGACAACTGCAGTAACCCAGCTGTGTGATGACGTGAGGGAGAGATGCTCAGATCTAAAAATATCTTCTGTCAACAAATGTCGGCCCATGAAAAAGAATAACGAACTGTGCTTCCCCTTTAACAAAATCTACCCATGAATTGACGGGAGGTTTATTTTTTCTTTCTTTATTCTCCCATCAGGAATATATAATTGGCTTCTGCCATAACATTTCGGAAAAAAGTATGTATGATTTCTCAAGTAATTAATCCCACTTGGGAAACATTTCAGACTTAAACCTCTCCGATGAGACTGCTGTTTCCCTCTAGTTGCTACAATATCGGGATAAAGCAATGTGTTTTGTGATGTATCCAGGCAACAATGATCCCGCTGTCTCTCAGAATTTAATGTTGGTCAGACGGTTGTGTGCTTGTAGATTTTTTTTTTAACATGGATTCTAAGCCTGAACAAATATGTTCTTATGCTGAGGATAAGGTAACCTAATAGAGTCATAGAATGATACAGTGTAGAAGCAGGCCCTTCGGCCCAACTCACCCACACCGGCCAACAATGTCCCAGCTACCCTAGTCCCACTTGCCTGCGCTTTGTCCATAACCCTCCAAACCTGTCACATCCATGTACCTGCCCAACTATTTCTTAAACGATGGGATAGACCCAGCCTCAACTACCTCCTCTGGCAGCTTGTTCCATACACCCACCACCCTCTGTGTGAAAAAGTTACCCCTCGGATAACTATTAAATCTTTTCCCCTTCACCTTGAACCTATGTCCTCTGGTCCTCGATTCCCCTACTCTGGGTAAAAGACTGTGCATCTACCCAATCTATTCCTCTCATGATTTTGTATACCTCAATATGATCTCCCCTCAACCTCCTACACACCATGGAATAGAGACCCAGCCTACATAACCTCTCCCTATAGCTCACACCCTCTAGTCCTGGCAACATCCTTGTAAATCTTTTCTGCACCCGTCCAAGCTTGACAATATCTTTCCTATAACATGGTGCTCAGAATTTAAAACAATATTCTAAATGTGTCTTATACAACTGCAACGTCTTATACAACTGCAACATGATCTCCCAACGTCTATACTCAATATTCTGATTGATGAAGGCCAAAGTGCCAAAAGCCTTTTTGACCACCTTATCTACCTGCAACTCGACCTTCAATGAACCATGCACTTGTAATCCTAGATTGCTCTACAACACTACCCAGAGGCCTACCATTTACTGTGTAGGTCCTGCTCTTGTTCGACGTCCCAAAATGCAACACCTCACACTTCTGTGTATTAAATTCCATCAACCATTCCTCAGCCCACCTGGCCAATCAATCCAGATCCTGCTGCAATTGTTCGCAACCGTCTTCACTGTCTAGAGTCAAGAGAATCAAAAGTGTTTTCCTGACATATGTCCCAGACGGGACAATGAAATTCTAACTTGCTGCAGCACAACAGAATATATGAATATGTAAACATTGTATATAATGGAAAAAAAGAAAAAGTTCAATAAATAACAAATATAGTGCAAATAACAAACAAAAATATAGTCTTTTGCAGTTCTGAGCTCATAGTTTATTTGTTGTGTTTAATAGCCTGATGGCTGTGGGGTAGTAGCTGTTCGTGAACCTGGACGTTACAGTCTTCAGGCTCCTGTACCTTCATCCTGATGGCAGTGGTAAGATAAGTGTGTGGCCAGGATGGTGTGGGTCCTTGATGATTTCTGCTGCCTTTTTGAGGCAACGACTATGATAGATCCCTTCGATGGTTGAGAGGTTAATGCCGGTGATGGATCTGACAGTGGTCACAACGTCTAGTAGTCATTTTCCCTCCTGGACGTTCAAGTTGCCGAACCAGGCCACAATGCAACCAGTCAGAATGCTCTCTACTGTGCACCTGTAGAAGTTTAGGAGAATCCTCTTCGACATGCCGAATCTTCGTATTCTTCACAGGAAGCAGAGTCGCTGATGTGCCTTCTTTCCAATTGCATCGGTGTCCAGGAAAGATCTTCTGATATATGCATGCCCAGGAATTTGAAGATATTGACCTTCTCCACCATCATCCAGTTGGTATAAACAGGATTGTGGGTCCTCATCCTTCCCCTACCAAAGTCCATAATCAGTTCCTTGGTCTTACTGATGTTGAGAGCCAGGTTGCTGTGCTGGTACCATTTGGTCAGTCGGTCGATCTCACTTTTATACTCTGACTCGTCCCCATTTGTGATTCGTCCAACCACAGTGGTGTCGTCAGCGAACTTGATGATGGAGTTTGCACTATGACCGGCTGCGCAGTCATGGGTATAGAGTGAGTAAAGCAGAGGGCAACAAGCAGTTGCTGAGTCCCTTGAGGTGCTCCCGTACTAATTCAACTTGAGTTGAATGTGCAGATAGTTATTAATGAAATTGATATAGTTGGGATCACGGAGACATGGCTCCAGGGTGACCAAGGCTGGGAGCTGAACATCCAGGGATATTCAATATTAAGGAGGGATAGACAGAAAGGAAAAGGACGTGGGGTAGCGTTGCTGGTTAGAGAGGAGATTAATGCAATAGAAAGGAAGGACATTAGCTTGGAGGATGTGGAATAGATATGGGTGGAGCTACGAAACACTAAGGGGCAGAAAACGCTAGTGGGAGCTGTGTACAGGCCACCTAACAGTAGTAGTGGAGTTGGGGATGGCATCAAACAGGAAATTAGAAATGCGTGCAACAAAGGTAAAACAGTTATAATGGGTGACTTCAATCCACATGTAGATTGGGTGAATCAAATTGGCAGGGGTGCTGAGGAAGAGGATTTCTTGGAATGTATGCGGGATAGTTTTCAAAACCAACATGTAGAGGAACCAACGAGAGAGCAGGCTATTCTAGACTGGGTATTGAGTAATGAGGAAGGGTTAGTTAACAGTCTTGGGCAAGAGTGACCATAATATGGTTGAGTTATTCATTAGGATGGAGAGTGACATAATTAATTCAGAAACAAGTGTTCTGAATTTAAAGAAAGGTAACTTTGAGGGTATGAGACGTGAATTGGCCAAGAGAGACTGGCAAATTACTCTTAAAGGGTTGACAGTGGATAGGCAATGGAAGGCATTTAAAGACTGCATGGATGAACTACAAAAATTGTTCATCCCAGTATGGCAAAAGAATAAATCAGGGATGGTAGTACATCCGTGGATAACAAGGGAAATCAGGGATAGTATCAAAACAAAAGATGAAGCATACAAATTAGCCAGAAAAAGCAGCTTACCAGAGGACTGGGAGAAATTCAGAGTCCAGCAGAGGAGGGCAAAGGGATTAATTAGTAAAGGGAAAATAGATAATGAAAGAAAACTGGCAGGGAACATAAAAACTGACTGCAAATGATTTTATAGATATGTGAAGAGAAAAAGATTAGTTAAAACAAATTTAGGTCCCTTGCAGTCAGAAACAGGTGAATTGATCATGGGGAACAAGGACATGGCAGACCAATTGAATAACTACTTTGGTTCTGTCTTTACAAAGGAAGACATAAATAATCTGCCGGAAATAGCAGCGGACCGGGGGTCAAATGAGTGAAATCCAGGTTAGCCGGGGTGTTAGGTAAATTGAATGGATTAAAGGCCGATAAATCCCCAGGGCCAGATAGGCTGCATCCCAGAGTACTTAAGGAAGTAGCCCCAGAAATAGTGGATGCATTAGTGATAATTTTTCAAAACTCTTTAGATTCTGGAGTAGTTCTTGAGGATTGGAGGGTAGCTAATGTAACCCCACTTTTTAAAAAGGGAGGGAGGAAGAAAATGGGGAATTACAGACCAGTTAGTCTAACATCGGTAGTGGGGAAACTGCTAGAGTCAGTTATTAAAGATGGAATAGCAGTACATGTGGAAAGTGGTGAAATCATTGGACAAAGTCAGCATGGATTTATGAAAGGTAAATCATGTCTGACGAATCTCGTAGACATTTTCGAGGATAGTAGAGTGAATAAGGGAGAACCAGTGGAGTAAACAGGTCCTTTTCAGAATGGCAGGCAGTAACTAGTGGGGTACCGCAAGGCTCGGTGCTGGGACCCCAGCTATTTACAATATATATTAATGATTTGGACGAGGGAATTGAATGCAACATCTCCAGGTTTACGGATGACACGAAGCTGGGGGGCAGCTATGAGGAGGATGCTAGGAGGCTGCAAGGTGACTTGGATAGGTTGGGTGAGTGGGCAAATGCATGGCAGATGCAGTATAATGTGAATAAGTGTGAGGTTATCTACTTTGGTGGCAAAAACAGGAAAGTAAACTATTATTTGAATGGCGGCCGATTAGGAAAAGGGGAGATACAACGAGACCTGGGTGTCATGGTACACCAGTCATTGAAAGTAGGCATGCAGCAGGCAGAGAAGAAAGTGAATGTTATGTTAGCATTCATAGCAAAAGGATTTGAGTATAGGAGCAGGGAGGTTCTACTTCAGTTGTACAGGGTCTTGGTGAGACCACACCTGCAGTATTGTGTGTGTCTCCTAATCTGAGGAAAGACATTCTTGCCATAGAGGGAGTACAGAGAAGGTTCACCAGACTGATTCCTCGAATGTCAGGACTTTCATAAGAAGAAAGACTGGATAGACTCGGCTTGTACTCGCTAGAATTTAGAAGATTGAGAGGGAATGTTACAGAAACTTACAAAATTCTTCAGGGGTTGGACAGGCTAGATGCAGGAAGATTGCTCCCGATGTTGGGGAAGTCCAGAACAAGGGGTCACAGTTTAAGGATAAGGGGGAAATCTTTTAGGACCGAGATGAGAAAAACATTTTTCACACAGAGATGGTGAATCTCTGGAATTCTCTGCCACAGAAGGTAGTTGAGGTCAGTTCATTGGCTATATTTAATAGGGAGTTAGATGTGGCCCTTGTGGCTATGGAGAGAAGGCAGATACAGGATACCGAGTTGGATGATCAGCCATGATCATATTGAATGACGGTGCAGGCTCGAAGGGCCGAATAGCCTACTCCTGCACCTATTTTCTATGTTTCTATGTTTCTATGTAATTGTTACTGAGGATGAACTGGTTCCTCCATTTTAAACAGACTGGGGTCTGTGAATGAGAAAGTCGAGGATCCAATTGCAGAGGGATGCGCAGACGCCCTGTTACGTGAGCTTGGTAATCGGCTTGGAAGGGATGATGGTATTAAACGCCGAGCAGTAGTCTATAAACAGCAGCCTGATGTAGGTGTTTTATTGTCCAAGAGGTCCACTGCGGAGTGGAGAGCCAGTGAAATTGCATCCTCTGTTGACCTGTTGTGGCGGTATGCGAACTGTAGTTGGTTGAGGTTCTTGTCGAGGTAGGAGTTGATGTGCACCATAGCCAACCTTTCAAAGCACTTCATCACCACAGAAGTTAGTGCCACTGGTCGGTAGTCATTGAGGCACGTCACCTTACTCTTCTTGGGCACCGGTATTATTGTTGCCCTTTTAAAGCAGGTAGGAACCTCAGACCTCAGAAGTGAGAAGTTGAAAATGTCCGTAAAAACTCCAGCCAGTTGGTCCACACGTTTTTAGAACACGGCCGGGTACACCATCAGGTCCAGGCGCTTTCCGAGGGTTCACCCCCCTGAAGATCTTCTGACGTCGGCCTCTGTGACTATGACTGTAACACCGTCAGGGCTCAGGCTGTTCTCCCTATCAGGGCCCAGGGCCAGATAGGCTGCATCCCAGGGTACTTAAGGAAGAAGCCCCAGAAATAGCAGATGCCTTAGTGATAATTTTTCAAAACTCTTTAGATTCTGGGGTAGTTCCTGAGGATTGGAGGGTAGCTAATGTAACCCCACTTTTTAAAAAGGGAGGGAGAGAGAAAACGGGGAATTACAGACCAGTTAGTCTAACATCGGTAGTGGGGAAACTGCTAGAGTCAATTATTAAAGATGGGATAGCAGCGCATTTGGAAAGTGGTGAAATCATTGGACAAAGTCAGCATGGATCTACGAAGGGTAAATCATGTCTGATGAATCTTATTGAATTTTTTGAGGATGTAACTAGTAGAGTGGATAAGGGAGAAGCAGCGGATGTGTTGTATCTGGACTTTCAGAAGGCTTTCGACAAGATCGCACACAAGAGATTGGTATACAAACTTAAAGCACACGGTATTGGTGGTTCAGTATTGATGTGGATAGAGAACTGGCTGGCAGACAGGAAGCAAAGAGTAGGAGTGAACGGGTCCTTTTCAGGATGGCAGACAGTGACTAGTGGGGTGCCGCAAGGCTCAGTGCTGGGACCCCAGCTATTTACAATATACATTAATGATTTGGACGAGGGAATTAAATGCAACATCTCCAAGTTTGCGGATGACACGAAGCTGGGGGGCAGTGTTAGCTGTGAGGAGGATGCTAGGAGGCTGTAGGATGACTTGGATAGACTGGGTGAGTGGGCAAATGCATGGCAGATGCAGTATAATGTGGATAAATGTGAGGTTATCCACTTTGGTGGCAAAAACAGGAAGGTAGACTATTATTTGAATGGTGACCGATTAGGAAAAGGGGAGATGCAGCAAGACCTGGGTGTCATGGTACACCAGTCATTGAATGTAGGCATGCAGGTGCAGCAGGCTGTGAAGAAAGCGAATGGTATGTTGGCATTCAAAGCAAAAGGATTTAAGTACAAGAGCAGGGAGGTTCTACTGCAGTTGTACAGGGTTTTGGTGAGGCCACACCTGGAGTATTGCGTACAGTTTTGGTCTCCTAATCTGAGGAAAGACATTCTTGCCATAGAGGGAGTACAGAGAAGGTTCACCAGACTGATTCCTGGGATGGCACGACTTCCATATGAAGAAAGACTGGATAGACTTGGCTTGTACGCGCTGGAATTTAGAAGATTGAGGGGTGATCTTATAGAGACTTACAAAGTTCTTAAGGGGTTGGACAGGCTAGATGCAGGAACATTGTTCCCGATGTTGGGGAAGTCCAGGACAAGGGGGTCACAGTTTAAGGATAAGGGGGAGGTCTTTTAGGACAGAGATGAGAAAATCGATTTTCACACAGAGAGTGGTGAATCTGTGGAATTCTCTGCCACAGAAGGTAGTTGAGGCCAGTTCGTTGGCCATATTTAAGAGGGAGTTGGATGTGGCCCTTGTGGCTGAAGGGATCATGGGGTATGGAGAGAAGGCATGTACAGGATACTGAGTTGGATGATCAGCCATGATCATATTGAATGGTGGTGCAGGCTCGAAGGGCCGAATGGCCTGCTCCTGCACCTAATTTCTATGTTTCTATGTTTCTATTGAACCGTGCGTAGAACACATTGAGCTTGTCACACCTGTGAACACAGCTGTGACATCTTCCTTAACCAACAATGCAACTCCCCCTCCTCTTTTTGCCTTCACCCCTATCTTTCCTGAAGCTTTTGTACCCCACAAGATTGAGCTGCCAGTCCTTCCCCTCCCTTAACTAGGTTTCAGTCATGGCTATGACCTCACCTCATCTGCCTTACCCGTCAAGCCCCTTGCATTAAAATACATGCAGTTTAAACCAACCCTTATTCTCTCGTTTTTTTTGCCTATTTTGTCCATTAACCTTTCCCACACCACCCTCCATATCAACTTCCAACCTGTGCCTCTGTCCTGCACGAGATCCCACCCTCCTGCCAATCTAGTTTAAACCCTCCCGTAAAGCATTAGCAAACCTTCCCACTAGGATGTTGGTCTCCCTCCAGTTTAAATTGAAACAGATCATGACACAAGCAGAATTGGATGAGAGAAGACAATTTAGGACAGGGCTGTTATTGGCAAAAGTGCACAAGGATATAAAGCAAGCAATCATGTGGCTAGAATCAAAAACACAAGGAGTAATTAAGGCAAATTAGCACAGATGTGATTGAAGGTGGCTGCATTACGACATGGAAACATTGGAAGAGCATTGGTTGTGTAGGTCCCTGCTTCTGTTCCACCATTCAGGGGCAGCATAGCTGACCTGGGACCCAACTCCCGGTTCCTCTATTATCTCATAATGTACTTGGTCAGAAAACCCAGTTTTGAAATTAAATAATGGATTCAGCATCAACTGCTGTGTGCAGATGTCTTTTCCAAATTTCTACCGGCATCTACCTTCAACCATCAGGCTCTTGAAACACACCGCACAACCCTATAAACAACCCTACCTCAGCATCAATCTGCAATGGACTTTATATAGGTTGCATTATATTCTTTGAATTGTACAATTATAATTTGGTTTCCTAGTATGACTGGTAATTTAGTGTATTATTAATTATTGCATATGTTTTTGTAGTGTTATTGTGTTAAAGTGCCCATAAAGTCATAGCAAGTAAGAATTTCAATGCTCAGTTCCCAATGCACATGATAATTAAACTCCCTTGATTCTTAACTCTTGACATTTGCACATGGAAGTGTTTCCTGACATCACCCCTGATAAAGCTGTCCATTTATGTAAACAATTTAAACCTGCCAAATTAATATCTCTTCATTGAACCCATCTATTCCCCTTAACAGATTGTAAACTTGAATCAAATCTCCTTTTAATGTTCTGTTCCATGGAATAAACATTAAATTACAAATAAAACAAAGTACTTGTGCTATAACTTCAGGATAAGCACTCAACTAAGAAAACCAAGCCAAAAACCAAAGTTTTATCTGACTAAATACACCAACTACCAATATATGACTCCATATATCATTGGGGTTATCAAGTGGGCACCTACCTTCATTGGTGCTTTGTTGTGTTGGGCCTACAACACCGCAGGCAGGCTCAACATTTAGTTCGGACACGCCAGATCTCCACCTACCGATTGTTGAGGTTCTGCAGTGATGGCAGCACATCATAAGGAGTATCATCTCCGCATTGACACCGTGTTGCTGTCTAGGTAATATTTTGGTGAACTTGGCTCGCATTCTCGCCAAAGGCTTGGTGAAATTGTTTTCCTCTCGTCCTCTTCCTGTTTCGCTTCCACTGTTTCTGTTCCTTCTCCTCCTCTTCCTGTTCACCCTTCTTCTCTTCCTGTCCCTCTTTCACCTCTTCCTGAACCCCTTCCTCTTCTTCTTGCTCCCCCTTCTCCTCTTCCTGGTCCTTTTCCACTTACTGTCCAGATGTTGGTAGTGGCTGCCTTCACATTATTTCCAGTTACAGAGCATGCAGTGAGTCACCACTAATCTTGACAACCTGCATGGACTGTATTGGAGATGGTCTTCAGATTACTCTCGGAAGCATTGTTCCAGGTTATCGCATTCCCACTGAATGACAGTCCCTATCATCACACTCCTTTCATACAAGAGCTTTCCATTCTGGCTTGCATCTGGTACAGCTGGGTATGGAATCATATCTTGAGAAGATGGCCTTCGTTGCCAAGCAACCAGCTATTGGTCTGCAATGCTGGGTGAAAGAATGAGCATGCATCGGACAACCTCAGGATAACAGCGAGCTCTCCGGAAATGTCAGTGGTTTTGTTGACTATGCTACAAATTAATTTAGTGGGATTTTTTTGTGATTAGTCTCTGGGTTCTGGTATGGCATTCGTAAAGCATTGTGGATGTAGCTGATGGCTCACAACACCATTTAGAAGTCTGTAACCCTGACAAAGATGGGTCGCTCTCATAGTGTCGTAGAGTTATTTACGTGGAAACAGGTCCTTCGGTCCAACTTGCCCACGCCGACCAACATGCCCCATCTACACTAGTTCCAACTGCCTGCTTTTGGCCCATATCCTTCAAAACCATGTACCTGTCTAAATGTTATGATAGTACCTGCCTCAACTATCTCCTCCGGCAGCTTATTTCAAACACCTCTCTTCGAAAGTTAAAGGGGATTAATATAACCTTGCTGCAATAGTCTTGGTGACTGTCCTAATGCAGAAATGCATAGCAATCTGTGAGATGTCGCCAAGAAAGATTTCAAAGCACAGAAAGTCAACCACGTGACTTTCATTGACTGGGCTGTGCAAACTGTGGATGCACTTGTAGTAGTCAAATACAGCAGATCTCCGTGACCACCTACTAAACACGAGGTCTTTCACTCAGACTTAACATAGTGCATGCCGTTGGTGTGTATAGCACAAGGATCAACATCACCCACCACCCATCCTCTATAATTCACAGCTTATCCCACGACTGGTCCTCCCTGGGTTATAAACGGCAGATTTCGTACATCCATATTTATGGAAGACCAGTGGGATGGATTTGCCAGCTGCTGTGGGGCTGCAGCCATCTTCTGCTGGGTGGAATTCATGACAATATCTGAGTGGTTTGAGTTAATCCTGGTTTAACTGCTCTTGGGTTGCCCTGTGTTTTTATTTAAATATATTGCTGTGCAGCTGCATTTCCAACGTGAAAACAATTCTTAATAAATATGCTGTAACCTAGGGGAGGACCCATATCCAACATGCCAGACGTTGTGTGTCTCACTTAGCAATAAACCAAAAGCATATTTATATTGGGACACCACATTCAGCCCATCTGCAAAAGAAATCAACAGTTCCGTGGACTTTAACCTTATCAAACAGTCTCATGAGGAATGCCTTAAAATGCTTATGTTCATACATTCCACTGACGTTCCATTGCTCCTTATTTTAGTAATCTCTCTTGCAAAACAAATTTAGCCGTATTTGTCCTCATTATATTCCTCAACCAAATATCCAAAGGCAGACTAATCAATCTAAAATTCCCTCGGTTTCTTTCCCTGATCACTCTTCTTCTGCAGTTGTATAGGGCTCTGGTAAGACCACATCTGGAGTATTGTGTACAGTTTTGGTCTCCTAATTTGAGGAAGGACATCCTTGTGATTGAGGCATTGCAGCGTAGGTTCACGTGATTGATCCCTGGGATGGCGGGACTGTCATATGACGAAAGATTGAAAAGACTCGGCTTGTATTCACTGGAGTTTAGAAGGCTGAGGGGGAATCTTATAGAAACATATAAAAATGGACAAGCTAGATGCAGGAAAGATGTTCCCAATGTTGGGCGAGTCCAGAACCAGGGGCCACAGTCTTAGAATAAAGGGGAGGCCATTTAGGACTGAGGTGAGAAAAAACTTTATCACCCAGAGAGTTGTGAATTTGTGGAATTCCCTGCCACAGAGGGCAGTGGAGACCAAATCACTGGATGGATTTAAGAGAGAGTTAGATAGAGCTCTAGGGGCTAGTGGAATCAAGGCATATAGGGAGAAGGCAGGCACGGGTTATTGATTGGGGACGATCAGCCATGATCGCAATGAATGGCACTGCTGGCTCGAAGGGCCAAATGGCCTCCTACTGCACCTATTTTCTATGTTAATTAGTAGCTATTTTGAGTAGTCTTGCTGTTCGGCGCCGTTTGTGCGATTACAGCTCCAAGACCATACGACGATGCATCGGCGGCCAGCGAGATTGGTTTCGACGGGTCATGGTGGACCAAACGTGTCTTTTGGGTGAACCTGGTGAATGCATGGTCACACACTTCTGACACCACTTTCGTGTTCGTTTTCTACGTCTGCACAAAATTTGAGTCTTTAATTTACAACCAAAGTCTTTAATGCTTTACTCAATGCTGGCAGCAAGACTACTCAAAATGGCTACACACACACACACAGACAAATATATACAAAACATCTCCCTTTGTCCTGTGCAGCACCACCTGTGATACACAGCTGTGAAGTTTAGCCGGCATTTAACATTACCAGTCGGTTTTCCTTGGTTCTGTAAACTCGTGCTTACGTTTTTTTCCCCCAATGAGCCAATTAAAATGCCCGGTCAGCAAAGGAGATTACCTACAGCTACCTCGACTACTTTCAACATGGCGACCCCACTATCACTGCACTATGAGTTCAAAAGTATCGATTTTCTCCATGCCGACCAATGTTTGGTCGTAGAAAAATTTTCAACATGTTGAACATTTTTCCGCGACCAAACTGAGGCTGCAAGTAGTAACCACAATGCGGGAATTACTCTCTACCATGGAGACTTACCAAAGACCACCTACGACCATGTGTCGACCATGCTGCGAGCTTGTGGCGAGCGCAGAGTCTCCTAAACTCGCCAATAAGTGGGACAGGCCCTTTAGGTCTTTGCTGAGAATCTTGCTCAGGTTCTTGCTCAGGTCCCACCCAACTGAGAGGAGGGAGCTTGGCACGGAGCGAAGATGGGGTTGTATCGTATGGGGAGGGTGTGGACAGTGAAGGGAGAAGAGCCGATGGAAATGCGTTTCCATTATCCTGACCAATGGAAACTGAACCTGGCAGGTTTTGTGTCTGGGATATAAAAGTTAAAGTGCGGACACAACGTAAGTATTTTAGTAAGTGGTCATCAAAGGTCATAGGTTGCCCCCAAAATCTCCAGATAAATGTCAGCCTGCTGGAGTAAATACAGCTGGAAGTCTACAGCCAATTTCCCAATGGGGGCAATTTCACCAGGTAATGACCATGAGTTCAGTCCAAAACTAGGTGCTGAGGACAGAGTCTAAAAAGGGTCCCAAAACTAAATATTGTCTATCCATTCCCTCCACAGATGCTGTCTGATCTGCGAGTTCCTCCAGCACCTTGTATTGCTCAAGATTCCAGCATCTGCAGTTCCTTGTGTCTACATTAGTTCAGTCTAACCTGAATAAAATCACCTTTGATTGTGATTTACACACAAAGACAGTAAGTAAGTGGATCTGCTTTCTAGACCAATTGGTGATGAAATGCTTCGTAATATCAAAATGCTGATCTACCTGTTTACAAATTCTTTCCCTTGATGTCATGTTATGTTTCTCATCTTATCAGATGGGCATCAATACAACTCGCAGTACTTCATCTAACAGAATAATGATAATTGTTGAGTTTGATGTTACTTTCTGTTATATCAAATGTTAAATATGCACATAGAATAATGACAAAGGTGTGGTCTGAAGCCTGTAATACCACACCACCAGGTTCAGGAACAACAACTTCCCAACAACTATCAGGCTCTTGAACCAACCCATGCAATTTTAATCGTACATCGGCAACAGAACACTTGCACTACCTTGGACATGTTTTTTAATTTCTAATTATGTTTTGCACCAAGTCCTGCTTTTGTCTGATAGACACAACATGCGGGACAGGCAGCACTGGAGAGAAGGAATAGGTGACATTTTGAGTCGAGACCCTTCTTCAGACTGATCACTTTTGATCTCACAGTCTTTATTTTTACTGTCTTGCGGGATTTTATGAGTACTTCATGTGTAATTTATGCGTATGTTATGTTTTTGTGTGCTGTCTGAGTCCCTGTGGCTGTGAGGCTGCTGCAAGCAAGATTTTCATTGCACCTGTACCTGCCTGTACGTGTGCACATGGCAATTAACTCAACTCGACTTGACTTGTGAACAATGTCCTCCAGGGCTGTACATTGGAGCCATGTGAGCTGACGGGTTGGAGTCTTTTGGAGAGAGTAGCAGTTGGAGGGTGAGGATTGCAGTATGTGGGATCCAGCAACAGTGCCTGAGGTAGGAGAGGGAGACTGGCAGTGACGTTGTGGGAGTGGGGAGGGAGGTAGACAGTGACATTTTGGGAGTGGGGAGTTTCTCAGCATCCGTGTCTTTCTCCATGGTAAATACATAAAATAAATTTTCATCTGCAGCCTCGCACATCTCCTGTGGCTCCACGTATAGATGACCTTGTTGATCTTTAACTGGCCCTATTCTCTTCCCTCCCTCTGTGGAGCCAATGGAATCAACAGTGGGTGGGACTAGGGAATAGAGTGTCGATGGAAATGCCTTTGATAAATGAAAGCAAAGTCTCCACATTCATGGAAATTGCACAAAAGCAGGCTACATTTATGTTTGCGCAAAAATGCAGGTATTTGTAATGGATGAACTATTCGCTAATCATGTGTTCAGGTTACAGTAAATTCTGCTATTTATATTTATGCACCCACGAGTAATTTAAACCCTGAAATTATCTTTGCTTGGGAATCAAGGTCCTGCTTTGTTTTTCTGTTTGATAGCAGCTACTTGAGCTCCTGTAAAGAAAAAATGAAGACAATAGACTCATTCACAATGGAGGCCATGCAGAAAATTAATAAACTTTAATGACGACTGGAAGATGTGCTTTATTTTTCATTGAGTCATGCCGGAATATATCTGACTTCTAACTAAAGCAAGACTGCATTGACAAGATAGAGAATCTTCTTCAAATGCTTATTAAATATTTGTATCAGTGTGGAAGTAATAATGTTGTGTTCATTCCACACCAGTCACAGAGTTGTTCAGATTGAAAACAGTCCCTTTGGGCCATTGTGCCTTTGCTGACCATTGTGCTTATCCATAGGGCAGTGCGGTGCAGCAGCAGAGTTACTGCCTTACAGCACTTAGAGCGCCAGACACCAGATTCGATCCCGACTACGGGTGTTTGGCTGTACGGAGTTTGTCCGTTCTCCCCGTGACCTACGAGGGTTTTCTCTGAGATCTGCGGTTTCCTCCCACACTCCAAAGACGTGCAGATTTGTAGGTTAATTGGCTTGGTATAAATGTAAATTGTCCCTTGTGTGCGTGTAAGTTGGGTAAATGTGCGGGGATTGCTGGGCAACACAGACTCGGTGGGCCGAAGGGTCTGTTTCCGCACTGTATCTCTAAACTTAAACTTAAACATGCTAATTAAACATCCTTGCATTCATTCAAAATCACTCTATGCCCTGCTCTTTCAAGTAGATATCCAAATGCCTCTTAAATGTTACTGTATCTGTCTCCAACCTCTCCTCTGGTAGCTCATTCCAGATATCAACTACTTTGTGTGAATCATTTAGCCATCAGATCCCCTTTAAAACTTCTCCCTCTCAACTTAAACCTATGCTATCTTGTTTTAGACACCCTTACCATGGGAAGCAGGCACTGATTTTCTAGCCTATCCATGCTTCTTACAATTTTACTTCGGAGTCACGTGAGTGACTTCGTGAAGACACCGCCAGCACGCATGCGCGGCATATCGTCGCGCGTATTCGGCAGGCTGGGGGGGGGAGTGCGCTCTCTCCTCGGGCTCCTTCATAAGGCCGGTAGGTAAGTACTTGCCTTTACTCCACAGGATGGACAAGGGCAAGAGGAAGGCAACGCTGTCGAGGAGCCGAGCCTCGACCAGCCAAAGGCCCTTGTCCCCGGAGCTGCAAGCAATACCGGCAGCTTCGAGGCATGTGGGGGCTGGATTGCGGAAGTCGGGCGCTCCCGCTGATTCAGGGGCCGACTCACCCGAGTGGTTTACCGCACCGGAGCTGGATATGGATCCAGACTTCGTGCCCCCTTCCCCCAAGAAAAGAGGGGGAAAACAGGTACGTGGCAAGGGGTCTCGCTTTCCACAAGCAACCCCTCCCCGAGCTCCAGAAGACCCGAGGGGGCTGGGCCGGGGGACAGCTGCACGACAGGGGAGCCCTGCAAATGTGCAAAACGTACCACTGCCAGGGAGATCTGCCGTAGTGCAGTCTGGCAATATCACTGCTGCGTCGTGTAGGCCTGCTGGAGCAGATACCGCCGACAAAACACCCCGTCAGGCTGCGGTCAAGGGCGGAGGTAGCAGCAGGAAGCGGTCGGTCAGCTCAGCTCTGGGAGCGGCCGACCATGCGCCTCCACGCCAAAAGATGGGCAAGTGTGGAGGTAAGCCTGCACGGACTCCGGGGAGCCAGGTTCCGGGGACCGGCGCCGATTCAACTCACCTGCCTTCATATCAGACAGGTGAGCCGCCACAGTCTGGGAGAATACAAACTAGCGGAGAGTCCGTGCGGGAGTCGTATGATCCTACTTGGGCTGTAGGTCACGACAACCTGCCATTGGACCCTAGACAGCACCCTAAGGGGGTGTGGTCCGATGGTGGAAGCCCCAGTGAATTCGCAGGGCCTGGGGAAGTCGGCTTGTCCGCTGCACATAGCAGGGACGGTCGCATTGAGCGGTTGGAGCTCTTAGTGGAGCAACTGCTCCAGCGGGACCGGGAACGAGAAGAGCGGGACTCGCGGGCATCCACTAGCCGTGCGAGGACCCCACTCAGCATCTCATCGTCTCCAGCCAGAAGCGTTAGCGATTGCCCAGCTGCTGCGTTTGAAGACGACCCGGAACAGCCAGTGACCGCTGAGCCAGAGCATGAGGAGGATATGCTGGAAGTGGTGAGTAAGTTTGCCGCTACAACCCAGACAGGTGAACCTCTGCACCACAAATTGGCGGGCACCATTGATTACCTGACTACGCACCAACTTCAGAGTCAGGTTCTCAATGATACCTTGGAGAAAATAAAACCGCCCGAGAACTGCATCGACCTCAGTGTGCCCTTGGTTAATGCCCAGATCTGGGGACACTTGAGTACGGCCACCAGGATGCAGGATGTCCGCCTCCAGCGTATCTTAAAAGTTCTCTCCACGGGCATAACGGCGTTTGCTAGGACCCTGGACGGGGATAATGTGTCCAGTGAACAGCAAGATGCACTGGCACTCCTATGCAACGCCCAATATGAAATAACTGCCTGCGTAAGAGCTCCATAAAGCCCACACTCAACCCCAAATTCGCGGGGTTGTGCCGACCATCAACTGCTCCACCGCCGCATCAGTTATTCAGAGACCTGTCCAAACAGGTGGAGGAATTGGACAAGGAGGCCAAAACAGCGGGCCTCATGAAAACTCCGTTGACCAGACTTCACCCATATCACCGGCAACAGCCTAATACAACTTGGAAACCACGGCTGCCGGACAGGGCACAAAGATCCTACCTACCTCCATCTCATCAAACACAACGACCTTTTTTAGGGCAAGGCCAACAGCGGCCTGCATGGAAAATGCGGCCGCCACCCCGTCAACCTCCACAACGTCCACCCAAAAATGTCAGTAGCACCATACGTACGGAACCGCCGTTAACCATGGAGGTAAGGGGTTCTGGTTCTTCTCACGCCGTAGCATCTCCTTCCGCACGAATAGGTGGGCGATTACGGGCTTTCTTGGACATATGGAAAACTGTCACCACAGATGAGTTTATTTTACAAAGTGTTCAAGGGTAAGTTATAGAATTTATTGGAGGTATAAATCCCCCTACTCAGCATTCGCCTCATAGGAAGTTTTCTCTATGCCAAAAAGAGGTTGAGGCAGGACATGCTGAAATTATACGGCTAGCAGAAAAAGGGGTAATTGGCAAAACCGAGCATGAACCTGTTGAGTTTGTGTCTAACATTTTCACCAGAATTAAAAAAGATGGGGGATGTCGGATTATAATAGACTTAACTGAGTTGAACACTTTTGTACAATATGCCCATTTCAAAATGGATACTTTAGAAACAGATAGGCAGATGCTTTAGGGTACTTTATGGCACGCATCGATTTGAAAAATGCATACTATATGGTGCCCATTGCTGAGGCTCACAGGAAATTTCTGGAAGGATCAATTATGGGAGTACAAGGCATTGCCCAATGGAATCACCACAGTCCCTAGGCTGTTTACCAAATTGGTAAAAACTATATTGGCTCTTCTCCGTCGACAAAATTATATGGTAATGGAATATTTGGATGATATTCTTATAGTAGGTCAGACCCTCCAATTGGCAATTCAAGGAGTGGCTGCAACCAAGGCTCTGTTCGAGAAGTTGGGGTTTGTAATCCATCCAGACAAATCAAAATTGCATCCGGTACGGGTTATGAATTATTTGGGGTTCACCCTAGACACCAATTTAATGAAGATTACCATCCCAACTAATAAAGCAACTGCTATAATAGAAGAGTGCCACAATCTGGCTTGCGCCAGGGTACCGACTATTCGGCAAACAGCAAAAGTTATAGGCAAATTGGTAGCTGCATTCCCAGCTGCACGATTCGGACTGCTACACTACCAAAAATTACAAAGATCAAAAATCACCGCATTAAAAACAAATGCTGGGCACTTTGATCGGCCAATTCGGTTACCACCAGAAGCTAGAAAAGAGCTACAATGGTGGGTTGACAATATTAGAGAGTGTCATAGACCCATCATAGTAAGCAACCCAGATGTTGTGCTACAAACTGACGCAAGTGCACAAGGCTGGGGAGCAACTGATACGATGTCCAGTTGTGGTGGCAGATGGAACTCTCATGAGTCTACCTTCCTGGAGTCACACGGGATAAACTATATAGAAATGCTGGGGGCATTTCATGGATTGCGGGCTTACTGTACTAATTCACGGGATTTACATGTCCGCCTTCAAATAGATAATACTACAGTGGTGGCTTACATCAATCATATGGGTGGTATCAGGTCGCTATCTTGTGATGAATTGGCTAATACAATTTGGCACTGGTGCATTGAAAGAAATATTTGGATTACTGCGACCTATTTGCCTGGGAAGCTTAATACAGTGGCGGACACCAGGTCACGAGTCTTCAATGACAACATCGAGTGGATGTTGAACCCCCAAATTTTTTGGAGATATTATAGCTCATTTTGGGACACCAGATATTGACCTATTTGCGTCCAGGCTGAACCATCAGACACCAACGTATGTGTCATAGGAACCAGACCCTGGGGCAATAGCAATGGATGCGTTTTCTATCCATTGGGGGAAATGGTTTTGCTACGCTTTTCCCCCATTTTGCCTCATCAGTCGGGTATTGCAGAAAATTAAATTAGACTCTGCAACTGGCATATTGATCATTCCCGACTGGCCTACACAACCATGGTACCCGATGGTCGTTAAAATTTTAAAACAACCATGGATGGCAATTGGGAATCACCCCAAATTGATTACTCACCCCATTACGGGGGTTAGTCATCCTTGCCATGGTCATTTAAACTTGTTGGCCTGCAGGTTTTGAAAAGACCACTCATCCGGGCAGGCATCTCTTCACGAGCCATAGACCTTATCGCCGCATCATGCCGAGAGTCAACTCGGAAACAGTACCTCACCCAGATCATAAAATGGGAGGCGTTCTGTGCCCGGACCAACAAGTCTTCAAACTCAGCAACAATACCTGATGTCCTGGAGTTTCTAGCGGGCCTCCATTTCGATGCTGGCCTCAGCTACAGTGCCATCAACAGCGCCAGGAGTGCGCTGTCCTCATACCTGGATATAGGTATCAGCTCCAACCACCTGGTGTCTAAACTAATGAGGGGAGTGTTCAACACCAACCCTCCACGACCCAGATATAGAGTAACGTGGGATGTGGGGATCGTGCTGACCCTACTTAGGTGCTGGGCTCCAATGGATGAGCTACCACTGAAACAGCTCACCCTCAAGGTGGTGATGCTGATGGCACTGACTACAGCCCAACGAGTCCAGACGTTACAAAAACTGTGACTGGACAGCATGGTGGCCACCCCCGGTCAAATAAATTTCTTTGTCAAAGAATTATTAAAACAGCACAGGCCAGGGGCGCATGGGCTGCAGTTGGAATTTCGGGCGTACCCTGTAGATGCCACTCTCTGCATAGGCACCCATCTCCACCACTACATCCGAGTTACTGGAGTTATCAGGATGAAGGAACAGGGGCTCCTCATCAGTCATAAACCTCTGCATCATCGGGTGACTACACAGACTATCGCCAGGTGGCTCAGGGTGGTGTTGGATGCAGCAGGAGTTGCTACTGACATTTTTAAGTCTCATTCCACCAGGGCTGCATCCACATCAGCGGCGAGGGCCATGGAGGTGCCCATGGACCACATTCTTGCCACTGCGGGCTGGGCCAGTGAAGAAACCTTTCAACGGTTCTATAACAAGCCACTGGTCGCCCCTGCGACATTCGCAGAAGCTATCCTGGGAACCGCTCAGTGAATGTCTGTCCCCGAATTAGGGGTTATTTGTTGTTTATTTGATTAATAAATTGTGTTGATTTTTCAGCCAGTTTCGACTGAACTCCATTAACAGCCTTCCTCCATCAGAATGGCGGCAGTGTGATAAGCATGGACGTTGTCCTGGGTGTGAAATCACAGAGCTTTGAAATCTTCACAAAGTCACTCACGTGACTCCGAAGTAAAATAGTAAGATTAAACGAGAACTTACCAAGTTTGAAGATTGATCTGTATCTTACGAGGAGTCGCGGTGAGGGATTTCGTGCCCACCGCTCCCACCCTCTATCATAAGGTCAACCAGGAAGTTCTACGTTTTTCATCTTACTATTTTTTAGTCATGATTTGTTTTCTGTGATTCCACACCGCTGCTTTGAAGGATGCCGCGCATGCGTGCTGGCGGGGTCTTCACGAAATCCCTCACCGCGACTCCTCGTAAAATACAGATCAACCTTCAAACTTGGTAAGTTCTCGTTTAATCTTACTATTTTATATCGCTCTATCATGTCACCTCTCAGACTTCTTTGCTCCAGGAAAAGCAGACATGGTGTCCAATCTCCACTGAAAAGTCAAGCACTCCAATCCAGGTTACTTCCTTGTCAATCTTTTCTGCATCCTTTCGAGCTTCAGCATGTTCTTCCTAAAGTGTGAAATATAGGTTAATTGGCTTTGGTAAAAATTGTATATTGTCCCTAGTGTGTATGATAGTGCTAGTGTACGGGGTGATCGGTAGTCGGCACGGACTCGGTGGGCCAAAGGGCCTGTTTCCGTGCTCAAAAACTAAACTAAACTAAAAGACTCAGTGGCGCTATGAGGACAACGGACCTTTAAGGTCAAGATAAGACTGGATATTTTTATGAACTTGATATTAGTAAAGTATAAGTTGATGCTGTAAAACATGGTAACCCTTTGTTACTGTTTCAGGATAAATCGATTATTTTTACACTTCAATTGTTGCACTCATACTCATGATTGTGCTTACGTATAGTATAATAGTCTGATTTTACTGGATTATATGCAGAACAAATAATTTCACTGTAGTTAGGTACATGTGACAATAAAGTACTGTTGACTGTTGACTATTGAGGTCCTAATTGCCATCTGGCACTGACTGCTGTAGCACTCTCTTCCCAACATGTCTGGAAGACTTCTGCACCACTTGCAGTTGGGAGGTTCCTCCTTCTCTCCAGCCTGTCAACAAGCCCTCCAGTGCTCCATGCTGGACCATCTCTGTAGCATATTAACATCATCTCAAGCATGACTTCTAGCCCCAGTTTCGACCCCAGTCCCCTTCACCTTTAAGAGACGTGGGCTGGTTTGAAGCAGTGTGCTGTGACAAACCTCCTACGGGGATGGGCCTCATGGTGACCGGATGCTGCGTTCATGATAATGAGCATGTATGCAACATCGGGAAGGGCGGGCAAAAGTTAATCACTCGCCACATTCCCAGCAGGGTTGTCCAATTCTATTCCCCATAATGGATAGTTAAGGAGACTTTAACTTTCTATCAGTGGGAAGGAATAGGAGTGTCGATCAGAAAACTGGCACTGATGCAGCACCCACTTTGGCCTGGAGACTCTGAGCGCATGGTTAATTTCCCCCATAATTTTTAAACTTGGCAACAAACTTTATTTTGACAGAAATATGTCTTCTCTTATATCAGTACTGTGGAATGTCTGGCATCTGCACAATTCTAATCAAATGATGTATAAAATGTAATATTAAGCAGCAGGTTCACATTTTTTCAATTTCAAACTTTAATGTTGTTGGTTGGAAGCCAGAGAAACAATTACTTGAGTTTCAAAGGTTATGAAACAGAATGTGACTCTGTGGGTGATCAGAGATGAGATGGGTTGGGAGGGGTTACTTAAAGCAAATATTTGCTAATGAGTCCTCATTTTTAAGAGTGTGATGGACTGCAACACAAGAACATCCCAATGTTAAAAAGCAGTGGAAGCAACAAGCCAAGTTTCACTGAGCTGCGCCATGGCTGAGAAATTGCCTGGAAGTAATTTTGGTCAGATCAGGTATTTTCAACTTCACCGGCTCTGCAACCTTCATAGTGATTGAGTGAGTGATTAGTTTGCTTGATAATCAAATCAAAACCTTGCTGTGTTGCCGCACATGGCAAAGTGGTCAGTGTGGGTAGAGGGAATGGCATGGGCTTCAACTGACTCTTATATCTACAAATATTGGATAGGGGTTGCCAAGGGTGGATGGGTGACAGAGTTCTCCAACATTTGGCACTGGTGACAAGTTAGTGTCTTTAACTGCCTGCTTACTTGTGAAATGATTATTTTGGTTATCACCCTAATCCCTAAAATTGAACCAAATGCTATTCTGCTTTAAGTGATTCATCCTGTGCTTCTTCTGCTTGTCTTGTTTTCTGTTCCTTCTACTTTAAATTACAATATTATTGATGCAAATCCTAACCAATAATTATGCTGAAATAAAACCAGATTTTTCTGACGTACATATGAGGTGGATAAGTGCAATGTCAGAAATGTAGACCCAAGCTAATTAACTATGAAGGAGTCAACGTGCTGAAAAAAAAACCACTGAATTCTGACATTTTATTGGACTTTTCCACTTGTGGCAAAAACAAGCTCAAGGCAAAACATGTTTTTTGCAGATGTGTGATTATAAAACTAATAAGTTTTGGTTTGGTTGGAGGTCTATGTTAAGATAGCTGGTTTTACACAGGAAGACATTACTTAATGGTGGTCTCTTATCTGAGATGCATAAACAGGGCTGCCCTGCTAGAGCCATTCTTTCTTCCTGTACTTGCCCCACCAAACGTTTATTTTCTTACTTTGACTCTATCCAGCTCCCCTTGTCCAGTATACCTCTTACTTTCCCTCTGTCCAGTACACCTCTCATGCCCTCTACCATTTTGACAAATTCTAATTCCCCAGACTCAATTGACTCTTCTTTGCCATGGATAGCCAGTCTTTGTATCCATTCCCCTTCACAAACGTCTTTGGGCCATAAGCTTCTTTCTGGAACTTCTCATTAATCACACACTGTACAAATTGAGGGGGAGCCATGGGCACTTGCATGGGCCTGAGCTTTTTGTTCTATGTGGAACAATCCCTATTCTAAACCTTCTCAGGTAACATTCCCCAACTCATTCTTTGTTAAATTGATGGCTACACTAACTACGCTTCCCGTGCAAAGGCAGAACTTATCAATTTTATTACCTTTGCTAACTCTAAAACTCTACCCTAAAATAATCTTGGATAATTTCTGGCACTCGTCTTCCATTTCCACCAGTATTTCTCCACCAATCTACCAACTACTACAAACACACTGGCTCCCACAGCTACCTACACTAGACCTTCTCCCATCTAGTTTCCTGAAATCTGGAATGTCCTTTTTCAAGGAATATGACTTCCCTATGAGCCTCCACCTCCAGCACATCATCCTTCGTCATTTCCTCTAGTGTGGGTATCTCAACACCCAACACGAATTCCCCTTCTCACACCTTTCTGATGATCCCTGACACTTTTCCCTGCATGCATAGGAAGTGCAACGCTTTCTCTTACACCTTCTCCCTCACCACCATCCAGGGATTTAAACAGCCCGCCTTGTTGAGGCAGAAATTCGCCCGATGAGCAAATGGTAACTTGCTGGCAGTGGGAAGGGAACCAGAAAAGGGAGGGATGATGGGTGGATCCAACATTCCTAATATGTCCTTCTCTACACTGGTGAGACTGTGTAGATTAGGCAACCTCATTGCGGAGCACCTGTGTTCTGTCTGCAACAGTCATTTTCAGCTTCCGGAATTTCGGCTCCCCTTGCTACCACACCAACCTTACCTTCTTCTTCTCCACTGCCACAGTGAGGCCAAACACAAACTAAAAGTACATCACCTCATATTCCACTTGGGACACTGCCAGTCCAATGGAATGAATATTGAATGTTCCTCTTTCAGGTAACCTACTCTCTCTGTGTTGGCTTCTCACTCCCACCAATTCTCCCAGAGTCTTTCTCCCATTGCTCATCTTTTCCATCCCCCCCCCCCCTCTGCCCCTTTCCTAGATTTATTACCCTCTCCTACCTGGTCCCATCTGCAAATCTCCCAAGCCCCTATCCATTCTCTCCTTTGATTTACCTTTCTTATCTCCTCCCCAATCTGGTTCTATCTGCTCATCATCCATCCCTCATCAGGATCCACTTATCACTTCTAAACTATGTCTCTACCATCCCCCTCATTTCCCCCCCAACTGGCTCCATCTGCCAAATTTTATTTCCTTATCTTTGTCCACCTCTCACCCACCAGCCACTGTCTCAAAACTCACCACTCACGCTTCCCCTCCTGGTTCCATCTGTCCATCATATGCTACTTCACCTGGTTCCACCTATCACACTATGCCTTGCCTCTCTCCTCCCTCTAACCTCTTTACACTGGCCATCTCTCCTCAACACTATGATGTAGGATCTCAACCCAAATTGTCATCTATTCCCTTCCCTCCACAGATGCTGCTCAACCCTGCTGAGTTCCTCCGGCAGTGTGTTTTATTACTTCAGCTGCAGGCTCTTGCGCCTCGACCTACAGGTGGTCTTTGATAGACCCTCGTTTTCACAGGTGATAGACGACCACACATTGAAACTACAGCACAGAGTTGGGCCATTTGACTAACACCATCCTCACTGTGGTTTCTGCTGCAAGTAAGTATCCTCCCAAACCTATTCCTCCAACCCATCAGCACAACCTGTTTATGCAATCCTTTTTAAATCCTTATTCTGCTTCTTATCTGTTCACCCCCTCGCTTACTCTTTGTGGATGTGGGGAAGGCTGTTCTTCACTCATCAGGGTTTAGTTTGTCAGCCTGACGCGTTATGCAGATCCACACTGAACTGTGTAAAATAGTGAGCTATGACCACATGTTCCTCATTACCTGGCTTCATACTTAAACATTCCTTCCAGAAGCCACAGAAAGAACAGATTATAGCCTCAGAGCAGGTAAAGGTTAGTTCAGTGCCTTTAATTTTCCAATCTCTAATTTGGGACGTTTAGTTTAGTTTAGTTTAGAGACGCAGCATGGCCCTTCGGTCTGCGCCGACCAGCAACTAGTTCTATCCTACACACTAGGGACAATATACAGAAGCCAATTAACCTACGAACCTGCACATCTTTGGAATGCAGGAGGAAACCAGAGCACCCGGAGAAATTGCACGAGGTCCACGGGGAGAACATGCAAACTTCGTACAGGCAGCACCTGCAATCAGGATTGAACCCGAGTTTCTGGCGCTGTATGGCAGCAACTCTACCGCTGCGCCACAGTGCCGCCAGTTAATTATCAAGTCAGTTAATTGAGGTATATTGTCATTGCATCAAATGTGAAGGTTAATTGTTTTGAGCGGTCTCTTTGCATATATTTCAGAGGCCCACAGGAGCCGTTGGAAGAGAAAGAGGGGGAGGAGCGACACCCGACCGGTAAGGTTTAAAATCCAGCGCGGGGCTTGTTTTTTCAGAGGCGCACAGGAGCCGTTGGAAGAGAAGGAGGGGGAGGAGCGAGACCCGACCGGTAAGGTTTAAAATCAAGCGCGGGGCTTGTTTTTTTTTTTTCAGAGGCCCACAGGAGCCGTTGGAAGAGAAGGAGGGGGAGGAGCGACACCCGACCGGTAAGGTTAAAAATCAAGCGCGGGGCTTGTTTTTTCAGAGGCCCACAGGAGCCGTTGGAAGAGAAGGAGGGGGAGGAGCGACACCCGACCGGTAAGGTTAAAAATCAAGCGCGGGGCTTGTTTTCTCAGAGGCCCACAGGAGCCGTTGGAAGAGAAGGAGGGGGAGGAGCGACACCCGACTGGTAAGGTTTAAAATCCAGCGCGGGGCTTGTTTTTTCAGAGGCGCACAGGAGCCGTTGGAAGAGAAGGAGGGGGAGGAGCGACAACCCGACGGTAAGGTTTTAAAATCAAGCAACGGGGCTTGTTTTTTTTTTTTTTCAGAGGCCCACAGGAGCCGTTGGAAGAGAAGGAGGGGGAGGAGCGACACCCGACCGGTAAGGTTAAAAATCAAGCGCGGGGCTTGTTTTTTCAGAGGCCCACAGGAGCCATTGGAAGAGAAGGAGGGGGAGGAGCGACACCCGACCGGTAAGGTTAAAAATCAAGCGCGGGGCTTGTTTTTTCAGAGGCCCACAGGAGCCGTTGGAAGAGAAGGAGGGGAGGAGCGACACCCGACCGGTAAGGTTAAAAATCAAGTGCGGGGCTTGTTTTTTCAGAGGCCCACAGGAGCCGTTGGAAGAGAAGGAGGGGGAGGAGCGACACCCGACCGGTAAGGTTAAAAATCAAGCGCGGGGCTTGTTTTTTCAGAGGCCCACAGGAGCCGTTGGAAGAGAAGGAGGGGGAGGAGCGACACCCGACCGGTAAGGTTAAAAATCAAGCGCGGGGCTTGTTTTTTCAGAGGCCCACAGGAGCCGTTGGAAGAGGAGGAGGAGGGGGAGGAGCGACACCCGACTGGTAAGGTTTAAAATCCAGCGCGGGGCTTGTTTTCTCAGAGGCCCACAGGAGCCGTTGGAAGAGAAGGAGGGGGAGGAGCGACACCCGACCGGTAAGGTTTAAAATCCAGCGCGGGGCTTGTTTTTTCAGAGGCGCACAGGAGCCGTTGGAAGAGAAGGAGGGGGAGGAGCGACACCCGACCGGTAAGGTTAAAAATCAAGCGCGGGGCTTGTTTTCTCAGAGGCCCACAGGAGCCGTTGGAAGAGAAGGAGGGGGAGGAGCGACATCCGACTGGTAAGGTTAAAAATCAAGCGCGGGGCTTGTTTTCTCAGAGGCCCACAGGAGCCGTTGCAAGAGAAGGAGGGGGAGGAGCGACATCCGACTGGTAAGGTTAAAAATCAAGCGCGGGGCTTGTTTTCTCAGAGGCCCACAGGAGCCGTTGGAAGAGAAGGAGGGGGAGGAGCGACACCCGACTGGTAAGGTTAAAAATCAAGCGCGGGGCTTGTTTTCTCAGAGGCTTACCCAAATCCATAACATTCCATTTGGAGAAGTGGGTTTTTTTGTTTTTTTTTGGAGGAAGCCTCTGATTGGTGGGAAGTGGACTAGTGTAAGCAGCTGATTGGTGGGAAGTGGACTAGGGAAAGCAGCTGATTGGCAGTCAGATTCCAGCAGTTTGTTGTTTACTTTGTATTGTGTTGATATTGTATCCTGTGTAAGGGGGGCAGTATGAAGGCCAGGGCAGTGTACTGTTCTGGATGTCAGATGTGGGAGGGCAGGGAATCTGATAGCCCTCCAGACGTCCACATCTGCGCCAGGTGTGTCGAGATGGGGCTCCTAAAGGACTGTGTTAGGAACCTGGAGCAGCAGCTCGATGACCTCCGTCTCCTCAGGGAGAGTGAGGAGGTAATAGAGAGGAGCTACAGGGAGGTAGTCACTCCCAGACCACGGAGGCAGGCAAGTGGGTCACGGTTAGGAAGGGCAAGGGGCAGAGGCTGGGGCTAGAGAGTACCCCTGTGATCGTCCACCTGGAAAATAGGTACTCAGGTTTGAGTACGATTGGAGGGGACAGCCTAGCTGGGGGCAGCAACAGCGGCCGGGCCTCCGGCACAGAGGACCGGCCCTGATGCTCAGAAGGGTAGCAAAAAGAGGAGGGCAATTGTAATAGGGGACTCTATAGTTAGGGGGTCGGATAGGCGATTCTGTAGACGCAGTCGGGAGACCCGGATGGTAGTTTGCCTCCCTGGTGCCAGGGTCTCGCATGTGTCAGAACGTGTACAAAAGATTCTGATAAGGGAGGGAGAGGAGCCTGATGTTGTGGTACACATAGGTACCAATGACATAGGCAGAAAAAGTGACGAGGTCCTGAAGGGAGAATTTAGGGAGTTGGGGGGAAAGTTAAGGAGAAGGACCAAAAGGGTAATGATTTCAGGATTACTGCCTGTGCCGCGTGACAGTGATAGTAGGAATGAAATGAGGTGGAGGATAAATGCGTGGCTGAGGGACTGGTGCAGTGGGCAGGGATTCAAGTTTCTTGATCACTGGGACCTCTTTTGGGGAAGGCATGATCTGTACACAAAGGACGGGTTGCACTTGAACCCGAGGGGGACCAATATCCTGGCAGGGAAATTTGCAAAGGCTACTGGGGAGACTTTTAAACTAGAAAGGCTGGGGGGAGGGACTGGGTAGAGGGGGCTAGGGGTCAGGGTGTGGGGCAAGAGGCAGAGAAGGGAAGCACTCGGATCCAAAATGTAGGCGAGAAAGATGAAAAAGATAATAGACAGAATAAGGGATGGTGGGTTTCTAAAATGTGTATATTTTAATGCTAGGAGCATTGTAAGTAAGGTGGATGAACTTAGAGCCTGGATTGACACCTGGAAATATGATGTTGTGGCAATCAGTGAAACATGGTTGCAGGAGGGCTGTGATTGGAAACTAAATATTCCAGGATTTCGTTGCTTCAGGTGTGATAGAATTGGAGGGTCCAGAGGGGGAGGTGTTGCATTGCTTGTCAGAGAAGATATTACAGCAGTGCTTTGGCAGGATAGATTAGAGGGCTCGTCTAGGGAGGCTATTTGGGTGGAACTGAGAAGTTGGAACGGTGTAGCAACACTTTTAGGGGTGTATTATAGACCGCCAATTGGGAAGCAAGAATTGGAAGAGCAAATATGTAAGGAGATAGCAGATATTAGTAGTAAGCACAAGGTAGTGATTGTGGGAGATTTCAATTTTCCAAAAATAGACTGGGAAACACATTCTGTAAATGGGCTGGATGGTTATAGGGTGGTAAAGAAAGCCTTTGGTGTGCTGGCCTTTATAAATCAGAGCATTGAATATAGGAGGAGGGAAGTAATGTTAAAATTGTACAAGGCATTGGTAAGACCAATTCTGGAGTATGGTGTACAATTTTGGTCGCCTAGTTATAGGAAGGATGTCAACAAAATAGAGAGAGTACAGAGGAGATTTACTAGAATGTTGCCAGGGTTCCAGCAACTATGTTACAGAGAAAGGTTGAACAAGTTAGGTCTTTATTCTTTGGAGCGCAGAAGGTTAAGGGGGGACTTGATTGAGGTCTTTAAATTGTGAAAGGGATAGATAGAGTTGCGTGGATACGTTTTTCCCATTGAGGGTAGGGAAGATTCAAACAAGAGGGCATGACATGAGAATTAAGGGACAGAAGTTTTGGGGTAACGTGAGGGGGAACTTCTTTACTCAGAGGGTGGTGGCTGTGTGGAATGAGCTTCCAGCAAAAGTGGTGGAGGCGGGATCGATTTTAACATTTAAGACTAAAGTGGATAGGTATATGGACGTGAAGGGAATGGAGGGGTATGGTCTGAGTACAGGTAGATGGGACTAGGGGAAAACAAATGGTCGGCACGGACTGGAAGGGCCGAGAGGGCCTGTTTCCGTGCTGTAATTGTTATATGGTTATATGTTATATGGTTATATCTGCCGTAGGGGAAAAGTTACTGAAACTGCCCAAGAAATAAAACAATTAATGAATCTGTGGTTGAGCATGTAATGTCCATTAAAAGACAAAATAAGGCTATGGATATAATACAGCCATGACCACAATCCTTGCTCCCCAAATTGCTCTGTCTCTTCCTGCACAATGAATTAAAACAGTGGCTTTGTGGATTGAGATGGAAGCTGATACTTGCCCAATATTGTGTAAACCCATCACCTATCGACTTCCTGAGCCTCTGCAAACAAATGCTTTAACCATTTTTTATTAAAATAATCCAATAAACTGCCACATCCAATAGTTATTTACTTTGGCCTAGGGAATGTAGGGTGTGTTAGACACAACCAGGGTTAAAGAAAAAGCAGCTAAAGCTGGGAGGTATTTAAGAAAAATAAATCACAAACTTCACAGTGGTTATATATTGTTCAGAGGCTTAAATACCATGATAAAATGGTGATCTGTCAATTTCTTTTAACTGCACTGTATGTTAATCATAAAATATAGCCAGTCTGGGCCAGGCAAAATAGTGAGGAAAAGTTCATGTAATTTCCTTTCGCTCTTCAAAGCAGGCGAGTTAGTCAAAGACATATAACTTACCAAGGACCTCTCCAAATGTGGCATCTGTCTAAGCCAAGCAGAGTCTGTCAGGAGTTCCTTCCTGAACATAATTCTTGGACATTGCCTCTGGAACAATTGCTGACTGCTTGTTTTCTTTTCCCCTGACCCAACCTGAACCTTCCAACTAAAGTCAGGTGCCTGCGTGGATTGGTGACTCGACAAAAAATGTGCCTTCATAACCTCATGAACAGTTTGAAGCTTGCCGTGTTTTAACTTTATCAGACAATGTACAGTCTCTGGATGTATCATTGATGACCAGTGGTGGAATGGAAGCCTGCAGAGAGAGTTCACAGAGGAAGAAGATCGCACTGGGGGAGGGTCTAAGCCTTTACTGAACACTGTGAGTCATCCTTCTGGTAATTGTTCCCCAGTGAAGTGGGAGGGGTGGGAGTGGAAGTGTGGGGTTGATGTCGCAGCCAAGCTGAATAACGATGCCTGCAATAGATTTCAAAAGCCAGGTCAGTCTAAAATGTAGAATCCCATGGAGAGGCCTCTTGCAGTCAAATCAGTCAAATAAGGTATCTTATAGTTTCAATGGGAGGAGATGGGAGGACAAGTAAGTTGAGGGAATGGGAGGGAACGATCCGCTGGAGCAGAATATACCTCACTTATATACCTCTGGCAGACTGGAGCTGCTTTAAGATGATAGAAACTTTGCTGAAGATTCGTAGTATCAAACAGAGGGGATGAGGCCTGTGTGCAAAGACTTGTAACAAATGAATGGCGTCATTGGTAGAGTTTCCATAAGAATAGTTTTCATTAGTTTAGTTTAGTTTAGTTTAGTTTAGTTTAGAGATGCAGCACGGAAACAGGCCGTTCGGCCCACCAAGTCCATGTTGACCGACGATCACCCATACACTAGCACTATCCTGTACACTAGGGACAAGTTACAATTTACCAAAACCAATTAAGCTACAAACCAGTACGTCTTTGGAATGTGGGAGCACCCAAGAAAACCCACAAGCACAGGAATAACGTACAAACTCCGTACAGACAGCACCAGAGTTAGGATCGAACCTGGTTCTCTGGCACTGTAATGCCCCTGTCTCACTGTGCGAGTTGACCCACGAGGTACCCCGAGTGATAGACTCGTGGCTGCCCACGAGACTGCAAGTGTATGATCAAGTGTGTGGCCGAGTTCCCACGGGTATGTAATTGCTGCGATGTTGCAAGTTCCTCTCCCGAGTTAGCAAGTTCCTCTCCCGAGTTAGCAAGTTCCTCTCCCGTTACTCTTGAGCCAACCGTGAATGAAGGTATGGTTTAATAAAGCAAACAATGTTAAAATACATCTCCATCCTGTGGTTTTGAGTTATTTCAGCGCGGCCGCATCTATTGATATGACCTACAATGGGAAAAATGCGCATTCTACCAAGCATTTCTTGTTTTTTTATGTTTTTAAATACTTTTTTGCAATGGATCTCTATTTTAAATAATTTTAAAAAGGGAAGCAGCCGGGTGACTGACATTGAGCGGCCGTTGGGACCCGACAGCAGACACACACACACACCACACACACACACACACACACACACACACACACAACACACACACACACACACACACACACAGAGAGAGAGATACACACAGACAGCAGCTGGCACCACTTCAGAGGAATTAAGCAGCGCGGGTGACTGAGCGGCCGCCAGGACCCGACAGTACACACACACACACACACACACACACACACACAGAGATAGACAGAGAGGGAGAGAGGAGACACACACACACACACACACACACACACACACACAGATAGAGATACACACAGACAGCAGCTGGCCACCACTTCAGAGGAATTAAGCAGCGCGGGTGACTGAGCGGCCGCCAGGACCCGACAGTACACACACACACACAGAGATAGACAGAGAGGGAGAGAGAGACACACACACACACACACACACCACACACACACACACACACACACACACAGATAGAGATACACACAGACAGCAGCTGGCCACCACTTCAGAGGAATTAAGCAGCGGCGGGTGACTGAGCGGCCGCCAGGACCCGACAGTACACACACACACACACACACACACACACACAGAGATAGACAGAGAGGGAGCGAGACACACACACACACACACACACACACAACACACACACACAGAGAGAGATACACACAGACAGCAGCTGGCCACCACTTCAGAGGAATTAAGCAGCTCGGGTGACTGAGCGGCCACCGGGACCCGACAGTACACACACACACACACACACACACACACACACACACAGATAGACAGAGAGGGAGAGAGAGACACACACACACACACACACCACACACACACACACACACACACACACACACATACACACACAGATAGACAGAGAGGGAGAGAGAGAGACACACACACACACACACACACACAGACAGCAGCTGGCACCACTTCAGAGGAATCAAGCAGCTCGGGTGACTTTGAGCGGCCACCGGGACCCGACAGCAGACACACACACAGATACACACAGATAGACAGAGAGGGAGAGAGACACACACACACAACTCAGCGGACATTGGCAGCATCTCTGGAGAGAAGGAATAGAGTCGAGACCTTCTTCAGACTTACCCGAAATGCCACCATTCCTTCGCTCCAGAGATGCTGCTTGTCCCGCCGAGTTACTCCAGCATTGTGTGTGTCTATCTCCGGTGTGAACCAGGATCTGCAGTTCCTTCCCAATCCCACACTCTCGGCCCGGGGGGGTGGATGGAGCATCACACGTGGACACATCCCACCCACCACCCCAGACTTGCCCCTTCGGCAGGTCTTTAAGCCGTTCATTGAGACAGAGTGAAGCCACGGGGACAAGTGGCCGAAAGGCCGAAGATAGACACGAAATGCTGGAGTAACTCTGCGGGACAGGCTGCATCTCTGGAGCGAAGGAAAGTCTGAAGAAGGGTCTCGACTCTATTCCTTCTCTCCAGAGATGCTGCCTGGTCCGCTGAGTTATAAACTCCAGCATTTTGTGTCTATCTTTGGTTCAGTCTTACGAGCAAAAGAACAGATTATTAAAGTTCCCACGGTACACTCACGAGACACTAAGATAAACGCACGGGGCACTACGTTATTGCAACGAGTTTAAAATGTTTCCATTTTACACTTGAACAGTTAATTTGACTCGTGGAAAAAATCAAACATGTTTGATTTTTTTCACGAGTTAACAAGTTTCCCGAGTACTGCCGTTAGCGCCACGAGTGGACAAGTTGAACGTGCGAGTTCCGACGTTTCCCGCTACGTGATCACCACGAGTGAAAACTCGGGGTCACTCGTGGGCCAACTCGCACAGTGAGACAGGGGTTTAAGGCAGCAGCTCTACCGCTACGTCACTGTGCCGCCATTGACAAAACATTCATGTATTTTCATTTGCATGATGTGCTGCCCAAAATAATTAAGTTTATGCGACATTTAATCTTCCTTGCTTGTGTAAATTCCATGTAAGTTGCATTACCTGTCAAAAGCTTTGAGAGTTATTGTTATATTCATCTCAGCTCTCCCGAGGAAACAGAAATTGATTTGATCTGCTGCAGAGAGTTTCAGTTCCTAGTCTTTTATACCATCAGATGGCTGCATCTGTAATGCGATCAGTCACAATGTGACCTATATCCCCATCAATAAAGAGCATTGTGAAGCTTTGCAAATGGAAGAGTTGAAGCTGAGCCAGACTGATCTTCAGACCGTGGCATAAAGCTATTGTCCTACTCACTAAGCACCACAGGATTCAAGTAGTGGCCTGTAACCTTCCCCTTTGCCAAACTGAAACTGCTGACTAATTAACATTATGAATCTGCTGATCAATAGGAACACAAAAATATTGAAAATTCTAAAATAGCCCCATCAAACTATGGGATTGCTCAGTAGCTGGGTACCTGCAGGGATGCATGGAGTGTCCCGATGCAAACCTCTGGAATGATGTTTACAGAATGCAGAAAATCAAATCTTAAACTGTGATCTGTCCCGATTTAATCATCAACAACTCAGGAGAGCTAAGATGAATATAACAATAACTCTCAAAGCTTTTGACACGTAATGCAACCTGCATGGAATTTACACAAGCAAGGGAAATTAAATGTCGTACAAACTTAACTGTTTTGAGCAGCTTAATTGGCTTTGGTAAATTGTAAATTGTCCCTGGTGTATAAGATAGTGCTAGTGTATGGGTGATCATTGATCATCGGCATGGACTCGGTGGGCCGAAGGGCCTGTTTCTCTGAACTAAACTAAACTAGATTAAACTAAGGGTTTAGATGGGGTGCAATTCCTCAAAAGTGTTCAGAAGAGTTTTCTTAAGCAGTATGTGGAGGCCCCCACATATGAGAGGGCAATGCTGGATCTAGTATTGGGAAACTGGGATGGGGAAGTTAATGAAGTGTGTGTGGAGGAGCCTTTTGGGACAAGTGATCACAGTTTGATTAGGTTTAGGGTAGTTATGGATAGGGATGGAGAGGGTCCACGTGTTAAAATGCTCAACTGGGGTAAGGCCAACTTTGAGGGTATGAGAGAAGGTCTTGCTCAAGTTGACTGAAGCAGGTTATTTGAGGGGAAAGGAACATCGGCCAAGTGGGATGTTTTTAAGTGTACTGAAGAAAGCTCAGGATGTGTACATCCTCGTTAGAGTGAAGGGCAAAGCTGGCAAACGTAAGGAAGCTTGGCTGACGAGGGAAATTGAGACCTAGCCAAAAACAAGAAGGATGCATGGGACAGGTTTAGGCAGCTGGGATCAGGTGTATCCCTGGAGGAGTTTCGGGAAGTAAGGAGTAAACTAAAAAATGAAATCAGAGGGCAAAAAGGGGCCAGGAGATAGCTCTGGCTGGTAACATTAAGGACAATCCCAAAATATTTTATAAATACAAAAGGGGGAAAAGGGTAACTAGAGAGATAGTTGGATCTCTCAGGAATCAAAGTGGCCACCTCTGTGTGGAGCCACAGGAAGTGGGCAAGGTCCTAAATGAGTATTTCTCCTCTGTATTTTACTGAGGAGAAAGACAGTAGGACCGGGGAAATTGGAGCAGTCACTGGAAGTGTCTTGAGAACAGTCAGGGTTACCGTCGAGGACGTACAGAAGGTACTGTCATGTTTGAAGGTAGACAAATCTCCAGGGCCTGATCAGATATATCCGAGGACATTGCGGGAAACTGGAGTAGAAATTGCGGGAGCCCTGGTTGAAATTTACGAGTCGTCCTTAAATACAGGAGAGGTGCCAGAAGACCGGAGGGTGGCAAATGTAGCGCCTCTTTTCAAGAAAGGCTGCAGGGAAAATGCTGGGAACTATAGGCCGGTGAGCTTAACATCTGTAGTTGGTAAGTTATGGAGAGTATTCTGAGGGATTGGATATACAGGCATTTGGATGGGCAAGGCTGATTAGGGATAGTCAACATGGTTTTGTATGTGGGAAGTCGTGTCTCAAAAATCCGATTGATTTTTTTGAAGACGTGACCAAAAAGGTTGATAAGGACAGAGCTGTAGACGCTGTGTACATGGACTTCAGCAAGGCTTTCGATAAGGTTCCACATGGTAGGCTGCTCTGGAAGGTTAGATCGCATGGGATCCAAGGAGAGATAGCTGAATGGATAACAAATTGGCTCCATGGAAGGAAGCAGAGCGTGATGGTGGAAGGTTGCTTCTCAGGCTGGAGCCTGTGACTAGTGGCGTGCCTCAGGATTCAGTGCTGGGCCCGTTATTGTTTGTCATCTACATCAATGATTTGGATGAGAACATACAGGGCAAGAGTAGCAAGTTTGCTGATGATATAAAAGTTAGTGGTTTTGCAGATAGTGAAGATGGTTGTGAAAGATTGCAGCAGGACCGGATCGATTGGACAGGTGGGCGGAGGAACGGTTGATGGAATTTAATACAAAGTGTGAGGTGATACATTTTGGGACGTCGGACAAGGGCGGGACCTACACAGTAGGCATCTGGGTAGTGTTGTAGAGCAGAGCGATCTAGGAGTACAGGTGCATGCTTCCTTGAAGCTCGAGTCGCAGGTAGATAAGATGGCCAAAAAGGCTTTTGGCACTTTGGCCTTCATCAGTCAGAGTATTGAGTATAGAAGTTGGGAGGTCATGTTGCAGATACATAAGATGTTGGTGAGGCCGCATTTAGAATATTGTGTTCAGTTCTGGGCACCATGTCACAGGAAAGATATTGTCAAGCTTGAAAGGGTTCAGAAAAGATTTATGAGGATGTTGCCAGGACTAGAGGGTGTGAACTATAGGGAGAGGTTGAGTAGGCTGGGTCTCTGTTCCATGGAGCGCAGGAGGATAAGGGGAGATCTTATAGAGGTATACAAAATCATGAGAGGAATAGATCGGCTAGATGCACAGACTTTTACCCAGAAGAGGGGAATCAGTGACCAGAGGACATGGGTTCAAGGTGAAGGGGAAAAGATTTTAAGAAGGAACTGCAGATGCTGGCAAATCAAAGGTAGACAAAAGTGCTGGAGAAACTCAGCGTGTGCAGCAGCATCTATGGAGCGAAGGAAATAGGCAACGTTTCGGGCCAAAACCCTTCTTCAGGGGAAAATATTTAATAGGGATCCGAGGGGTAACTTTTTCACACAAAGGATGGTGGGTGTATGGAACAAGCTGCCAGAGGAGGTAGTTGAGGCTGGGACTATCCCATCGTTTAAGAAACAGTTAGACAGGTACATGAAGAGGACAGATTTGGAGGGATATGGACCAAGCGCAGACGAAGGCCATCAAAAAGGCCAAAAGGGAGTTCTGCTCCAAACTGGAGGATGAGACAGATGTTCGGCAGCTGTGGCAGGGACTGAATGCAATCACCTCCGACAAGGCGAAAACAGGAGGCAGCTCGGATGTCGGCGATACATCACTCCCTGATGAGCTCAGTGCATTTTACGCACGCTTTGATAGACAGAACACCGATGTGCCTTCCCGAGTCCCCATTCACTGTGATGGTATTTCAGTCTCAGTCACAGAGGCCGACATCAGGAAATCCTTCAGAGGGGTGAACCCTCGAAAAGCGTCTGGGCCTGATGGCATACCTGGTCGTGTTATAAAAACCTGTGCGGACCAACTGGCTGGAGTTTTTACGGACATTTTCAACCTGTCACTTCTGAGGTCTGAGGTTCGCACCTGCCTCAAAAGGGCATCAATAATACCAGGGCCCAAGAAGAGCAAGATGACGTGCCTCAATGACTATCGACCAGTGGCACTAACGCCTGTGGTGATGAAGTGCTTCGAGAGGTTGATCATGGCGCAAATCAACTCCTACCTTGACAAAAACCTGGACCCACTGCAGTTCGCTTACCACCACAACAGATCAACGGTGGACGCGATCTCGCTGGCCCTCCACTCCGCTCTGGACCACTTGGACAACAAAAACTCATATGTCAGGCTGTTATTCATTGACTACAGCTCGGCATTTAACACAATCATCCCCTCCAAGCTGGTTACCAAACTCGCAGAACTGGGTCTCTGCGCATCCCTCTGCAATTGGATCCTCGACTTCCTCATTCACAGGCCACAGTCTGTTCGTATTGGTGGAAATGTGTCAGACTCGATAACAATCAACACGGGAGCACCTCAAAGCTGCGTGCTCAGCCCCCAGCTGTACTCACTCTATAATCATGACTGCGTAGCCGGTCACAGTGCGAACTCCATCATCAAGTTCGCTGACGACACCACTGTAGTGGGACGTATCACTGATGGGGATGAGTCGGAGTACAGAAGAGAGATCGAGCGACTGTCCATATGGTGCCAGCACAATAACCTGGCCCTCAACACCAGCAAAAACCAAGGAACTGATTGTGGACTTTGGAAGGAGTAGGATGGGGACCCACAGTCCTGTTTATATCAACGGGTCGATAGTTGAAAGGGTCAAGAGCTTCAAATTCCTGGGCGTGCACATCTGTGAAGATCTTTCCTGGTCCAAGAACACAGATGCAATTATTAAGAAAGCTCATCAGCGCCTCCTACTTCCTGAGAAGATTACGGAGAGTCGGTCTGTCAAGGAGGACTCTCTCTAACTTCTACAGGTGCACAGTAGAGAGCTTGCTGACTGGTTGCATCGTGGCTTGGTTCGGCAACTTGAGTGCCCTGGAGAGGAAAAGACTACAAAAAGTAGTAAACACTGCCCAGTCCATCATAGGCTCTGACCTTCCTTCCATCGAGGGGATCTACCACAGTCACTGCCTCAAAAAGGCTGGCAACATCATCAAGGACCCACACCACCCTGGCCACACACTCATCTCCCTGCTACCTTCGGGTAGAAGGTACAGGAGCCTGAGAATTGCAACAACCCGGTTCAGGATTAGCTACTTCCCCACTGCCATCAGGCTATTAAACCTGGCTCGGACAAAACTCTGAACATTAATACCCCTCCATCTGTTATTTGCACTTTATTAATTTATTAATTAATGTGTGTATTTAAGTATATAACTGTAGTCAATGCCTACTATGTTCTGTTGTGCTATGCAAAGAAAGAATTTCATTGTCCTGTCAGGGACACATGGCAATAAACTCTTTTGACTTGACTTTTTGAAGTGGGACTTCTATAGCTGGGCAGGGGCGGATCTACGAGTAAAAAGTAGGAGTAAACCGGTCCTTTTCAGAATGGCAGGCACGTGACTAGTGGGGTACCGCAAGGCTCAGTGCTGGGACCCCAGCTATTTACAATATATATTAATGATTTGGACGAGGGAATTGAATGCAACATCTCCAAGTTTGCGGACGACACGAAGCTGGGGGGCAGTGTTAGCTGTGAGGAGGATGCTAGGAGGCTTCAGGGTGACTTGGATAGGCTGAGTGAGTGGGAAAATGCATGGCAGATGCAGTATAATAGTAAGATTAAACGAGAACTCACCTGTTCGAAGTTTGATCGTTATTTTACGAGGAGTTACGATGAGGGATTACGTGAAGAAGAGCCCGCCTCACGCTGGTAACGGCATACTTCAAAGCAACGGCATGAAAACACAGAACACCAAAGCCGGAGTAACATAGTAAGGCTCATAAAAAGACTTAGAACCACCATTTGATCATTTATTTTACGAGGGTGGGAGTGGAGGGCACGTAATCCTCATCGTAACTCCTCGTAAAATAACGATCAAACTTCGAACAGGTGAGTTCTCGTTTAATCTTACTATTTTACTTCGGAGTCACGTGAGTGACTACGTGAAGAGTTTTTAAAGCTTTCTGTGTTTTTTATGTCGTAGAATTAATCCGTACGACAGTCCGGCTAAGTAAACACATACATGAGAAAGCAGACAAATGTTAGATCTTTTCACAATTAAGTTTTTTAATGGCTGAAAGACCATATAATACCCTCCTTATATTTGAGGGAAAAATGATTACAAGTGACAAAAGATATCAGTGACTACACAACTGATTATAGCAATTAATAGCAAACAAAGCAGGTGATTATAGTGCTCCCAACACACCGCGTGTCCAAAGCTTGTCATAGTGTGAACAGGTTTTGTTGTAGAACTTTGAAAAAGTTTCTTCTTACTCCACCCTGCGATTTTTAAAAATATGCTCGAGAGGTACGTCCCGCCCCTTCGCACGCGTGAGTAGCTGCCGCCCTGGTGGAGTGAGATTTGAAGACATCAGTGTCTACTCCCCGCCTAAAAAAACACCAACCCTGTTTCAACCATTTTGAGTAGTCATTGAACTGAAGCTTTTGTGTGGCTGGGCTTTTGTGCGTAACGCAGCAATGTCTTTTCGTTTCCTCGAAAAGTGTCCGTTCACTTTAATACATTGGTTCAAATTGTCTAACCCACACCACAAAGAGCAAGCATCAATATGAAAAGCCTTGATAGGTTACCTTTGTTCCCAGATATCTCCTTGGACTACTTTGTTTGATCAGATTTCGGTATTAAATCAAACATAGAAATACATCGTGATTTTTTTCTGGTAGTCACATGCATACAGTCTAAACGCAACATTGTAAAGTTTGCACTCTTTGGGACTGAGACCAGTGACATTAACATGACCAATTTCATGTTAACCTATCCAATGACAAAACCCTTCAATTGGCCGTTCCATAATCTCTAGAGTAGAGCAAGTACTATTGCTCACATCCCAAAATCTCTGTATATTCTAGGTTTTGGCGGAATCATGTGATCAAAAAAATTCCTTTCATGAATCGTGATGCTATTAATGGGATGCGACCCAATTGATTTTCTCACCAGTCCTAACGTCCTAAATAGGACGACAAGGCACCTGCGTGCAGTGTTCAATGGCACTGTAACTTAAATGTTGGCCTCAAAGAGCGCAAATTGGACAAGGAATTCGCCAAAAACATGAGTTAACATTCACAGAATCATCAGAAATATTTGACTGTGTGCAAAATTCTTCCCAATTTCTTAATATGTGTCAGTATATTGTTTCTGTGTTGCTATCTCGCCATCGATGCGGCCAATAACACTGTCAAGTTTGGTCTTCTTTTTCATTCACCCCTCCTTTCCTTTTCTTTTCCTCCTTTCTGACAATCTCAGTTCCTGTAGTTGGTCTGGGTCAAAACCTGCAGGATTAAAAATTCATATATTGCAAATAATAATGGGTAACCTTCACATTTGTTGTATGGATTAAGTCGAGATTATCACTACAGTTAGGAATCTGATATACGGCTCTTTAATCATATTCAGCTAAATGGGAACCAAGGTTGAGTTGGCCTAATTTGGCTCTCACCAACAATCCGGAAGCTGAATCCTTTGCTCTATTTTCTCTCAAGCCATCTCTGGATCAGAGCAAATGGTGGAAAAGCAGAATAAAAGAACATTTTTCCCCAGTTGTAATGAAAATGCATCTACTGACAACTGCGTCCCGGATCGTGATCCCAAGACACATAATGAGGCAATTGATTGATTAAGGCCTTGGATGCAAACACAATCAATTTCTGGCAACCCAAATCGTCTAACAATAATCTTAAATATATGCTGGCTTAAAAAACATCCATTCCGTATTAATCTTTAAAAATCCTGGACCTTTCATCTGCTACCACATTTGTCTTTACCTGGAGTATAAGCTTACTGAAAATCCATATCTGCCGACCAATAACACCACCATTAGCCATATCTCATTGACCGACAATCCACATGATACTGATCCAACTTCCCCATGTGATTAATGTAAACCACAGCTGTTTTATTGTCTAATTGTAGTAACAACATGCAGACCTTGTTTAGCCACACAACCAATATGCCTTTATAGCCCATTAAAGGCCCCAATAACTCCAATTAGTTAAACCATACTCTTGGAGAAACACTTGTTCTTCAGTTTTCCAATCTACCTCCACAACTGGAGGATAAAATCTGTGGCCCCCAACCGAGAGCACTAGCAATCTGTATGTAAACCATTTTCAGGCTGTTTCAATCATAATATTTATTAGCAGCTTTGTGGGACATTTTCCTTTTTTAACCACCATTGTAATTCAATTACAGCTTCTTTTGTTAATTTACATTGGGCTGGTCAAATGGCCTGCCTTCTCGTTTGGAGAGCTTGTATCTTGTACCTTCGAAATGATATTCGACTAAATGTAATGGACCAATTCTACTGCAGGAACTGCTGCTAAGCTAAGCAAGTTCACCAATGGTTGTCACTCATTTCTCGGAATGGAAGGATAAGGTTTGAATGAGAGCTAATGACAAGTTACCAAAATATATCATCGACTTTATCTGTGTGGTAAAGGTATTAACATAGTCACTGAGTTAATTACAAAACCCCTACATAGTAAATTTGTTTGTGCTGGCTGCAGCTGGGGCTTACTTAGATGACTTAAGAACCTTTAGCTTACCCACAAAGCTTTAGTAACTGAAAACTGAGTCCTCAGCTGACTCCTGATAATCACTAATGGACCAGACGTCCATTGAGATAAGCCATAATGATGTGCATTTTGTGCTCTAATTTGGGACTACACTGGTTTCGTCAACAGTTGCGTAACGAGAGTATAAAGCTGAACTCAGTCCCATTCTGGCAAAGCTTAACTGCCATAATTGTCACAAACCAAATTAAAATTTAAGTGTACACGAAACCTGATGCATAGGTTACAGAATAATCAGGCGTCTTTTCAATCTAATTCTTAGCCATCTATAACAACCTGCTGAATTAAATTATTTCTGGCAGTATTCAATGTCTCTATTTGAACATGTTTGTATATCTAACAAATTATTTAGACCATGTAAGGTCCAGTAATACTTCTGCAACCAGCATCTGTAAATGCCTTCTAACATTAAAGACAATATTTTATGCTCGTGTTCAAACATCTTTTTCATTATACCCCTTTTCCAGATAATTAGGCAATGTGGACATAAATCTCTGCTTTTTCAATTGCAGGAAAACACACGAAAACATAAGCAGGTTTAATTTCTGTAGCAGGAGGATTACCTCTTTTTTAAAAGTAATAGTAGTTAAATGAAACTGCTCGTAATATACTGATCACAAACTAACGAGTAAGCCAGTCTTAATAAACTTATTTGTAATCTCTCCCTCTAACTGGAGATTAATCCGCAGTTTCTTTAAAGCAGAGATCAAGTCTTTAATTCCTCTGCATTATGAGCCGTGTGTGGTCTCCTTATCCATGAATTCGAGGTAAGTATTTGGTTGTGCAATACAATAAAAACTTCCTTGACGTATTTCTGATCTATTGTCCAATATCAAATCCCCTTCTGGGCGAAAATAACTCTTTCGTCCTAAATGACAGAAGGTTTCATGGCAGCTAAAATATTTAGCTTTTCATCCAATTTCAATAAGTTATGCAAGATTACTCCAAACAGTATCCAAGAGCTTATAAAACACCACTTGCTCGCACACGAGGTATGCAACCTTGGGTGGAAAAAAATGGGCCAAATTAGCCATTTATTTTATACAAAATTTCATATAGAAAGAATTGCCACAATAGCTCGCTTTATTTTATGTTTTCCTTTCATTTTCATCTTGCCCAAAAGCCATAATAGCAGCAGGAAATAATTTGTGAGGATTTTTAAAACTCACTATTTGACGCTACTCATATTTGAGAGCATGGCTGCCCACATATAACGGATAAAACCGGTAAGGGCTCTTTCAATGAGGCACAATTTACCTGTGCTGTGACAATTTAATATATTTCAATCATCACAGATCATCATGAAGTTGGTGACGATACCATATATATATTGTTGGCAAGCTATGGTTTTCTTCCATAGCCTCACCACTTCCCTTCATATATAGGCAAAACATTCTTGCTATTCCAGGCATCTTTGGGGCCTACTTTTAATATTTTTTCATTTTATTTTTATTTTTATTTTTGTGGGTGTGCTTTCAAAATGCAAAATCTACCATGCAAACAGGGGTCTGCCTTCTGCAGCCCTTAAATCGAATTGGATTTCATCCCATGAGACTTCTTCCGGCCAAATCTGGGTTCGGAGACGTCCAACTTCCAATTAGGCCCGATGGCCATATCAGAATAATTAAACCCCTCAGCGGGCTATTCTTAGGAACCTTTCAGAGGTAGGTACTCTTGACCCTAGTCTCATAATTATTTGGAGAACTTTCTCCATTATGCTCCATAATCAGTTCCACATAGTTTAACTTATCTGGAGGATTTTCCAATGGTCAGAGTTCATCAGAACCACGGGCCTCTCAGATTTTTTATATTTTAAAATTTTTTTTTCCATATTTTTTTTTTTTTTTATTTTTTTATTCGGGAGCATTTCTCTCCGTGGTTATTCATTTTTGTAAAATAATTCGCTACGGGTATAATCTTACGGCACACCCGGTATCGGTAAGCCCGGCTATCCGCACTAGCTATCCCGATATATTTATTTTTCACCCTCAGGAAGCATTTAAAACCCGAGGAAATATATTGTTTACTTCATCATCTGTGCTTAATCCAGCACTAAAAAAAACACTTATATGAACTCTGACTTGATTTAATTTATTTTTTTGCCTATACTGCTGGAGCCTACCCAGCGCCCGCTTAAGAAATCCCAACTTTACCTGTTTTACCTGCGGGCGACCGTTCAGACCGCTGCGAGGAGCTGCTCCTTACCTGCAGCTCCTCCTTCTGCCGTTCAGCGTCGAAGTATGCCGTTTACCAGCGTGAAGGCGGGCTCTTCTTCACGTAGTCACTCACGTGACTCCGAAGTATATGTTGGATTAAATTTGAGAGTTATCCACTTTGGATGGCAAAAACAGGAAAGTAGACTATTATCTGAAATCGTGGCCGATTAGGAAAAGGGGAGATGCACGAGACCTGGGTGTCAATGGTACACCCAGTAGTTGAGAGTAGGCATGCAGGTACAACAGGCAGTGAAGAAAAGCGACATGGTATGTTAGCATTCATAGCAAAAGGATTTGAGTGTTGTAGTGATCAGGGAGGTTCTGCTGCAGTTGTATAGGGTCTTGGTGAGACCACACTGGAGTATTGCGTACAGTTTTGGGTCTCCAAATCTGAGGAACAGGCATTTTGCCATTGAGGTAGTACAGAGAAGTTCACCAGACTGATTCCTGGGATGTCAGGACTTTCATCGTATTGGAGAAAGGACTGGATAGACTCGGCTTGTACTCGCTGGAATTATAGAAGGTTTTGAGGGGGGATCTTTAATAGAGACTTATAAAATTCTTAAGGGATTGGACATGGCTAGATGCAGGAAGATTGTTCCCAATGTTGGGGGAAATCCAGAACACAGGTTGTGTACACGCGCGTGAGTTTAAGGATAAGGGGGAAATCTTTTAGGACCGACATGAGAAAAAACACTTTTTTCACACCAGAGAGTGTGGTGAGACTCTCTGGAATTATCTTGCCACGAATGGGTATTGTTGAGGCCAAATTCATTGGCTATATTTAAGTGAGGGAGTTAGATGTGGGCCCCTAGTGGCTAGAGGGATCAGGGGGGTATGGAGAGAAGGCAGAGTACAGCGTACTGTGAGTTGGATGATCAGCCCATGATCATATTGAATGGCGGGTACAGGCACGAAGGGCCGAATGGCCTACTCCTGCACCTATTTTCTATGTTTCTATGTTTCTATGTTTACGATGAAACTAATGAAGCTTATGCTTCAGGGCCCCTAATCCCGGAGGGGCCCCAGAAGCGATTTTAGTCCAGATATTCTTCCGATTTAAATCGGAATTCCGATTATTTTGTTTTCCCAGAAATGAATCAGATTTTTCACATCGACTAAGCCCCTCGCCTCAACTAAACTTCAAGTGAGTTTATTGTTATGTGTCCCTGACATGACAATTAAATTCTTGCTTTGCTACAGCACACAGAACACAGTAGGCATTTACTACAAAACAGATCAGTGTGTCCATATACCATATACCACCTCACACTTAAACCTAAACTCTCTAAACCTCGCCTCGACTACACCTCCCACCTCACACCTAATCCCTGCCTCGACTAATCAGCGCCTCTCTCCCGCTCCTGCGAGGAGGGGCTGCGGCCGCCGCAGGCGGGGGTCGACGTCAACGTCAGCGCGCGTGCGCCCTTCCCCTCCCACCGGCTCTCTCAGGCAATGCGCCTGCACCGCTCTCCACACTCACCCACCCCCCTGTTGGAGCTGTTCCGTCATGTGAGGCTCGCCAACGGCCAGGGAGAGGGGAGGGGGCTATAAATATCGGGAGCGGGAGAAAGGCGGCAATTAGTCGGGGCGCGGATCAGGTGTGAGGTGGAGTTTAGTCATGAGGTGGGAGGTTTAGTAAGTTGAGGTGGGGTTAAGGAGTGAGATAAAGTTTAGTGAAGTATAAGGTTTATTTGAGGGGCAAGGTTTAGTGAGGTATGGTTTAGTCGAGGCGAGGTTTAGGTGTGAGGAGAAGCTGGTAGTGAGGTATTCTCGAGGCGAGGGGATTAGTGAGGCGAGGAGATTAGTCGAGGTGTATATGTGAAGGTGAGGGGAAGTGAGCATAGGTGAGGTGAGGAGAAGTGGGTGTCTGAGCTCAGGAAGGGAGGTGCTGCTGAAGGAGACGAGACAACTGTCTTCTGTGGCAGAGAATTCCACAAAATCACAACTCTGGGAGAAAAAGTTTTTTATCTCAGTGCTAGGCAAAGAGACATTTCAGGTAACATATTTTTTGTAAGGATTTTTTTAGCTGTATGAGGCCATTTATTGAAACATATAAGATCATTAAAGGTTTGGACACGCTGGAGGCAAGAAACATATTTCCAATGGTGGGAGAGTCCAGAACCAGGGGCCACAGTTTAAGAATAAGGGGTAGGCCATTTAGAAAGGAGATGAGGATATACTTTTTCACACAGAGAGTTGTGAATCAGTGGAATTCTCTGCCTCAGAAGGCCAATTCTCTGGAGGCTTTCAAGAGAGAGTTAGATAGAGCTCTTAAATATAGCAGAGTCAAGGGATATGGGGAGAAGGCAGGAATGGGGTTCTGATTGTGGTTAGGGGGTTATTTTACTGCTTATATGTTATAAACATTCTAATCTTCTGTTATGTAAACTACCAGCAGAAAGCTTGAGAATCACTTTCAATTTATTGAAAACGCAGGTTGCCCCCTGAACCTCCACCAGGGCCCTGCCCCTGGACCCCGCTGGGAGCCTATATACTTCCTACTTTTTTTTTCTGGAGGTGAATATCATGCTTAGTACACATTGCCTAAAAATGTTGGATCTACCGTATGCAAAGAGTTTTTTAAAAATAATAATATGAATAATAGTGTAATTCAATACAAAACAATAGTTAAAATAGTAAGATTAAACGAGAACTTACCAAGTTCGAAGGTTGATCTTTATTTTATGAGGAGTTGCGGTGAGGGATTTCGTGAAGACCCCGCCAGCACGCATGCGCGACATCCTTCAAAGCAGCGTTGTGGAATCACAGAACGCACCATGACTGAAAATAGTAAGATGAAGAACGTAGAACATACAGTTGACCTTATGATAGAGGGTGGGAGCGGAGGGCACAAAATCCCTCACCGCAACTCCTCATAAAATAAAGATCAACCTTCGAACTTGGTAAGTTCTCGTTTAATCTTACTATTTTACTTCGGAGTCACGTGAGTGACTTCGTGAAGCTCTGTGATTTCACGCCCTGGACAATGTCCATGCTATCACACTGCCGCAATCCTGATGGAGGAAGGCTGTTAATGCAGTTCAGTCGGAACAGGCGGAAAAATAATGCATATTTATTGCACGAATAATAATAAACAAATAACCCCGATCCCGGGGACAAACATTCACTGAGCGGCTCCCAGCACAGCTTCTGCGAATGTTGCGGGGGCGACCAGTGGTTTGTTGTAGAACCTTTGGAAGGTTGCTTCACTAGCCCAGCCTGCGGTGGCGAGGATGTGGTCCATGGGCACCTCCATGGCCCTCGCCCCTGATGTGGATGCAGCCCTAGTAGAGTGAGATTTTAAAATGTTAGTAGCGACTCCTGCTGCACCCAACACCGCCCTGAGCCACCTGGTGATAGTCTGCACAGTCACCCGGTGATGCGGAGGTTTGTGGCTGATGAGGAGCCCCTGCTCCATCTTCCTGATGGTTCCTGTAATGCGGATGTAGAGGTGGAGATGGATGACTATGCAGAGGGTGGCATCAGTGGGGTACGCCCGAAACTCCAACTGCAGCCCATGAGCCCCAGGTCTGTGCTGCTTCATTAAGTCCTGGACAAAGAAAATCACCTGTGTAGGGGTGGAGACCATGCTATCCAGCCGCAGCTTTTGTAATGCCTGGACTCGTTGAGCTGTAGTCAGTGCCATCAGCATCACCACTTTGAGGGTGAGCTGTTTGAGTGGTAACTTGGTCATAGGAGACCAGCTCCACAGTAGGGTCAGAACGATCCCTACGTCCCAGGTGAAGTTGTATCTGGGCCGTGGAGGGTTGGTGTTAAACACTCCCCTCATGAATTTAGACACCAGGTGGTTGGAGCCTATACCTATGTCCAGGTATGAGGACAGTGCACTCCTGACGCTGTTGATGGCACTGTAGCTAAGGCCAGCATCGAAATGAAGGCCCGCGAGGAATTCCAGGACATCAGGGATTGTTGCCGAGTTGGAAGTCATGTTGGTATGAGAGCAGAATGCCTCCCACTTCCTGATCTGTGTGAGGTACTGCCTCCGGGTTGATACTCGGCATGATGCTGAGATGAGTTCCATGGCTCGTGGTGAGATACCCGCCTTGACGAGCGGTCTTTTTAGAACCTGCAGGCCAACAAGTTTAGGTGACCATGGCACGGGTGACTGTCCCCCGTAATGGGGTGAGTAATTAATTTGGGGTGTTTCCCAATCAGAAGCCATGGATGTTTCAAGATTTTGAGGACCATCGGGTAACATGGCTGTGTAGGCCAGTCGGGAATGATCAATATGCCAGTTGCAGAATCCTGTTTAATTTTCTGCAATACCCGACTGATGAGGCAAAATGGGGGAAATGCGTAGCAAAACCATTTCCCCCAATGGATAGAAAACGCATCCATAGCTATTGCCCCAAATCTGGTTCCCAAGACACATACGTTGGTGTCTGATGGTTCAACCTGGATGCAAAGAGGTCAATATTAGGTGTCCCATAGTGAGCTATAATGTCAGCAAAATTTTGGGGGTTCAACATCCACTCGATGTTGTCATTGAACACTCGTGACCTGGTGTCCGCCACTGTATTGAGCTTCCCTGGCAAATAGGTCGCTGTTATCCAAATATTTCTCTCGATGCGCCAGTGCCAAATTGTGTTTGCCAATTCATCACAAGATAGCGACCTGATACCACCCATATGATTGATATAAGCCACCACCGTTGTGTTATTTATTTGGAGGCGGAATGTAAGTCCCGTGAGTTAGTACAGTAAGCCCGTAGCCCATGGAAAGCCCCTAACATCTCCAGATAATTTATCCCTTGTGACTGGAGGAGGGTAGACTCATGAGAGTCCCATCTGCCACCACAACTGGACATGGTTTCAGTTGCACCCCAGCCTTGTGCGCTTGCGTCAATCTGTAGCATGATGGATGGGTTGCTAACAATGATAAGTCTGTGACACTCGCTAATATTGTCAATCCACCATTGTAGCTCGGCTCTAGCCTGTTGTGGCAACCGGATTGGTCGATCAAAGTGGCCAGCATTTGCTTTTAATGCTGCGATCTTTGTTCTTTGTAAATTTTGGTAATGTCATGGGCCGAATTGCGCAGCTGAGAATGTAGCTACCAGCTTCCCAATCACTTTTGCCGTTTGCCGAATGGTCGGAACCCTGGCGCAAGCAAGGCTGTGGCACTCTTCTTTTATAGCGATAGCTTTGTTGGTTGTGATAGTGATCATCATTAAGGTTGTGTTAAGGGTGAAACCCAGGTAATCCATAATTTGAGAGGGGTGCAGTTTGGATTTGTCTGGATTTGTCTCTAAAACCCTAGCTTCTCGAATAAAGATTTAGTCGCTGTAACTGCCAGTGTAGCCAATAGGAGGGTCTGACCCACGATAAGGATATCATCTAAATATGCCATGACGATATAATTTTGTTGTCGGAGGAGGGCCAATATAGGTTTCACTAATTTGGTAAATAGTCTGGGGGCTGTGGTGAGCCCATTAGGCAATGCTTTGTATTCCCACAACTGTCCCTTCCAGACAAATTTCAGAAACTTTCTGTGCGATTCAGTGATGGGCACTGTATAGTATGCATCTTTTAAATCGATACAGGCCATAAAGTACCCCGGGTAAAGCATCTGCTTAGCTGTTTCGAAGGTATCCATTTTAAAGTGGGTATATTGTACAAAAGTGTTCAACTCAGTTAGGTCTATGATAATCCGACACCCCCCATCTTTTTTGGTTTTGGTGAAGATGTTGGACACAAACTCAAGGGGTTCATGCGTTGTTTTGCCAATCACCCCTTTGGCTGTGAGTCATAAGATTTCAGCATATCCTGCCTCAATCTCATTTTGAGAGCGTGTATATTTTCGATGAGGTACATGCTGGGTAGGGGGAAGTTGACCATCAATGAATTCGATGACATAACCCTGAACACTTTGTAGAATAAATGCATCAGTGGTGATAGTGTCCCAAGCTCCCCTAAATGCCCGCAACCGTCCCCCAATTTGTGCAGGAAGAGATGCTACTGCCTGAGAGGAACCAGACCCCCTTACCTCCATGGTTAACGGCGGGTCCTGGCGTATGGCGTTGTGGGGGGACGTTGCGGTGGTTGTCGGGACGGCGGCCGCATCTTCCATGCGGGCCGCTGCAGGCCTTGCCCTAAAAAAGGCCGCTGTAGTTGGGGAAGTGGAGGGGAATAGGTCCTTGGCGTCCTATCCGGCTGGCGCTGCTTCCAAGTAGTGTGTGGTTGTTGACGGTGATATTGGTGGGGTTTAGCCGGAGGAGGTTTCATAAGGCCCACAGTTTTGGCCTCCTCGTCGAGTTCTTTGACTTGCTTGGAGAGATCTTTTCCAAACAGTTGATGAGGTGGTGGAGTGGTGGAGGGACGGCACAACCCCGCAAATTTCGGATCGAGAGTGGGCTTAATGGAGCTCTTGCGCAGGCCGTTTATTTCAAACTGGGCGTTGCATAGAAGTGCCAGGGCATCCTGCTGCTCGCTGGACACATTCTCGCCATCGAGGGTCCTGGCATACGCCGTAATGCCCGTCGAGAGGAGCTTCAGGATGCGCTGGAGACGGACGTCCTGCATCTTGGTGGTCGTGCTCAAATGTCCCCAGATCTGAGCATTGACCGTAGGAACACTGAGATTGATGCAGTTCTCAGGTGGTTTGAATTTATCCATGGTCTCATTAAGTACCTGACCCTCAAGTTGGTGAGTGGTTGGTAATTAATGGTGCCCGCCAGTTTGTGGTGCAGGGGTTCCCCAGTGTGTGTGGCCGTGGCAAATTTGCCCACCACGTCCAGCATGTCCTCCTCGTGCTCTGGCTCTGCGGTCTCCGGCAGTCCCGGGTCGTCTTCGAAAGCAGCGGCCGGACAACTGCTGGCACTCCTGGCTGGGGAAGACGAGAGGCTGAGTGGGCTCCTGGCATGGCTAATAGAGGCCCGAGAGTCCCGTTCATCCCGGTCCCTGTCCCGCTGGAGGAGTTGCACCACCAAGAGCTCCAACCGCTCAATGCGACCGTCCCTGCTACTCGCAGCGGACAAGCCGACTTCCCCAGGCCCTGCAAATTCTCTGGGGCTTCCACCATCGGACCACACCTCCGTAAGATGCAGACTAGGGTCCGAAGGCAGGTTGTCGTGGCCTACTGCCCCTGTAGGCTCATACGACTCCCGCATGGACTCTCCACTAGTTGGCCTTCGAGCAGACTGTGGCGGCCCACCTGCCTGGTAGGAAGGCAGGTGAGTTGGATCGGCGCCGGCCCCCGGAACCTGGCTCCCCGGAGTCCGTGCAGGCTTACCTCCACTGTCGCCCAATGTTCTGCGTGGAGGTGCATGGTCGGCAGCTGCCAGAGCTAAGCTAACCGACCGTCTACTGCTGCCGCCAATGCCCTTGACCGCAGCCTGACGAGGTGTTTTGCTGGCAGCACCTGCTCCTACAGGGCTGCTCATCGCAGCAGTAGCCCTGCCAGACTGCCCTACGGCAGATATCCCCGGCAGTTGTACGTGGCGGAATGCGGCTGCTGGGCTCCTCTGTAGCGCAGCCGTTTCCCCGGCCCGGTCCCCGTGGATCCACTGCAACTCGGGGTGAGGTCGCTGGCGACGAGCGAGGCTCCTGTCCACGTACCTGTCTGCTCCCCCGCTTCCTGGGAGATGGGGGCACGAAGTCTGGGTCGGCAGTATCCAGCTCCTGTGCGGTCAGCCATTCAGGTGATAAGTCGGGCGCTGGTGTAACGGGAGCGCCCGACTTCCGCACTCTTACCCCCAACCGTCCCGATGCTGCCGGTGGTGCTTGGAGCTCCGGTGACAAAGGCCGCTGGCTTGTCGATGCCCCGCGGCTCCTGGAGAGCATCGCCTTCCATTTGCCTTTGTCCATCCTGTTGGAAGTAAGGTTAGTAGACTTACCTGACGGCCTTTTGAAGGAGCTGGTGGAGAGAGCGCACTCCCCCCCCCAGCTTGTCGAGGCAAATGCGCGCAACGATATGTCCCGCATGCGTGCTGGCGGGGTCTTCACGAAGTCACTCACGTGACTCCGAAGTAAAATAAAAATTAAAAGGTTATTAAAGTATCATGTAGGCTAGCCTTTAACAAAAAAACATTCAAATTAAGGATGTTTCATTCTAAATATATTTAATATTAAATAGTTATAAATAATTTAAAACACTTTTAACATTTATGACAGAAATTAATATTTGTGGTGATCTGTCATGGAACAACCCCATTGAACCCCAGTGGTTGCACAGACCTGGTTGCAGGTTGCGAAGGGGCCCCCATAACAGTTCAAGCTTCAGGGCCCAAAAAATGTAGGTCCGCCACTGTGGCTGGGATATTGTAGGCGGTGTGGGCGAGTTGGGCCAAAGGGCCTGTTTCCACACTGTAACACTCTATGACTATGACTCTATAACTCAGTATTATCCCGGCACCTTAGGGCAAATGTGACTATTATCATGATGAATTGTGGCACCAATATCTGAAAGCCAATGTCCTCCCTCAACACTCTGCAACACTTTGGTCCTATATTGAGAGGTAACTCCATCACTGCAGATTCAAACCCAAACAACATACAGAACAGCACAATGGGACAACACGCAGAGACACTGCTTCACAGTGCCAACAACCCAGGTTCAATCCTGACCTCATGTGCTGTCTGTTGGGAATTTGCATATTCTCCTGTGACCACGTTGGTTTTCGTCAAGTGCTCCAGTTTCCTCCAACATCCCAAAGATGTGTAGTTTGAAAGCTTACTTGGCCAGTCTAAATTGCCTCCCCATGTAGGTGAGTGGTGGCATCTGAGAGGAGTTGATGAGAATGTGGTTAGAATAAAATGGATTTGTTATCAATGATTGTAGGTTCGTGCTTGTAGCTTGACTCTACTCATCGACAGAGGGGCCCGCGCCACTCTTGCAATGCAACCACTGCGTATCATTTACTCTACATACACATGTTCCTTTCTGTCTGCCGTGTTTGCCAGTCAGAAAGCCAATCACAATTAGCAATGTAGATTGCAACTATTATTTTACAGCTTTCCCAAGAGCAGGACAGCTGGGAAAAATATCAACATGCTTTACATTTGAAGATAATCGGAACTGAATTAAATGTAGTTTCCAGCAGATCCTCACAACTCAGCTCCCTGTCCTGGGAGGAATATTTACATGGATAATGAATGGGATGGCCATTAACATCATTGACGTACATAGGGTCTCGAGGTCCGTCGGTAACTCGCTGAAGTGGCAACACAATTAGATAGGGTGGTAAAGGAGGCTTAGAAGTCAGGAAGTCATGGTGCAGGTATATAGGACTTTGGTTAGACCGCATTTGGAGTATTGTGTGCAGTTCTGGCCACCCCATTACAGGAAGGATGTTTTAGAGGTGAAAAGGGCACTGAGGAGGATAATGCCTGGATTAAGGAGTGTTAGCTACAGAGAGAAGTTGGGCAAATGTGGGTTGCTATCGCTGGAATGCTGGAGGTTGCAGGGAGACCTGATATAAGAATAGACAACTGTTAGTTGCATAAATCGGGCAGACGGGTTAGAATCGTTATCCCAGGATGGAAAAATCAAGCTTTAAGGTAAGAGGAGCAAAATTTGCGGGGCAATTTTTTTTGGGAAGGAGTGGAAGGATATGGGTTATGTCGAGGCAGATAAGTGATGGTCAGCAGCATGTTCAGCACAGACATTTTTGGTCTAAGGGCCTGTTCTCGCACTGTACTGGTCTATGTTCTATGACAAGTATTGCCCTGGGAAGGTGGTGATTGGCAAAAGTGAAGGATGGAGATTAGTTGCAGCCCTATAGTCTGGCAACAATGACTAGTTTGTGAATTATTGAGAGGTTGCTAAAGAGAAGATTAGGGGACAAAATCCCCTTTCATGGTTAGGGAGTCTGGTCAAAACAACTATGAGCCTGAAATTTCCCACTGGGGAGTCCCCACTTCCTATTACCAAAATTCTGAATGGAACAGTAAAAAATAGAAAGATTTTAAAATGGGAATACTTACCGTTTGAAGTTTGATCTTTATTATATGAGAAATTGGATGAGAGGAGCTACTACGTGAGGAACCCGCCAGGCCCGCCATCATGTTGCATCAATCTTCAGAGCAATCTGTATGAATAATCCAAAGGTCACTTGACCCAAAAATAAACCATAGAAAGATTAATAACCCCTCTGACTTAACCAAATGATATTTATGAGGTTCAGGGTTGGGGAGTGGAGGGAGAACGTAGTGTTTTACTTCCAACTTCTCATAAAAATAAAGATCAAACGTGAAACGGTAAGCTCATTTAAGTCCCCTCAAGTAGACTACGTGAATGCAATTGAAGCTCTGTGGTTTCATGTTGCCAAAAACAACTGATTACAGAGGATTGCTTTATTGGCCCTCAATCGATCTCAAAAAGATGGAATACTATTTCGAGTACCAATACACGAGAAGTCACAGGGGCAATATCTGAAGTTTATCTGGCAAGGCCAGGTTGTGGACAATTTATGGGCTCTACCTAATGGGTTGAGTTCAGCCCTCTAGGCTTTTCACAAAGATCCTAAGCTAGTTGTGTTGCTCACTACTTCAGATCTAAAAGGGCATATTGTGTATGGGGTTTATAGATGACATGCTCATTGTAGGGAAGACATGTGTCACAGAGTTAGCTGTTTCAGCAACCAAGGCACTCCTAGAAAATTTAGGGTTTGTCATGCATCCAGGAAAGTCATTTGCTGGAGCGATAAAAAATCTATTACATATCTAGGTTTTGTCATAAACTCTGCAGATATGTCTGTGGCCCTAACCACAGATAAGAAAAAGAATATTGTAGAGGCATGCACAGGTTTACTTAAAATGAGAAACCTACTATACGGCAGGTTGCAAGGGTGGTAGCTGCCTTCCCAGCCACACAATATGGGGCCATGCATTGTAGAAATCTGGATCGTGAGAATGTTCTGGCCCTAAGATTGAATAAAGGGCATTTTGATAGGTACGAGGGTGATGACAGAATCGATATCAGAGTTATGCGGAGGTTGCCGTGCAGGCTGCACCTGCCAGCAATCTCAGAGCTTGATACCGATGGCCACCGACCTCTCCTGTTGCCGTTATCTGCCGCTGACTTTTCAGCTGCACGTTTCCCCTTGGCTTTAGGCTTCTCCATTCTTAGGACCTAAACCAGTGCCGAAAGCATCAGTTCTTGTGAAACTTACCTTCCGACTTTAATGATGTATCACAGGGAAATCCCAACGTCCATTTCCCCATACCGAATTCTCGTGGCCCTGCGTCGACGTATTGTTGCGCTGTGGCTGGCGGGTTCTTCACGTAGTCTCGTGACGAGACTTCAAAATAAAATACTCTTATTTTAGATGTTGCAGGATATCAGGTGATAGAAGCGGAAGACTGGCAAAATATCTGAATTGAATTGATACATTTTATTAGCCAAGTATGTTATCGTACAAGGAATTTGCCTTGGTGCTTTGCTCACATGTAACAACACGATATACAGTAGACAACTAAAAATAAAACAATATAATTTAAACGTGTGAAGAATGAAATAAAATACCAGAGCAAAAGGAGGTAACGGATTTTTGGCTGTTGAGTAGAGCTATCTGCAGGACATTATGCAATTTCCTATGGATTGGTTTGCATTTTATTGCTGATTTGAATGCTGAATTGCGAATGAACTCTGTTCTGGTACCTGAGCCAAAGACTGTAAAATGTCCTAACATTGTTCACAAACATTGCAACTCAACTACTGTTCTTTGTTTGAATAGAACATAGAAACATAGAAACATAGAATTAGGTGCAGGAGCAGGCCATTCGGCCCTTCGAGCCTGCACCGCCATTCAATATGATCATGGCTGATCATCCAACTCAGTATCCTGTACCTGCCTTCTCTCCGTACCCCCTGATCCCTTCAGCCACAAGGGCCACATCCAACTCCCTCTTAAATATGGCCAACGAACTGGCCTCGACTACCTTCTGTGGCAGAGAATTCCACAGATTCACCACTCTCTGTGTGAAAAACGATTTTCTCATCTCGGTCCTAAAAGACTTCCCCCTTATCCTTAAACTGTGACCCCTTGTCCTGGACTTCCCCAACATCGGGAACAATCTTCCTGCATCTAGCCTGTCCAACCCCTTAAGAATTTTGTAAGTCTCTATGAGATCACCCCTCAATCTTCTAAATTCCAGCGAGTACAAGCCAAGTCTATCCAGTCTTTCTTCATATGGAAGTCGTGCCATCCCAGGAATCAGTCTGGCGAACCTTCTCTGTACTCCCTCAATGGCAAGAATGTCTTTCCTCAAATTAGGAGACCAAAACAGCACGCAATACTCCAGGTGTGGCCTCACCAAGACCCTGTACAACTGCAGTAGAACCTCCCTGCTCTTGTACTCAAATCCTTTTGCTATGAATGCCAACATACCATTCGCTCTCTTCACAGCCTGCTGCACCTGCATGCCTACTTTCATGACTGGTGTACCATGACACCCAGGTATCGCTGCCTTTTCCTAATCGGTCACCATTCAAATAATAGTCTACCTTCCTGTTTTTGCCACCAAAGTGGATAACCTCACATTTATCCACATTATACTGCATCTGCCATGCATTTGCCCACTCACCCAGTCTATCCAAGTCATCCTGCAGACTCCTAGCATCCTCCTCACAGCTAACACTGCCCCCCCAGCTTCGTGTCATCCGCAAACCTCGAGATGTTGCATTTAATTCCCTCGTCCAAATCATTAATGTATATTGTAAATAGCTGGGGTCCCAGCACTGAGCCTTGCGGCACCCCACTAGTCACTGTCTGCCATCCTGAAAAGGACCCGTTCGTAAATCCATGCTGACTTTGTCCAATGATTTCACCACTTTCCAAATGCGCTGCTATCCCATCTTTAATAATTGACTCTAGCAGTTTCCCCACTACCGATGTTAGACTAACTGGTCTGTAATTCCCCGTTTTCTCTCTCCCTCCCTTTTTAAAAAGGTTACAGTAGCTACCCTCCAATCCTCAGGAACTACTCCAGAATCTAAAGAGTTTTGAAAAATTATCACTAAGGCATCTGCTATTTCTGGGGCTACTTCCTTAAGTACCCTGGGATGCAGCCTATCTGGCCCTGGGGATTTATCGGCCTTTATCCATTCAATTTACCCAACACCACTTTCCGGCTAACCTGGATTTCACTCATTTCCTCCATCTCATTTGACCCGCGATCCCCTGCTATTTCCGGCAAATTATTTATGTCTTCCTTAGTGAAGACAGAACCAAAGTAGTTATTCAATTGGTCTGCCATGTCCTTGTTCCCCATGATCAATTCACCCGTTTCTGACTGCAAGGGACCTACATTTATTTTAACTAATCTTTTGCTCTTCACATATCGATAAAAACTTTTGCAGTCAGTTTTTATGTTTCCTGCCAGTTTTCTTTCATACTCCATTTTCCCTTTCCTAGTTAAGCCCTTTGTCCTCCTCTGTTGGTCTCTGAATTTCTCCCAGTCCCCTGGTAGGCTGCTTTTTCTGGCTAATTTGTACGCTTCATCTTTTTCTTTGATACTATCCCTGGTTTCCCTCGTTATCCAGGGATGCGCCACCTTTCCTGATTTATTCTTTTGCCATACTGGGATGAACAATTGTTGTAGTTCATCCATGCAATCTTTAAATGCCTTCCATTGCATATCCACCGTCAACCCTTCAAGAATCAATTGCCAGTCCATCTTGGCCAATTCACGTCTCATACCCTCAAAGTTACCTTTCTTGAAGTTCAGGACCCGTGTTTCTGAATTAACAATGTCACTCTCCATCCTAATGAAGAACTCAACCATATTATGGTCACTCTTGCCCAAGGGGCCACGTACAACAAGGCTGCTAACTAACCCTTCCTCATTACTCAATATCCAGTCTAGAATAGCCTGCTCTCTCGTTGGTTCCTCCACATGTTGGTTTAGAAAACTATCCCGCATACATTCCAAGAAATCCTCTTCCTCAGCACCCCTGCCAATTTGATTCACCCAATCTAGATGTAGATTGAAGTCACCCATTATAACGGTTTTACCTTCGTTGCACGCATTTCTAATTTCCTGTTTGATGCCATCCCCAACTCCACTACTACTGTTAGGTGGCCTGTACACAACACCCACTAGCGTTTTCTGTCCCTTAGTGTTTCGCAGCTCCACCCATATCGATTCCACATCCTCCAAGCTAATGTCATTCCTTTCTATTGTGTTAATCTTCTCTCTAACCAGCAACGCTACCCAACCTCCTTTTCCTCTCTGTCTATCCTTCCTGAATATTGAATGTCCCTGGATGTTCAGCTCCCAGCCTTGGTCACCCTGGAGCCATGTCTCCGTGATCCCAACTATATCATAATTATTAATAGCTATCTGCACATTCAACTCATCCACCTTATTACAAATGATCCTCGCATTGAGACACAAAGCCTTCAGGCTTGTTTTTACAACACTCTTGGCCCTTTTACAATTATGTTGAAAAGTGGCCCTTTTAGATTTTTGCCCTGGATTTGTTTTCCTGCCACTTTTCACCTTGCTACCTATTGCTCCTATCCTCATTTTACACCCCCTGTCTCTCTGCTCACACATTTAAGAAACCCTCCACTTCTTATTCTCCGTTTGTTTTTTTTTTTTTCTTTCCTCCCTACGTGTTGCGCCTGACTGCTTCTCTTCTCTGCCTCCTGCCTCACAAACGGACTACTTGCCTTCTCTATTTGAGTCCCTACCCCCAACCGATCTAGTTTAAAGTCTCCCCAGTAGCCTTTGCCAATCTCCCCGCCAGGATATTGGTTCCCCTCCGGTTCAAGTGCAAACCGTCCTTTTTGTACAGGTCACACCTTCCCCAAAAGAGGTCCCAATGATCCAGAAACTTGAATCTCTGCGCTCTGCACCAGTCCTTTAGCTACGCATTTATCCTCCACCTTGCTCCATTCCTACTCTCACGGTCGCGTGGCACAGGCAGTAATCCTGAGATTGTTACCTTTGCGGTCCTTCTCCTTTACACTCTTCCTAACTTCCTAAATTCTCCTTTCAGGACCTCCTCTAACATAATCTAACATAATAAGATTTTAACAGATTTAGGAAACAATGTTTGTTTCACCATCCTGGAAGAATTAATTGTAGGGCTAGGTTCAGGATTGGGTAGATCAGGAGTAGAATACCAGGCAGAGCTGATGTAACACAGCATAACCCAGAATCAAGGAACTCTGGTTCTCAACCACAAGAAGAATTGAGATAATACCAATATATACATTTTATACAAAAAATACAAGATTCAGAGACAAATAAGGATGTAAGTAAAGTCATACAACATGGAAACAGGCCCTTCGGCCCATCTCATCCATGTTCACCAAGATGCCCCATCTAAGCTAGTCACATTTCTCCACCTTGGAGCATATCCCTCTAAACCTTTCCTGTCTGTGTACCTGTCCAAATGTCTTTTAAATGTTGTTATTGTACCTGCCTCAACTACTTCCTCTGGCAACTCATTCCATATACCTACCTGGGTGGAAACATTGTCCTTCAGGATCTTTTACAAAACCCATGGCATTTCTTGATTCCCCTGCCCTGGGAAAAGGACTTTGCATGATCATCCCATGTATTCTCCTCATGATTTTATACACCTCAATAAGATCACCTCCACAAGATCATTCCCACATAAGGAAAGTAGAATCATTCATCATAGTTGAAAGGGAGTTGAGTGGCCACACAGGACAACATAAAGGGCATAGTACTAAGAGTAGAGAAATGGAACTTAGAATGGTGCTCTACTCAGAGCTGGTAAGGAAACAGTGGGCCAAATGGTCTCCTTCTGTGCTGTAATGATTCTGTGATGGATGAATTCACACTTCCCCTTTTCCCAACTTTACATCATTTAGATAGTAATCTGCCTTCCTGTTTTTGTTACCAAAGTGGATAACCTCACATTTATCCACATTAAATTTCATCTTTGAATCCATTATTGTTATCATTATCATTATTGTTATTATTATTATAAGCAATGTTATCAATAATGGTGATAATTATTAATATTAATTAGTTAATTATTAAATATGGAAGAATGGTTTAGGGAGAAGGGGTGAGATTAAATAAGTTATTCTTCTTCTCACTCCTTGTAAAGAAAAAGTGTTGGACATTTAAATTTTGCTTTATACTTTTCATTGCTTTGTAAATATTGCCTGGAATGTCCAATTGTTTGACTATTTCGATTTTGTTGTTGATATTTATTCCTATTTATGTCTTTATTTGTTCGGAACAAATAAACAAATAAATAAATAAATAGATAAATAAATGAATAAATCCCTTCATCCAAATCATTGATGTATATTGTAAATAGTTGCGGTCCCAGCACCAAGCCTTGTGGTACCCCACTAGTCACTGCCTGCCATTCCGCCTGCCATTCTGAAAGGGACCCGTTAATCCCTACTCTTTGTTTCCTGTCTGCCAACCAATTTTCTATCCATGTCAGCACCCTACCCCCAATACCATGTGAACGTGAACTAAGTTTGCCCACTACACTCCTATGTGGGACCAAATGCTTTCTGAAAATCCAGGTACACTGCATCCACTGGCTCACCCTTGTCCATTTTCCTAGTTCCATCCTCAAAACATTCCAGTAGATTGGTCAAGCATGATTTCCCCTTCGTAAATCCATGCTGACTCGGACCGATCCTGTTACTGCTATCCAAATGTGCCGCTATTTCATATTTTATAATTGATTCCAGCATCTTCCCCACCACCGATGTCAGGCTAACTGGTCTATAATTCGCTGTTTTCTCTCTCCCGCCTTTCTCGAAAAGTAGAATAACATTAGCTACCCTCCAATCCACAGGAACTGATCCTGAGTCTATAGAACATTAGAAAATTATCACCAATGCATCCATGATTTCTAGAGCCACTTCCTTAAGTACCCTGGGATGCAGACCATCAGGCCCTGGGGATTTATCAGCCTTCAGTCCCATCAGTCAACCCAACACCATTTCCTGCCTAATATGGATTTCCTTCAGTTCCTCCGTCACCCTAGATCCTCTGGCCATTACTATATCAGGAAGATTGTTTGTGTCCTCCTTAGTGAGGATGGATCCAAAGTACCTGTTCAACTCATCTGCCATTTCCTTGTTCCCCATAATAAATTCACCTTTTTCGGTCTTCAAGGGTCCAACTTTGGTCTTAACTATTTTTTTCCACTTCACATACCTAAAGAAGCTTTTACTATCCTCCTTTATATTCTTGGCTAGCTTACCTTCGCACCTCATCTTTTCTCCCCGTATTGTCTTTTTAGTTATCTTCTGTTGCTCTTTAAACATTCCACAATCCTCTTGCTTCCCGCTGATCTTTGCTACATTGTATTTCTCTTTTATTTTTATACTGTTCCTGACGTCCCTTGTCAGCCAGGGTTGCCCCTTACTCCATATAACCATATAACCATATAACAATTACAGCACGGAAACAGGCCCTCTTGGCCCTTCCAGTCCGTGCCGATCATTTGTTTTCCCCTAGTCCCATCTACCTGCACTCAGACCATACCCCTCCATTCCCTTCCCATCCATATACCTATCCACTTTACTTTTAAATGTTAAAATCAATCCTGCCTCCACCACTTCTGCTGGAAGCTCATTCCACACAGCCACCACCCTCTGAGTAAAGAAGTTCCCCCTCACGTTACCCCTAAACTTCTGTCCCTTAATTCTCATGTCATGCCCTCTTGTTTGAATCTTCCCTACCCTTAATGGAAAAAGCTTATCCACGTCAACTCTGTCTATTGAGTAAAGAGGTTCCCCCTCACGTTACCCCTAAACTTCCGTCCCTTAATTCACATGTCATGCCCTCTTGTTTGAATCTTCCCTACCCTTAATGGAAAAAGCTTATCCACGTCAACTCTGTCTATTCCTTTCATCATTTTAAAGACCTCAATCAAGTCCCCCCTTAACCTTCTGCGCTCCAAGGAATAAAGACCTAACTTGTTCAACCTTTCTCTGTAACATAGTTGCTGGATCCAAGGCAACATTCTAGTAAATCTCCTCTGTACTCTCTCTATTTTGTTGACATCCTTCCTATAATTAGGCGACCAAAATTGTACACCATACTCCAGAATTGGTCTCACCAATGCCTTGTACAATTTTAACATTACTTCCCTGCTCCTGTATTCAATGCTCTGATTTATAAAGGCCAGCACACCAAAGGCTTTCTTTACCACCCCATCTACATGCGATTCCACCTTCAGGGAACTATGCACAGTTATTCCTAGATCTCTCTGTTCCACAACATTCCTCAATTCCCTACCATTTACCATGTACGTCTTATTTTGATTTGTCCTGCCAAGATGTAGCACTTCACACTTATCAGCATTAAACTCCATCTGCCATCTTTCAGCCCACTTTTCCATATGGCCCAAATCTCTCTGTAGACTTTGAAAATCTACTTCATTATCTATAACACCACCTATCTTAGTAAAATCTGCATACTTACTTATCCAATTTTCCACCCCATCATCCAGATCATTGATGTACATGACAAACAACAGTGGATCCAACACAGATCCCTGAGGCACCCCACTGGTCACCGGCTTCCAACCTGACAAACAGCCATCCACCATTACTCTCTGACATCTCCCCTTCAGCCACTGTTGAATCCATCTTGCTACTCCGCCATTAACACCCAAAGATTGAAACTTCTTAACCAACCTTCCATGGGGAACCTTGTCAAAGGCCTTACTGAAATCCATATAGACAACATCCACTGCTTTACCCTCATCAATTTCCCTAGTAACCGCTTCAAAAAATTCAAGAAGGTTTGTCAAACATGACCTTCCAGGCACAAATCCATGTTGACTCCCCTTGGAATCTTTCTTCTTCCTAGGAATGAACTGATCCAGCACCTTCTGTATTATTCGTAGAAATACCTGCTATTGTTGTTCCACTGTCATGCTTGCTGCGGTACTTTTCCAGTCAACTTTGGCCAGCTCCTCCCGCATGGCCCCATAGTACCCTTTATTCAACTGTAACATTGACACCTCCGATCTACCCTTCTCCCTCTCCAATTGTAGATTAAACCTGACCATATTGTGGTCACTACCTCCTAATGGCTCATTAAAGTTCCTTTATCAAATCCGGTTCATTACATAACACTAAATCCAGAATTGCCTTCTCCCTGGTAGGCTCCAATACAATCTGCTCTAAGAATCCATCAGTATCGAAGGCACTCTACAATGTCCCTTTCTTGGGGTCCAGTACCAACCTGATTTTCCCAGTCTACCTGCATGTTGAAATCTCCCATAACAACCACAGCATTACCTTTGCTACATGCCAATTTTAACTCCTGGTTCAACTTACACCCTATGTCCTGGCTACTGTTTGGGGGCCTGTAGATAAGTCCCATTAGGGTCTTTTTACCCTTACAATGCCTCAATTCTATTCATACTGACTCCACATCTCCTGTTTCAATGCCACCCCTTGTAAGGGACTGAATTTAATTCCTCACCTACCGAGCTACCCCACCCATCTGCCCACCTGTCTGTCTTTTCGATAGGAGGTATACCCTTCGACATTCAGTTCCCATCCTTGGTCCTCTTGCAGCCATGCCTCTGTAATTCCAACAACATCATACTTGCCAATTTCTAACTGAGCCTCTAGCTCGTCCACTTTATTTCTTATGCTTCGCGTATTCATATACAACACTTTGACCTCTGTGTTCACGTCCCCCCTCGCACCACTCGCAATTGGCCCTGACCGTACTCTTTTATCCCTTCTTGAACTTTCCTTCCCATTAATTCGAGAATCTTTTGTAATTTTTCCTGTACTCATTTCCCCTTCATATCCGTCTTTATACTTCCAATTTGTCAATCCCTCCCGCCCCCACTATTTAGTTTAAACCCACATGTGTAGCCCTTTTCATTTCACTTCATTGCCATTGCAGTTTCAAGCACAGGACAGGCCAAGCCAAACAGCTCATGGCATTTTCATTTCACTTCCATTGCCATTGCAGTTTCAAGCACTGGGAAGACCAAGCCAAACAGCTCATTGCATTTTCATTTCACTTCCATTGCCATTGAAGTTTCAAGCACAGGGCAGGCCAAACAACTCATTTCATTTTCATTAAGGGCTAACAAATCATTTATTGCAAGTACATTGCAGACTCACAGTTTAGTTGATTCGCAGCCTAGAATGAGAGTCGTGAACTCCCCTTGCGATTGACAGGTGAGATGATCTCAAGGGTACACAAAAAGCTGGAGAAACTCAGCGGGTGCAGCAGCATCTAAGGAGCGAAGGAGATAGGCGACGTTTCGGGTTGAGACCCTTCTTCAGCTGGTCAGGGATCAGGGAAACGAGAGATATAGATGGTGATGTGGAGAGATAAGGAACAATGAGTGAAAGATATGCAAAAAAGTATCGGTGATAAAGGGAACAAGCCATTGTAAGCTGTTTGTGGTGTGAAAATGAGAAGCTGGTGCGACTTGGGTGGGGGAGGGAGATAGAGATAGAGGGAATGCCAGGGCCCGAGGGCTGAGGGAGAGGTGGGAAGGGGAGGAGACAGCAAGGGTTAACAGAATTGAGAAAATTCAATATTCAAGCCCAAAGGATGCAGACTCCCCAAGCGGAATATGAGGTGCTGTTCCTCCAGCTTGCGGTGTTGCTCACTCTGGCCGTGGAGGAGGCCCAGGACCGAGAGGTCGGATGTGGAATGGGAGGGGGAGTTGAAGTGCTGAGCCACCGGGAGGTCGGGTTGGTTATTGCGGACCGAGCGGAGGTGTTCGGCGAAGCGATCGCCAAGCCTCCGCTTGGTCTCACCGATATAGATCATCTGGCATCTGGAGCAACGGATGCAGTAGATACCGGGAGGTCGGGTTGGTTATTGCGGACCGAGCGGAGGTGTTGAAAGATCTCAAGGTTTTTTAAACACTCATAACTTTTTTATTTTTAATCAATGGGAAAAATCCTCGGGGCCTGCTCAGCTGAGGAGAACTGTGAGTAAGATGGCCAAAAATATATATGGTAGCGGTATATATGGTAGCGGTTTTTCTAAAAACAATATACAGCGCAGACAGGAAGAGGTCAAGATGAGACTTTTAATTATATAGATGTTTCTCCTGGCAATGTAGTCCTGCTGGCTTTGCTTTTGTAACCAGTGGATTGGTTACTTCACATCCCTCCCCACCTATCTAATCAGAATGGTTGTGGAGGCTAGTTGTTAAATATTAGGAAGTAACAAAGAATTTTAAAAACTGTGAGCATGTCAAATATCTCAACAAGTCTGCAATTGTCCAGTCCGGGTTCTCAGAGCAATTTTACTTTTAACTGACTTCCAAGGTGACCTTGACAGCCTTGTCAGTCAAACAGAAACATATTGGGATGGGTAGTAAATATTGGCCCTGCCAAGCTGCCAATAAATGAATAAAATATTTTAGAACCAGCGTGTAAAAAGAGTTGATGGAGATCAAGGAAAATCTCCAGACCCAACTATAGAACAGCCAGCATTTGGTGGTTTCAAACCCCAGCTCCAGTTCAACAACCACAGTGTAAACGCGGTCTTGTGCAAATTGAGACTGGGAGGATATAGTTCAGCTGGTGGGCAGTTTCATTCCCATAACCAGCCAAGATTCACTCCTCAATCGGTCACCCTGCTGAAATAACGTGAATACTTTAATGACTCAAAAATAAACTAAACTGCTTAGAGGGCAAGTCAAATGAGGATTTCTCTCTCTTTCTTTCTGTCTCCCTCTTTCTCCCATGCGCACGCCTCCCACATTGTGCACTGGTTGAAAAATGATTTTAACAGAAGTCGCTGTTGAGTAATGTGTTGCCAATACTCAAATGTCCCAAGCAGCATGTTGGCCTGATTGAATTCCAGCAAGAGAATCTCAGCCGATGGAACCATGCTCTATTGTAACTCTTTATGGGGATAAATGAATAAAAGTGTCCAACTCTGAAATGCATGCTCCGCATTGAGCTTTTACAGTAAAGAGAAAGGAAAAGTCATTGGTGCTGCCAAAGGACCATTCCATTGACATTGAGCACAATGCTAAATCAATTCCACTGATCCACTGTCAAATTAGATATCAGGCCATGCCTTGAATGCCTCTCGGGACCAGACATGTTGCGCCGGTTGTGAAACCATTGTATTTTTGTGGAGCTGAGGGTTTCCAGTGGAACGCAATGTTGGGTAACTCAATACACCTGGTTCTTGCAGAGTAAACAGCTCGCTCTTCCAAATGTCACATTGCCAAGAACAAGGCAGTCTAACAGTCTACGGATTACTATTCTAAGGGTGAGACCAAGCTCATCTCTACATCGGCGAGACAAAAGACAATAGTCAATAGGTGCAGGAGTGGCCAATTTGCCCATCAAGCCAGCACCGCCATTCAATGTGATTATGGCTGATCATCTCCAATCAGTACCCCGTTCCTGCCTTCTCCCATATCGCCTGACTCCGCTACCTTTAAGAGCCCTATCTAGCTCTCTCTGGAAAGTATCCAGAGAACCCGTCTCCACCGCCCTCTGAGGCAGAGAATTCCACAGACTCACAATTCTGTGTGAAAAAGCGTTTCCTCATCTCCGTTCTAAATGGCTAACCCCTTATTCTTAAACAGTGGCCCTTGGTTCTGGACTCCCCCTACATCAGGAACATGTTTTTGCCTCTAGCGTGTCCAAACTCTTAATAATCTTATATGTTTCAATAAGATCAGAGTATAGAAGTGAGTTCAACCGATTGACCATATGGTGCCAGCACAATAACCTGGCTCTCAACACCAGCAAAACTAAGGAACTGATTGTGGACTTTGGAAGGTGTAGGATGGGGACCCACAGTCCCGTTTATATCAACGGGTTGATGATGGAAAGGGTCCAGAACTTCAAATTCCTGGGCGTGCATATTTCCGAAGATCTCTCCTGGTCCCAGAACACTGATGCAATTATAAAGAAAGCACATCAGTGCCTCTACTTCCTGAGAAGATTACGGAGAGTCGGTATGTCAAGGAGGACTCTCTCGAACCTCTACAGATGCACAGTAGAGAGCATGCTGACCGGTTGCATCGTGGCTTAGTTCGGCAACTTGAGCGTCCAGGAGCGGAAAAGGCTGCAAAAAGTTGTAAACGTTGCCCAGTCCATCATCGGCTCTGACCTCCCTACCATCGAGGGGAACTATCGCAATCGTTGCCTCAAAAAGGCTGCCAACATCATCAAGGACCCACACCATCCTGGCCACACACTCATCTCTCTGCTGCCTTCAAGTTCTCAGCTAGTGACTCTTCTTCAGTTTGGAAGCACTTGCAAGAAATTACCAGCTACAAGAGGAAAGCCCCCCGCTCTTTGGACAATCGTCAACTGACCAATGACCTGAATGAGTTTTACTGCAGGTTTGAAAATCAGAAACGTAACCCTGGTACCCCCTCCCCCCCTCCCCAACCAACACAGCCAAACACCAGTCTACAAATAATGGACCCTGCACCCTCTCCTTCCCATTCACCACTTCACACCTGCTTAAGGCAAGACTCCAGTATGAAAAAACTGGACCATTTCCCACCCCAACCAACACTTCACACCCACTCACAGTCTGACCTCAGTGTGCCTTTCCACACCCACCCCCCTCCAATCACCACTTCACACCCAATCATCCACAGCCTCTGTGCTGCACAACATAACTTATCAAATATCAACAATAAAAATAGAGGAGGTTGAGAGGCTTTTCAGAGGACAAAAGAGCCGGAAATCTCCAGGACCTGACAATGTTTCCCCCTTTACTCTTAAACTCTGTGCCAAACATCTGACACCGGACTATACAGACATTTTCAAAGTCTCCACTATTGTCCCTGTACCCAAAAAGGCAAGGTTTCCTTGTCTTAATGACTACAGGCCTGTCGCACTGACCTCTGTAGTCATGAAGACAGTCGAAAGGCTTGTGCTGGCCAAGCTGAAAAATATCACAAACTCCTCTGCAGTTTGCATATCGGACTAATACATCTGTGGATGATGCAGTCAACCTGGGCCTGCACTTCATCCTACAGCACCTAGACCACCAGGGGACCTATGCGAGGATCCTGTTTATTGATTTTAGCTCTGCATTCAACACCATTGTGCCAGAGCTACTACTCCAAACTTTCCGAGTTGACTGTGCCTGAACCCCTTTGTCAGTGGATCACCAACTTCCTGACAGACAGGAAGCTGCATGTGAGGCTGAGAAAGCACATCTCGGACCCGCAAACACTCATCATAGGAGCACCGCAAGGCTGCGTACTCTCTCCTCTCCACTACTCTCTCTACACCAATGACTGCACCTCCACAGTCACCTCTGTCAAGCTCCTCAGGTTTGCGGACGACACAACCCTGATTGGACTGATCCAGGATGGGGAGAAATCTGCCTACAGACAGGAAGTGTCACAGCTGGCGTCCTGGTGCCGTAGCAACAACCTAGAGCTCAATGCTCTAAAGACAGTGGAATTGATTGTAGACTTTAGGAGAGCTCCCCCTCCCCTCACCCCACTCACCATCAACAACACCACAGTCACATCTGTGGAGTATTTTAAGTTCCTGGGAACCATCATCTCCAAGGACCTTAAGTGGGGGGCTACCATCGACTCCACAGTCAAAAAGGTACAACAGAGGATGTATTTCCTGCGGCAGCTGAGGAAGCACAACCTGCCACAGGCAATGATGGTCCAATTCTATATGACCATCGTAGAGTCTGTCCTCACCTTCTCCATCATGGTCTGGTTTGGCTCGGCCACCAAGCATGACACCTGGAGGCTGCAGCGAATCGTCCAATCAGCAGAGAAGATTATTGGCTGCAACCTTCCCTCCATTGATGAACTGTACACTGCAAGGGCCAGGAAGTGAGCGGGCAAGATCGTCTCTGACCCCTCTCACCCTGGCCACAAACACTTTGAATCACTTCCATCTGGAAGGCGACTCCAGACTGTCAAAGCTGCCACAGCCAGACATAAAAACAGTTTTTATCCACGAGTAGTTGCTCTACTCAACAGCCAAAAATCTGTAATCTCCCTTTGATCTGGTATTTTGTTGGTTCACATGCTTGATCAATGGTGTTTTATCATTAATGTTTTATTATTATTAATGTTTAGTGTTTTCTGAGTCATTCGTAACTGTCACTGTATGTCATGTTGTTACTTGTGAGCGGAGCACCAAGGCAAATTCCTTGTATGTGAATACTTGGCCAATAAACTTACTTAGTTACTTACTAGGTAGAAGGTACAGGAGTGTGAAATCTGCAACATCCAGGTTCAGGAACAGCTTCTTCCCCACAGCCATCAGACTATTAAACACAACTTCAAACAAACTCTGAACTATAACAGCCGATTGCAGTTTATCTGTTTATTTATGTGTGTATATATATATATATTTATGGTATATGGACACACTGATCTGTTCTGTATTTATGCCGACAATATTCTGTTGTGCTGCAGCAAGCAAGAATTTCATTGTCCTATCTGGGACATATGACAATAAACTCTCTTGACTTGACCTGACTTGAAGATTCCCTCTCATCCTTGTAAACTCCAGAGTAAACAAGCCCAGCCGCTCCATTCTCTCAGCAAATGACTGAATTATGACAAAATGACAAAATGACCATCCCGGGAATTAACCTTGTAAACCTACGCTGCACTCCCTCAATAGCATGTCCTTCCTCAATTTAGGGCACCAATACTGCACACAATACTCCAGGTGTGGTCTCACTAGAGCCCTATACAACTGCAGAAGGACTTCTTTGCTGCTATACTCAACTCCTCTTGTTATGAAGGCCAAAATGACATTTGTTTTCTTCGCTGCCTACTGTACCTGCATGTTTATTTTCATTTGACTGATGAACAAGGACCCTCAGATCCCATTGTACTTCCCCTTTTTTCCAATTTGACACCATTTAGATAATATTCTGCCTTCCTGTTTTTGCTACTAAAGTGGATAATCTCACATTTATCTACATTAAATTGCATCAGCCATGCATCTGCCCACTCGCTCAACCTGTTCAAGTCATCCTGCATTCTCATAGCATCCTCCTCACAGTTCACACTGCACCCAGCTTTGTGTCATCTGCAAATTTGCTAATGTTACTTTGAATACCTTCATCTAAATCATTGATGTATATTGTAAATTGCTGCGGTCCCAGCACCGAGTCTTGCGGTACCCCACTAGTCACTGCCTGCCATTCTGAAAGGGACGCGTTAATCCCTACACTTTGTTTCCTGTCTGTCAACCAATTTTCTATCCTTGTCAGCACTCTACCCCCAATACCATGTGTCCTAATTTTGACAACTAATCTCCTATGTGGAACCATATCAAATGCTTTCTGGAAGTCCAGGTACACTACATCCACTGGCTCTCCCTTGTCCATTCTCCTAATTCCCCTTCGTAAATCCATGCTGACTCGGACCGATCCTGTTACTGCTAACCAAATGTGCCGCTATTTCACTCTTTTATGATTGACTCAGCATCTTCCCGATGTCAGGCTAACTGGTCTATAATAGTAAGATTAAACGAGAACTTACCAAGTTCGAAGGTTGATCTTTATTTTATGAGGAGTCGCGGTGAGGGATTTCATGAAGACCCCGCGAGCACGCATGCGCGACATTCTTCAAAGCAGCGTTGTGTAATCACAGAACGCACCGTGACTGGAAATAGTAAGATTAAGATCGTAGAACATACCAGGTGACCTTATGATAGAGGGTGGTAGCGGAGGGCACAAAATCCCTCACCGCGACTCCTCATAAAATAAAGATCAACCTTCGAACTTGGTAAGTTCTCGTTTAATCTTACTATTTTACTTCGGAGTCACGTGAGTGACTTCGTGAAGATTTCAAAGCTCTGTGATTTCACGCCCTGGACAACGTCCATGCTATCACACTGCCGCAATACTGATGGAGGAAGGTAGTTAATGCATTCCAGACTGAACAGGCTGAAAAATAATGCACAGTCATTAACACAAATAAGATCAAAGCAAAAACCCCTAATTCGGGGACAAATCATTGACGGAGCGGCTCCCAACATGGCTTCCGCGAACGTCACCGGGCCAACCAGCGGCTTATTGTAGAACCGCTGGAAGGTTGCTTCACTGGCCCAGCCCGCGGTGGCGAGGATGTGGTCCATGGGCACCTCCATGGCCCTCGCCGATGATGTGGATGCAGCCCTGGTAGAGTGAGATTTAAAAAATGTTAGTACCAATTCCTGCTGTACCCAACACCGCCCTGAGGCACCTTACGATAGTCTGCACAGTCACCCGGTGATGTCGAGAGTTGTGGCTGACGAGGAGCCCCTGCTCCATCTTCCGGATGGTTCCTGTAGTGCGGATGTAGAGGCGGAGATGGGTGATTATGCAGAGGGTGGCATCAGTGGCCTACGCCAGAAACTCCAACTGCAGCCCACAATTCCCAGGTCTTTGCTGCTTCAATAGGTCCTGGACAAAGAATTCACCTTTGCAGGGGTGGAGACCATGCTATCCAGCCGCAGCTTTTGTACTGCCTGGACTCATTGAGCTGTAGGCAGTGCCATCAGCATCACCACTTTGAAGGTGAGCTTATTGAGTGGGAACTCTGTCATAGGAGACCAGCTCCTCAGTAGGGTCAGAACGATCCCTAAGTCCTAGGTGATGTTGTATCTGGGCCGTGGAGGGTTGGCGTTAAACACTCCGCTCATGAATTTAGACACCAGGTGGATGGAGCCTATACCGATGTCTAGGTATGAGGTCAATGCACTCCTGGCACTGTTGATGGCACTGGAGCTAAGGCCCGCATCGTAATGAAGGCCCGCTAGGAATTCCAGGACATCAGGGATCATTGCCGAGTTGTAGGTCGTATTGGTACGGGAGCGGAATGTCTCCCACTTCCTGACCTGGGTGAGGTACTGCCTCCTGGTTGATGCTTGGCAGGACGCTGAGATGAGGTCCATGGCTCTTGGTGATATGCCGGCCTTGACGAGCGGCCTCTTTAGAGCCTGTTGCCAACATGTTTAGGTGACCAAGGCACAGGTGACTGTCCCCCGTAATGGGATTAGTAATCAATGTGGGATTTTTACAAAACTGAATCCATGGACTGAGTAGGCCAGTCGGGTATGATCAAATGCCAGTTGCAGAATCCATTTGAATTTTCTGTAATACCCGACTGATGAGGCTGAATGGGGGAAATACGTAGTAAAACCATTACCCCCCAATGGAGAGAAAAACATCCATAGCTCCCCCAGGGTCTGGGTCCCAAGACACATACGGTGGTATCTGATAGTTCAACCTGGACGTAAAGAGGTCAATATCTGGCGTGCCAAAGTGAGCTATAATTTCAGCAAATTTGGGGAATTCAACATCTACACGATGTTATCATTGAACACTCATGACCTGGTGTCCGTCACCGTAGTGAACTTCCTGGGTAAATAGGTCGCTGTGATCCAAATATTTCTCTTAATGCACCAGTCCAGATTGTACTTTCCAATTCATCCCAAGATAACGACGTGATACCACCCATATGAATGATGTAAGCCACCACCGTAGCGTTGTCTGTTTGGAGGCAGACATATAAGTGCCGTGAATTAGGACAGGAAGCCCGCAGTCCCTGGAAAACCCCTAACATCTCCAGATGAGTTAACCCTGGTGTCTGGAGAAGGGGCAGAGACTCGTGAGGGTCCCATCTGCCACCACAACGGGACACGGTGTCAGTTGTACCCCAACCTTGTGGGCTTGCGTCAGTCTGTAGCACGACGGATGGGTTGCTAACAATAATGTGTCTGTGACACTCACTAATAATGTAAATCCACCATTGTAGCTCAGCTCTAGCCGGATTTGGCAACCGTATTGGTCTATCAAAGTCCCCAGCATTTGATTGTAATGCTGCTATCTTTACTCTTTGTAAATTTTTTGTAGTGTAACGGTCCGAATTTGCGCAGCTGAGAACGTAGATACCAGGTTCCCAATTTCTTTTGCCATTTGTTTTTTTGTTAAATATTTTTATTGTAGAAACATATTGATGAAAAATACATTATTTTACATTGATGAAAATACATTATTAGATACTTTCATAATATTATTAATATTAATATTAATATTAAGATTAAGATTTAAGACTTTATGCTTCTATACACTTTTTAATTTTTTTTTATAAAGTAAGAAAAGATAGAGAAAAATAATATAGAAAATATGAAAAGGAATGGAGTATTAATCATTAATCCGTCATTGGAGATATAAGCATGATTTATTATGTATACTTCTTCATCCATTCTATTATTCAGGCCTCAGTCAAGCCCTCGCACTGAGCCACTTTGACCCTGTAAATATTCAATATATGGAGACCATATCCCTCTGAAGAGATCCAACCTGTCCATTAGGACAAGCCTCAATCTCTCCAGATGGAGTGTCTCCGACATTTCTGTATTGCACATTTTGATTGTGGGGGATGTCGGGCCTTTCCAGAATTTTAGTATTAATTTTTTCCCAATTATTAAACCGTAATCAATAAAGGTTCTTTGATTTGTTGTTATTAATTGGTCTGTTTCCAGTATTCCTAGTATTATTAACTTTGATTCAGGGGTCAAAATTAAATTAGCAACATTCGAAATTATCCTAAATATTTCTATCCAGAATTTTGTAATTTTTACACAGTTTGTAAATGAATGTGACAGATTAGCTTCTAAATGTTGACATTTATCACATATGGGAGATACTTTTGGAAATATGTTATGTAGTTTGGATTTTGAATAATGCAGTCTATGTATTATTTTAAACTGTATAAGAGAGTGTTTAGCATTTAACGAACAATGGTGTATATGTTGTAAACTTTCGTCCCATACTTCTGGTCTAATAATTTGGCCTAGTTCATTTTCCCAAGATTGTCTATATATTTCTGTTGATGGGACATCACTTTCCAATAAGATGTTATATATATATATGAAATCATGTTTTCTGTATTCAGATGTTTATTTAAGCATTCATCTAAAATTTCTATCTTTCTATTTCTAAGTTCCTGTGTGTTTGCTTTAACATAGTCTCTGATTTGTAAATATCTAAAATAATCTTTAGAGTGTAGCCCATAAATTTGTTGTAAATCTTGAAATGAAAGGAAAGAGTTTTCCTTATAGAGATCACCCATCTTAATAATTCCCTTGTTTTTCCATTGTAAAAAGCCTTTATCCATCATTGAAGGTTTAAATGTAACGTTATTTACAATGGTAAGGGATAGTGGTATAGATTTAAGTTTTAATGTTTTCTTTATTTGTTTCCAAATACGTATTCCACTTTCTATTATCGGGTTTTCACTATAGATTTTCTTAGCTAAATTAATATTAGCAAATATTATAGAACTAATTTCAAAAGGAGAACAATTTTCTTTTTCTATATTTAACCAAATTGGTTGATTATCTGTCTCTTCTAACCAAAAATTCATATTTTTAATATTAACTGCCCAGTAATAAAACATAAAATTTGGTAGTGCTAAACCTCCATTTATTTTTGATAATCCCAAATGAAGTTAGTAATTAAGGAGTCCACCTTTTTAAAGAATTTTTTAGGGAGATATATCGGAATTAATTGGAAAATATATAATAATTGTGGAAGAAAAATCATTTTTATTATATTAATTTTACCTAACATTGAAATAGGTAGAGTTTTCCAATATAAAATATTCTTATTTAATTTATTCAATAATAGTGGGTAGTTAGATTTAAATAAAGAATCAAATCTTTTTGTTACGAAAATTCCAAGATATTTAATTTTTTCATTTGTTATCTTAAAAGGGAATTGTTGTAATATGTGTAAGTTATTTACCGTTATTGGCATGTTCACTTTTATTCCAATTGATACTATATCCTGAGAAGGATCCAAATTCAGTTATTAATTTTAACAAATTTTGGATACTATGGTTTTGTGATGTAAAGTAATACATCATCCGCATATAAGGAAATTTTATTTTTAGTATCTCTAGTATCGTATCCATATATTTCCGGATGTAATCTCACCCTCTGAGCTAGCGGTTCTATTGCAAGTGCAAACAGTAGGGGGGATAAAGGGCAACCTTGTCTACAGCCTCGAGATAAATTGAATTTAGTTGATTTGTTGTTATTCTAGCTGTTGGATTTGTATATAACAATTTGATCCAGGTAATAAACTTCTCTCCCAGTTTGAAAGCTTCCATAACCGAAAACAAATAAGGTCATTCCACCTAATCGAAGGCTTTCTCAGCATCTAACGAGATAACTACTAGATCTTTTTTAATACCTCTTTTCGAATATATAATAGTGAATAACCGTCTCAGATTATATGAGAAATATCGTTTTGGTATAAATCCTGTTTGATCGGGGTGAATTAATTCATTAATAACTGTGCTTAGCCTTTGTGCTAATATTTTGATTAATATCTTTTGATCAGTATTTAAAAGAGCTATATTATTTAAAATAATGCAGAAATTTCAACTGGGGGATATATTCTCCAAATGGGTAAAAAATCATATACTCGAATCCAACTGCAAGAATATTAACAAATCAAATGCTATCAGCAAAATTTAAACTCTTTAGGGGTTGTAGACAAGGATGCCCGTTATCACCATTATTATTTGCTCTGGTAATAGAACAATTAGCTGAAAGGATTAGATCAGAACCAGAAATATATGGATATAATACCAAAACTACAACGAATAAAATATCTCTATACGCAGACGACATCTTAATTTATATTACAAAACCGGAGATTAGTATTCCTAATCTATTTAATGTTATAACTAAGTTTAGTACATTTTCTGGGTATAGAATTAATTGGAATAAAAGTGAAATTATGCCTATAACTGGAATAAAATTAAATATATTAGAACAATTCCCACTTAAAATAGTTACGGACAAACTCAAATATTTAGGAATTAATGTATCTAAATCGTATAACTGTCTATTTAAATATAATTACCCGCAATTATTAAATAAACTTAAGAAATATATTTTATATTGGAAAACACTACCTATATCAATGATCGGTAGAATAAATGCTATAAAAATGATTTTTTTACCACAATTGTTATATTTATTTCAAGCAATCCCCTTATATCTCCCTAAAATGTTTTTTAAAAATATAGATACTTTGGTTAATAGTTTTATTTGGGACTATAAAAACCATCGAATAAGTAAAAAACATCTATGTAAATCTAAAATAAATGGTGGACTAGCACTACCAAATTTCCTATATTATTTCTGGGCAGTTCAGATTAAGAATATGAATTTTTGGTTGGTAAATTTAGATCATGAACCAAGCTGGCTAAAGATGGAAAAGGAAGACTGTTTGCCTTTTGATGTAGGTTCAATTCTTTTTGCACCAAGGGAAGTACAAAAAAAAATGTATGGTAACAACCCTATAATTCATAGTTATAGACGTATTTGGAAACAAATAGTTAAGACCCTACATATGGATAATTTGTCACTTTGTTTGCCAATTATGAATAATCCTTTGTTTAAGCCCTCTGTATTGGACAAGGGGTTTAAACATTGGAATGATTTAGGAATTAAAAGGATAGAACACCTTTATAAGGAAGGAAAATTTCTCTCATTTCAAGAGTTACAGGATATCTATGGATTGCAGTCAAATAACATATTTAGGTATTTACAAATTAGAAATTATATTAAGTCAAATATGCAAGACTATAAAAATAGAAAACCAGGATTATTAGATGAATTGTTTAATAAACACCCAAATACAGAAAAATTAATAGCGTATATATATAATACTATTTTGGATAAGGAAATCCCAACTTCGGAAATATATCGACAAACATGGGAAAATGAAATGGGTTTATCTATAACGAAGGAAATTTGGGAAGAAAGTCTACAATGTATACATCGTTGCTCATTAAATGCTAGACATATATTGATACAATTTAAGGTATTACACAGATTACATTACTCAAAAACGAAATTAAATAGAATTTATTCTAACATTTCTCCTATTTGTGATAAATGTCAGAACTTGGAAGCTAATTTAACGCATAGTTTTGTAACATGTATAAAACTTAATTATTATTGGATAGAAATCTTTAGAGTTATTTCTGAAGTTCTTAAAATTAAACTAGACCCAGATCCAAAATTAATAATATTAGGAGTTCCGGATTCAAATCTAACATTAACAGTAAACCAAAGAAATTTCTTGGATTACTGTTTGATAATAGGGAAAAAATTAATATTGAAATTTTGGAAGGGAACATTATCCCCCACAATTAAAATGTGGACAGTGGAAATGTTGGAGACGTTGCATTTGGAAAGAATCAGATTTGTCCTAATGGACAAACTCGAACTCTTTGAACAGATATGGTCTCCATATACAGAATATTTGAAGGGGTAGCTGTTCTTGGCATCACAACTCAATGGATACCCGGCAGGATTAGATGAAAATAACTCTTTGTTTCTCTTTTTGATTTGTATACATGTCTCCATTAATATTGTATTTGAAATTGTTATTTACTATTAAGATGTATAGTATAATCTCTCTCTTTTTCTATATAATACTTTATTTTAATTAAATATAAATAACAAGAATATATACATATACATATATATTTTTTCTCCTCTTTTTTCTTTTCCACTTTTTTTATAATCAAAATTATTATTTAATCACCACTTTTATTGATTAAAATCTATTCTTTTCTTTTTCTACTTAAAAAAAAAATAGAAGTTTATAAGTACTATTCGTAACATTCGTATACTTATTGAAATAAGTTGGTTGTGTATTGTAAAAGTTGTAATACCGTTGTTATGATGGATTCCTTTTAATAAAAATATTATTACGAAAAGAGCTATTGCTCTAAATGATCCTGGTTCATCCAAGTCTTTGTTTATTTTAGGTATAAGTGTTATGGTAGATTCATTTAATGTTTCTGGTAATTTTTGCTGTGTATGTATATATTCATATAATGATTTCAGACGTGGTACAATCTGATCATAAAATGTTTTATAAAATTCCGAGCCAATGCCATCTGGTCCTGGTGTTTTACCATTTTTTAATGATCTAATAGATTCTTGGATTTCTTTTATTGAGATATCAGCGTTTAGTGATTCTCTATTTTGTAAATCCAACCCTTTCAGGTTACATTTTTTAAAAATGCTTCTATTCCTATTTTGTTTTCTGTTGTTTTAGCAGTGTATAAGTTTTTATAATATTGCATAAATCTTTCGTTAATATCTTTAGGTTGTATTAGCAGTTCGCCCTTATGTGATTTAATCCTATGGATTATTTTTTTGGCTTCCATTTTCCTTAGTTGGTGAGCCAATTGTTTTTGAGGTTTATCTCCGAATTCAAACTGTAATTGTTTAGTATGTTGATAAAGTTTTACAACTTGATCTGTATATATTTTATTTAATTTATATTTCAATGCTGCAATTTTATTATGTAATATTATAGATGGATTCGCTGCATTCTCTATATCTAATTGTTTAATCTCCTTTTCCAGTTCTTGTTGATCCTTACGATTCTTTTTATTATAAAATGCTTGTGAGGAAATGATTCCCCGGAGATATGCTTTAAATGTTTCCCATAATAAGGAACAGGATATTTCTGGTTTATCATTTCTTTCGAAAAAAATCTTAATTTGTGCTGTAATATATTCCTGAGTTATTTTATTTTTTTAAATTTGTGGGTTAAATCTCCACTGTCCTGATTTTTCTGTTTTACCATTTATTTTAATCTTAAATGTTAACGGTGCATGATCTGAAATTATAATATTGTGATATTTGGAATTATAAGTGAGTGAAATAAGTTTGGCATCCACCAAAAAATAATCTATTCTTGAGTAGGTTTTATGTACTGACGAATAAAAGGAGTATTCTCGTCCGGTAGGATTTTCTACTCTCCAAACATCTTTGATATTAGTGGTTTCCATATATGCATTTAATAAGTCACTAGAATGTGATTTAGTTTTCCTTTGCCTTGTAGATCTGTCTAAGTAAGGGTCTATTACTTCTTTTGCCATTCTTTTGAAGTTCAGGAACTTTCTGTGAGATTTTGTGATGGGGACTGTATAGGATGCATCTTTTAAATTGATGCAAACCATAAAGCACCCCGTATAGGTAGCTTCTCAGCTGTTTCGAAGGTAACCATGTGAAGATGGGATATGGTACAAAAAAGTGTTCAACAGGGTTAGGTCTATGATAATCCGACTCCTCCCCATCTTTTTTGGTTTTCGTAAAGATGTTAGATACAACTCAAGGGGTTTGTGTGTCGTTTTGCCAATCACCCCTTTTGCTGCCAGCGGTAGGATTTTAGCAGGTCCCTCCTTTATCTCAATCTGAGCGAGCGTAAAATGCACCGAGGTTCATGCTGTGTTGGGGGGAAGTTTACCATCAATAATGCTATGACATAACCGTGAACACTTTGTGGGATAACGTGGCTGTGGTGATTGCACCCCAAGCACCACGAAATGCTCGCAACTGACCCCCGACTTGTGCGGGTAGAAGTGCTACTGCCTTAGAGGAACCAGACCCCCTTACCTCCATGGTTAACGGTGGTCTTGGCGTATGGCGTTTTGGGGAACGTTGCGGTGGTGTCGTGGCGGTGGCCCCCTCATCTGATATGGGTGAACTTTAGCCGGTGGAGGTTTCATAAGGCCCACAGGCTTGGCCTCCTCGTCGAGTTTTGTGACTTGCTTGGAGAGATCTTCCCCAAACAGCTGATGAGGTGGTGGAGTGGTGGTGGAACAGCACAACCCTGCAAATTACGGGTTGACTGTCGGCCGGATGGAGCTCTTACGAAGGCAGTTAATTTGGAACTGCGCATTGCAGAGAAGTGCCAGGGCATCCTGCGGCTCGCTGGGCACAGTTAAAGTGATGCAGTTGTCGGGCGGTTTGAATGCGTCCATGGTGTCAGTGACTAGCTGACCCAGGGACTGGTGTGTGGGCAGATAGTCAATGGTTCCCGCCAGTTTGGGGTGCAGCAGCTCCCCATTGTGGGTAGCTGTGGCAATTTTTCCCCCCCACGACATCCAGTAGGTCCGCACCTAAGACTGGCTCTGCGGCCTCCGGCATCCCTGGTTCGTCATCGAAGTCAGCGTCCAGCAACTTCTGGTACGTCTGGCTGGAGAAGACGATATGCTGGGCGGTCTCCTGGCGTGGCTTGTGGAGGCCCGAGACTCCCGTTCATCCCGGTCCATATCTCGTTGGACTAGTTGCTCCACCAAGAGCTCCAACCTGGCAATGCAACCGTCCCCGCTACTCGCGGCGGACAAGCCGACTTCCCCAGGCTCTGCAATTTCTCTGGGGCTTCTACCAGCGGACCACACCTCCATAATATGCAGACTAGGGTCCAAAGGTAGGTTGTTGTGGGCTACCGCTCCTGCAGGCCCATACGACTCCCGCACGGACTTTCCGCTAGTCGGCCTTCGAGCGGACTGTGGCGGTCCACCTGCCTGGTAGGAAGGCAGTGGAGATGAGTCGGCGCCGGTCCCCGGTATCTGGCTCCCCGAAGTCCGTGCAGGCTTACCTCCACTATCGCCCAATTTTACGTGGAGGCGCATGGTCGGCAGCTGCCAGAGCTAAGCTTAACCGACCGTCTACTGCTGCCACCAACGCCCTTGACCGCAGCCTGACGAGGTGTTATGCCGGCAGCACCTGCTCCTGCAGGGCTGCGCGACGCAGCAGTAGTCCTGCCAGACTGCCCTACGGCAGATATCCCTGGCAGTTGTACGTGGCGGAGTGCGGCTGCTGGGCTCCCCTGTAGTGCAGCTGTTCCCCGGACCGGTCCCCGTGGGTCTACTGTAACTCAGGGTGAGGTCGCTGGCGACGAGCGAAGCTCCTTTCCACGTACCTGTCTGTAGCCCCCCCCCCCCCCCACTTCCTGGGGGATGGGGGCACGAAGTCTGGGTTGGCAGGATCCAGCTCTGGTGCGGGAAGCCCTTCAGGTGGTAAGTCGGGCGCTGGAGTAACGGGAGCGCCCGACTTCCGCATTCTTCACCCCAGACCTTCCCGATGCTGCCGGCGGGTCGCGCAGCTCTGGGGGAAAATGGCCTCTGGCCTGTCGGTGACCTGCGACTCTTGGGAAGTCTGCCTTCCTTCCTGTTCCTCCTGCAACCAACAAAGGTTAGTATACTTACTTTTGCCGGTCTTGTTGAAGGAGCTGGCGGAGAGAGCACACACCCCCCCCCCCCCCAGCTTGTCGATGCAAATGCGCGCGACGATATGTCGCGCATGCATGCTGGCGGGGTCTTCACGACGTCACTCACGTGACTCGAAGTAAAATTCCCTGTTTTCTCTCTCCTGCCTTTCTTAAAATGTGGGATAACATTAGTTACCCTCCAATCCACAGGAACTGATCCTGAATCTATAGAACATTGGAAAATTATCACCAATACGTCCACGATTTCTAGAGCCACCTCCTTAAGTACCTTGAGATGCAGACCATCAGGCCCTGGGGATTTATCAGCCTTCAGTCCCAGCAGTCTACCCAACACCATTTCCTGCCTAATGTGGATTTCTTTCAGTTCCTCCGTCACCCCAGAGCCTCTGGCCATTATTATATCAGGAAGATTGTTTGTGTCCTTCTTAGTGAAGACGGATCCAAAGTATCTGTTCAACTAATCTGCCATTTCCTTGTTCCCTTTTTCAGTCTTCAAGGGTCCAACTTTGGTCTTAACTAATTCTTTCCTCTTCACAACCTAAAGAAGCTTTTACTATCCTCTATATTCTTGGCTAGCTTACCTTCGTATCTCATCTTTTCTCCCTTTATTGCCTTTTTAGTTATCTAGAGGCGGCAGGAATAACTACCGAGCCGAGCCCAGCACCACTAGTGCAGCCTGAGCAGCGGGCTGGAGGTACCTGCAGCCAGAACCGGGCGGTAGTATCCGACGATTTGGATGAAGATGCCACACCGCTCGAGAGCGGCACAGGCAGCCGCCTAAGCCGAATGGAACGGCTTATGGGGCAATTGCTCCAGTGAGATCTGCTGAGAGAGCAGCAGCAGACTCACCAAGGGAGCTCAGGCACTCCCGCAGTGCCCTTTACGGCACTGACCATTGCTTCACCTTCTTTTGAAGGCAGCATTGGCGACCAGGTCTGGGCTGGTCAGGAAGAGGGGTTGATGGCTGAAGATGTCCGGAGTACGCGGGGTGTACAAGGTCAGGAAGAGCTGCTGGGTGTGGTCAACCGCTACGTGGTCATTCCACGAGCGGGTCGGCCTTTAGAGCCGAAACTTGCATCCAGCATTGACCACCTGTCCTCAAAACCCCTACAAGAGCAGGTGGTCAATGAGGCTCTTGAACAATATACAGCCCCAGAAAATTGTACATCATTGAATGTACCAGCTGTAAACAACCAAATTTAGGGACATTTGGGGCAGAAAATCAGGAACCTGGAGTTGAAGCTCCAGAAAATCCTTAAACTCCTGACTGCAGGAATAACATCATATGCTCGGTCCATTGATGGTGTGGACATCTCCACAAATCAGCAAGACACATTAGCTCTGCTGTGCACCACTCAATATGAGATAAACAATTTACGGAAGGAAATCATCAAGCCTGCCCTCAACCCTAAATTTGCGGGACTTTGCAAAACACCGGGTTCAGAACCTCCAATTCTGCTCTTTGGAAAGGACCTTCCGAAAAAGGTGAAAGACCTAGAGGAAGAATCCAAGACCTTTGGTCTCGTGAGGGCAGGTTTGGGACCGAGCAGACCTAATAAACCCAGGCGGCAGTACCCCACGGCGTCCACCAGTCGTCGACCACCATATGGTGAAAGCTCGGGGTCCGCAACCATTTCCCGTAAGCCTTTTTTAGGCCAGGGCCCAGGGCGGACCCCATGGAAAATGCGCCACCCCCAACAACATCAACATCAACATCAACATCAACATCAACATCAACAGCAGCCCACTACAGCCCAGCAGAGATCTCACCGTCCAGCGAAGAGGCAGAAGAAGCACCAGTAACCATGGAGGTAGGTGGGTCTGGTTCCTCTCAGCATATGAGCAGTAGGGGCTCTATACTGACATGGGGAAGATTGCACTTGTTTTTGGATGCATGGGAATCCATCACTAATGACAAGTATATACTCAGCAGCATTCATGGCTATAAAATTGACTTTGTTCATGAAAACATTCCACCAGTTCAGCACATACCCCAAAGGGTATTCACCCTCTCAGTCAAAGAGAAACAAGAGGATCAAGCTGAACTGATGAGGCTACTAGCAAAAGGTGTAATTGAAAGAACAAAACATGAACCTTTGGAATTTGTTTCTAATATTTTCACTAAAACTAAAAAAGGTGGTGGATGTCGCATCATCATTGACTTAACTTCTTTAAACAAGATGGAAACTTTTGAAACAGCCAGACTATTGATTTCTAGAGGTTACTTTCTAGCAAGCATTGATTTAAAAGATGCCTACTACTCAGTACCCATACACAAGGAGCATCGTAAATACTTAAAGTTTATCTGGATGAAACAGCTATGGCAATTTAAAGCCTTACCAAATGGACTAACCTCCGCTCCAAGGTTGTTCACTAAAATCTTAAAACCCGCTTTGGCATTATTGAGGAAACAAAAGCATATAGTCATGGCGTACTTAGACGACATTTAAATAGTAGGGAAAACCTTGAAGACAGCGATTTTGGCAGTAGCAGCCACCAAACATTTGTTTGAAACTTTGGGGTTTGTCATACATCCAGATAAATCCAATTTTACACCGTCCACTACCATGGACTATCTTGGATTTACGATTGATACTGTTCGCATGATTGTAACTCTGCCGAAGGGGAAAGCATCAGAATTGGCACTATCATGCAATAAACTAATGGAAAAACATACGGCAGGTAGCTAGAGTTATTGGTAAAATGGTAGCAGCTTTTCCAGCTGTACAATTTGGGCCTTTGCACTATCAAAATTTGCAAAGAGAAAAAGTGCACGCACTAAAGCAAAACTCAGGTCACTTTGACCGAGTTATGAATTTAACTGCTGAATCCATTCCAGAGTTACAATGGTGGACAAGGAACGTTAGGCTCAGTTCCAGTCCCATAATGATTACCAACCCAGTATTAACCATTCAAACGGATGCCAGTGCTTTGGGCTGGGGAGCAACTAACATTCAATCCAGCACAGGGGCAGATGGACTAATTCTGAATCATCTTGCCTACAGACACAGGGTATCAACTACTTAGAAATGTTGGGTGCGTTTTATGGTTTAAAAGCATATTCATCTAATACGCATCATGCACATGTCCGGTTGCAATTAGATAATACCACGGTGGTGGCTTATATCAACCACATGGGTGGTGTAAAGTCGATATTGTGTGACAATTTGGTCAACCTAATCTGGCAATGGTGTGTCGAAAGATATATTTGGTTATCGGCAATTTACCTACCAGGTAAGCAAAATACAGTGGCAGACACCAGGTCACACAAAAATTTAACGATAACATCGAATGGATGTTAAATCCCAAAGTATTTGCTGAAATTACAAAGCAATATGGCACAACAGATATCGATCTATTTGCATCCAGGCTGAATCACCAGGTACCAACGTATGTCGCTTGGGAACCAGACCCTGAGGCAGCAGCAGTTGATGCATTCACGGGGAAAATGTTCTTTTATGCTTTTCCTCCCTTCTGCCTCATCAGTCGGGTATTACGCAAGATTCAATTGGATTCCGCTTCAGGAATCTTGATAATACCCGACTGGCCTACACAGCCATGGTTCCCAGTGGCCCTCGACATGGCTTTCGAAACACCGTTGGAATTCCCCAGCAGTCCAGAATTATTAATCCACCCAGTGTCAGGCATTAGTCACCCGTGCCATGACAGAGTCAATCTCCTGGCTTGCAGATTCTAAAAAGAACTCTACTGAGCCTGGGACTGTCTGAGGACGCCATCAACATGATGACCGCATCCCACCGGGAGTCCACCAGGAGACAATACCTGACCAACATAAGAAAATGGGAACGGTATTGCTCCAAAACAGGAACTACCTACTCAACAGCTACAGGCACCAGTGTTGTGGAGTTCCTGGTTGGATTACATTGGGAAGGACTCAGCTACAGCGCCATCAATACAGCCAGGAGTGCGTTGTCAGCTTATTTGGTTCCAGCAGCAGGTCAACAGGCTGGGGTCCCATCCACTAGTGGTCAAAATCATGAGGGGTATTTTTAACACTAATTCCCCCAGACCAAGGTACACTCAGATCTGGGATGTCAGCATTGTGCTGACGTACCTTAGGGGATGGCCACCACCCAGGTCACTCACGCTGGAACAACTTACTCTGAAATCAATCATGCTCATGGCACTAGTGTCAGCTCAAAGGGTACAGTCCCTCACCAACACCTCCTCTGCCCACCTGCCTGTCCTTTCTATTGGACGTACAACTCTGAATATTCAGTTCCCAGTCCCGATGCAGACATGTCTCTGTAATCCCCACAATGTCATATCTACCAATCTCTAACTGAGCCTCAAGCTCATCCACTTTACTTCTTATACTTCGCACATTCATATATAATACCTTTAATCCCTTACTCACCTCATCTTTCACATCGATTCCTATTTCACTTGGCCATACTCTCCTATCTCTTCGTGAGCTTTCAGTCCCGTTAATTCTGGTGTCTTTCCTATACTATTCCTATACTCTTTATATTTCCCTTCAGCTCCATCCTTGTATTTCCAATTTGTCTCCCACCCCCCACTATTTAGTGTTGAACTGAAGGGTTTATTTCCACGCTATATGACTCCTTGACTCTATTTGTGCCATGTCCACAGAATAGGCAGCCTGTGATGCAACCTATTTAATGCCAGTTGTTTTCCAACAGGAACACAATGAGCAGAGTATCAGTGGAGACGTCTGGGGAAATAAACCAACAGCTGAAGCACCAGACTTGTGCCTTATCCCCACTCAAGGGAAGATTAGCAGTAGATTCCATTTGTCAGTTCGAATGACCGGATGCACCTGGTGAACCATTGGATAACACAGATAGACCAAGTGGGAAATGGTTAATGTAGGTATTTACCACAGCAAAATGGACATCAATAGACAACTAGCACATGGAATGCACAGCACAGAATGACCAGTTCCACCCCGACGTGTATGCTACTTTTCCTCACTCCATCAACTTAATGTCTATTAGTTTAGTTTACTATTGTCTTTGGTACTGTGGTCCAGTGAAAAGCTTTTTGATGCTTGCCATCCAGTCCGTGAAAAGACTGCACATGATTATAATTAAGCCATCCACAGTGTACAGATACAAGATCAAGGGTATAGTGTTTAGTACAAGGTAATGTCCAATAAAGTCTGATTAAAGATTGTTCAAATGTCTCCAATGGGGTAGATGGGATCATGGCCGTAGTCTAGATGGTGAGAGGATGGTTCAGTTGTACGATAATAGCTGGGAAGTAACTGTCCCTGAATCTGGAAGCATGCATTTTCAGACTTTTGTACCTCTTGCCTGATGAGAGAGGGGAGAAGTCTGTGCCCACTCTATCAACATCTTTCATCGCGATAAACACCTCTCTGTTCATTTCTCAACTATTTCCAAACAACCTGACCATGCTTCCCGAATGTGTGCAACCTTGAATTACTAATATTACCTTTGTTTTGTTGCTAATTCCAAATTAATGATGAGAGATGATTTGCCAAAGTTGTTTTTGCTATTTTCATTGAGAAGTGGTGTTGATCAGTGTTGCAGTGCTAATTCCTTAGGAGCTGTCAAACATGGGTGTGATTTCAGGTTTTGCTTGGGGGGGGGGGGGGGGGGCAAGCTAGTCTCCCAAGAGGGTCAAACACGATTATAGCCCATCACTACATCCCAGTGTATAACTAGTACAATAAAATATATAATACTTAATTTAATAATATGACAAAATATTGCACGATTGCTCTTACTAATTATCATGAAATATAATTATCAAGCAAGTAGATCATGTCTTTTTACAGAGGTGCCGGCCCGACACCAACTCGCCCTGACTCTCCTGCTGCTCTGGGCCTTCACACACACACACGCACACGCACACGCACACGCACACGCACACACACACATACCCACACACACACACACACACACACACACACACACACACACGCACAGTCACACACACACTCATACACACACACACTCATACACACACACACACACACACACACACACACACACACACACACACACTCACACACACACTCACACACACACTCACACACACATAGAAACATAGAAACATAGAAATTAGGTGCAGGAGTAGGCCATTCAGCCCTTCGAGCCTGCACCGCCATTCAATATGATCATGGCTGATCATCCAACTCAGTATCCCGTACCTGCCTTCTCTCCATACCCTCTGATCCCCTTAGCCACAAGGGCCACATCCAACTCACTCTTAAATATAGCCAATGAACTGGCCTCAACTACCCTCTGTGGCAGAGAGTTCCAGAGACTCACCACTCTCTGTGTGAAAAAAGTCTTTCTCATCTCGGTCTTAAAGGATTTCCCCCTTATCCTTAAGCTGTGACCCCTTGTCCTGGACTTCCCCAACATCGGGAACAATCTTCCTGCATCTAGCCTGTCCAACCCCTTAAGAATTTTGTAAGTTTCTATAAGATCCCCTCTCAATCTCCTAAATTCCAGAGAGTATAAACCGAGTCTATCCAGTCTTTCTTCATAAGACATTCCTGACATCCCAGGAATCTCTTATGTGGGACCTTGTCGAAAGCCTTCTGGAAGTCCAGATATACCACATCCACTGGTTCTCCCTTATCCACGCTACTAGTTACATCCTCGAAAAATTCCACAAGATTTCGTCAGACATGATTTACCTTTCGTAAATCCATGCTGACTTTGTCCAATGATTTCACCACTTTCCAAATGTGCTGCTATCCCATCTTTAATAACTGACTCTAGCAGTTTCCCCACTACCGATGTTAGACTAACTGGTCTGTAATTCCCCGTTTTCTCTCTCCCTCCCTTCTTAAAAAGAGGGATTACCTTTTTACCCGCCAATCCTCAGGAACTACTCCAGAATCTAAAGAGTTTTGAAAGATTATCACTAATGCATCCACTATTTCCTGAGCTACTTCCTTAAGTACTCTGGGATGCAGCCTATCTGGCCCTGGGATTTATCGGCCTTTAATCTATTCAATTTACCCAACACCACTTCCCGACTGACCTGGATTTCACTCAATTCCTCCTTTGACCCACGGTCCCCTGCTATTTCCGGCAGATTATTTATGTCTTCCTTAGTGAAGACGGAACCAAAGTAGTTATTCAATTGGTCCGCCATATCCTTGTTCCCCATGATCAACTCACCTGTTTCTGACTGCAAGGGACCTACATTTGTTTTAACTAACCTCTTTCTCTTCACATATCTATAAAAACTTTTGCAGTCAGTTTTTATGTTTCCCTGCCAGTTTTCTTTCATAATCTATTTTTCCTTTCCTAATTAAGCCCTTTGTCCTCCTCTGCTGGTCTCTGAATTTCTCCCAGTCCTCTGGTATGCTGCTTGTTCTGGCTACTTTGTACGCATCATCCTTTGCTTTGATACTATCCCTGATTTCCTTGTTATCCACGGATGCACTACCTTCCCCGATTTATTCTTTTGCCAAACTGGGATGAACAATTTTTGTAGTTCATCCATGCAGTCTTTAAATGTCTTCCATTGTATATCCACCGTCAACCCTTTTAGAATTAATTGCCAGTCAATCTTGGCCAATTCACGTCTCATACCCTCAAAGTTACCTTTATTTAAGTTCAGAACCATTGTTTCTGAATTAACAATGTCACTCTCCATCCTAATGAAGAACTCAACCATATTATGGTCAATCTTGCCCAAGGGGGCACGTACAACAAGACGGCTAACTACCCCTTCCTCATTACTCAAAACCCAGTCTAAAATAGCCTGCTCTCTCGTTCGTTCCACTACATGTTGATTTAGATAACTATCCCGCATACATTCCAAAAAATCCTCTTCCTCAGCACCCCTGCCAATTTGATTAACCCAATCTATATGTAGATTGAAGTCACCCATTATAACTGTTTTGCCTTTGTCGCACGCATTTCTAATTTCCTGTTTGATACCATCCCCAAATTCTCTGCTACTGTTAGGTGGCCTGTACACAACACCCACCAGCGTTTTCTGCCCCTTAGTGTTTTGTAGCTCTACCCATACCGATTCCACATCCTCCAAGCTAATGTCCTTCCTTTCCATTGCGTTAATCTCCTCTCTAACCAGCAACGCTACCCCACCTCCCTTTCCTTTCTCTCTATCCCTCCTGAATATTGAATATCCCTGGATGTTCAGCTCCCAGCCTACGTCACCCTGGAGCCATGTCTCCGTGATCCCAACTATATCATAATCATTAATATCTATCTGCACGTTCAACTCGTCCACCTTATTACGAATACTCCTTGCATTGAGACACAAAGCCTTCAGGCTTGTCTTTACAACGCACTTACCCCTTATACAATTTTGCTGAAAAGTGTCCCTTTTTGATTTTTGCCCTGGTTTTGTCTGCCTGCCACTTTTACTTTTCACCTTGCTACCTATTGCTTCTACCCTCATTTTACACCCACCTGCCTCTCTGCTTTTGTACCCATCCCCTTGCCACATTAGTTTAAATCCTCCCCGACAGCACTAGCAAACACTCCCCCAAGAACATTGGTTCCATTCCATTCCAGGTGCAAACCGTCCTGTTTGTACCGGTCCCACCTCCCCCAGAACTGGTCCCAGTGCCCCTAAAAAATTTGAATCCCTCCCCCTTGCACCACTTTTCAAGCCACGTATTCATTTGCAATATCCTCCTATTTCTACTCTGACTGGCCCGTGGTACTGGTAGTAATCCGGAGATTACTACCTTTGAGGTCCTACTTTTAAGTTTATCTCCTAGCTCCCTAAATTCACCTTGTAGGACCTCATCCCTTTTTTTACCTATATCGTTGGTGCCAAACTTGTACCACGACAACTGGCTGTTCACCCTCCCCCCTCCAGAATGTTCTGCAGCCGTTCAGTGACATCCCTGACCTTTGCACCAGGGAGGCAACATACCATCCTGGAGTCTCGTTTGCGGCCGCAGAAACGCCTATCTATTCCCCTGACAATTGAATCCCCTATTACTATTGACCTTCCCCTCTTTTTTCCCCCCTCATGTGCTGCAGAGCCACCCATGGTGCCATGAACTTGGCTGCTGCTGCATTCCCCTGATGAGCCATTTCCCCTCAACAGTATCCAAAATGGTATACCTGTTTAGGAGGGAGATGACCGCAGGGGACTCCTGCAGTACCTGCCTACTGCTTTGCTGGCTATTGGCCACCCGTTCCCTTTTTGTCCTCTTACCTTTTGCCTGTGGTGTGACCAACTCACTGTACGTGCTATCCACGACTTTCTCCGCATCGTGGATGCTCCAGTATGAATCCAGCCGCAGTTCCAATCATTCAATGCGGTCTGCCAGGAGCTGCAGCTGGACACACTTCCTGCAACTGTAGTCACCAGGGACACCGACCATCTCCCTGATCTCCCACATGTTGCAGGCTGAACAAACCACGGGGCCAATCTCCACTGCCATACCTTACTCCCAAATTACTCTGTATTAAATATTAAAAAAATACAAAAACTTATCCTTTAAACTTTACTACTAAATACTGAATCCTTAACTCCCAGAATCCCTAACTCCCAGAAGGCAGAAATGTAAAATTGTAAACCCGGGGTTGCACCCAATCAGCTGCTTCCTCGGGTCCTCTTCCACCAATCAGAGGCTTCACCAGATTCCTTCTCTGGAAGTGAGATGGAACGTTGCCGATTTGGTTATACTCACAGCTCCAGGTACTCCCCCCTCTCACCAACGGCTCCCTGGGCCTCTGTGAAAGCAAGCCCCGCGATGTGTTTTATACTCACAGCTCCAGGTACTCCCCCCTCTCACCAACGGCTCCCTGGGCCTCTCAATAGCAACACAATATAAAATCACTACAAACTGCTGGGATCTGACTGTAAATCAGCTGCTTTCCCTAGTCCACTTCCCACCAATCAGCTGCTTTCCCTAGTCCACTTCCCACCAATCAGCGGCTTCCTCAAAAAAACCCACTTCTCCAAATGGAATGTTATGGATTTGGGTAAGCCTCTGAAAAAAACAAGCCCCGCGCTAGATTTTATAGCTTACCGGTCGGGTGTCACTCCTCCCCCTCCCACACACGCCCACACACTCATCCAGCCACTCACTCACCCACTCACACCCACTCACAATCGCTCTTTCACTCACTCACCCACTTACTCGCTCACCCACTCACTCACACCTGCAATGGACCAAAATACTTAATTCGACGCCCGATCCACACCCTCAACAAATGCTTCCTCGCCTATCTGGACTCTACCAAGGATCAGAGGATTGCCCACCTCCAAACGCTCCTCGACTCGACCGCCCGCCCGCAAGCCCGGAACTCCACTGCTGGACTGTGGCGCTGCCTGCACGACCACCATGAGGCCAAGATGGCCGCCACGAGGAGCAGCAACAACATCCACCGCCTCTCCGACCCTCACCACCTTCCCGGCCATACCCAGGCCTGGACCACCGTAACTGCCGCTGTTGCCGACTCTCATCACCTTCCCGGGCCAAACGATGCTGCTGCCGCCAACCCGTATCTCTACTCCAGCCACCCAAGGGCCTCAACCAGCGACTCCGCCGGCCCTCGCCTGTCCACCGGCCACCAGTGGGCCAGAGCCGTCACCTCACCAGAGTTCCAGGTTCAGCACCAGGCTCACAACCTCCAAGATGCAGACAGCAAGTAGTCTGACTCTGCTAGGTCTTATTGCTCCCCCCCCCCTTCCCCTTCCCACTCTTTCAACCAGGTTATCCCGACCACACACCCACTAGTTAAAATTCCCGCTGTTTATTTTGGCTTTCTTTTTACGGAGTGGCGCTCCAATGAGCTCCGGCAGCACTGCACCCCTGGTGTTGACTGCAATGAGCTTAACCATTGCATTTCTTCGAAATAGCTACAGTATATACCAAGACTACTTCATAAATCTAGTTCAGGAAAGACAAAAGATTCTTCCAGCAACAAACAATCTGCTTGAGGAACTGAACAGGACGAGCAGCATATGTGGGGGGAAAGGAATTGTCGATGTTTGAGTTTGTGTCACTCCTTCAGCTTTTTTACACAATATGTTGGCATCTGCAGTCTCTTTTCCCTCCAAATGATCTTCCCTCTCTGTTAATTAGGTATGAGGTAAGAGAGAAATAGCAGCAGGGAGAAAAGCTCGATTATAACTATGTGGTAAGAACACAAGAGCTGCATTAGGATAATGTTGTTGCGATTCCTCCAACCACTTCAAATTATTAAAAGCTGTGGACAGTTTGATTGTGCTGATTAATATTGCCTGACAATGTTACTAATAAGTTGAGAGAAAGCAATGTGTTGCAGCATGGTGACATCACCAGTAGCCAGTTAGCTTCTATCAATAGATCATCATGACATAAATATATAAATACATGTATTCAGGCCCAGATAAACCAGGAGTGGTTTATATATCTGCCTAAATGCAAGCTGCTTCTTGTTCCCAGGATCAGATATCTCACTGCTTTTGTTTGACTTTGTGAGTCAGTTCTAATCACAGGGACAGATCTCAGTCCTGGCCACGATCTGAGCCAACATTGGCGGCTGGAATGAGTCCATTTTTTTTAGTGGCATCATTAGCCGCTGCAAATTCTGACAAACAGATTGTGTTACGTCCATGCAGTTGCGTCATGTAACATCAGCCTTGACTCCATCTCCCAGTAGGGAAGGACAGTCAATATCAGGCCCAAGGCTGAGGAGAGATCAATACCATGGGCAGATTTTTTGCTTCTTGTTGTGTGTCGATTAGCACCACATACAGATACACTGCAATCAGCTATGAACGGAATGATGTCTGTTCAGTACCAGATACAGTGGCGTCAAGCGTGCGTCACGACGCGTGCATCTTGCGTCGTGACGCGCGCATGGCGTGCATTACGCGTGCATGGCACATGGTGAGGTGTGGTGGCGTAGGCAGTGACGTGGGGTCGTGCACGGCGCCCCAGGATTTTGGGTTTCACAAAATCTTCACGCGCCACCTGCGTGACACGCAAATGACGCCCAAGTGGGACAGGCCCTTTATTTTACTTTGGAGTCGCGTGAGTGACTACGTGAAGAACCCCGATCGCCCGCAGTGCGCGTCATTACGACGCACGCGTTTGGTGAAGCACCGGTCTGGCAGGCATGTCGCTCCTGCCAGAGGTACGTTTAAACTCCAGGCAAGCATTTTTACCTGTTTTTTGATGTCCTGCAGGAACCCTTTCTTCCACAGAGGTTTCTGCCGGATGCTTCGCGGGTGCCGACGAGGGAACCAGCTGCGGGCTGTGGGTAAACCCCAGTCCTACCGCGGAAAGCGGTTAGCTGGAGAATGTCGGGCTCGTGGAGTTCAGTCACTGACAAAACGGTCAGTAACATCTGAATGCTGGGTTCCCGGGGACGGGAACGTCAGCAGAAGTGCGGTTCTTAGACCACAGTGGCCCACCATATGGGGCTGAGGCTGACCAGAACAGTCAGCCCAGGTGCCTTGGGGGGGGGGGGCTTCCCCTTGGTAAGCACACAGACGCTAGGGTTCCCCAGGAGGGGAAACCCAGCAGCAATGCGGTGTCCAGACCGCTGTAATTCTAGGGTAGGGGGTAAACCGACTAATATGGTCAGCCATGATGCCGGGAGGGTTCCCCTCCGGGTAATGTAAAAAATGTAGGTTGACCAGGATGGAGCCCTCATGGAGAGGAGGCTCCATCTAGATACACTCCAACTACAGGAGTTGTGACAGTGCTGGGCATATGGGTGAACCTGAGCCAGCAGCACCTTTGCACAGGGCTGCTATAGGGGATGTTGATGCTATGATACTGATGGGCATATAGGTAAGCCTGAGCCAGCAGCACCTATTCCACAGGGCTGCTTTATGGGATGCCGAATCTATGGCAATGCCAGGCATATGGGTGAGCCCGAGTCAGCAGCACCTATTGCACAGGGCTGCTTGATGGGATGTCAAGTTTATGGCAATACCGGGCATATGTCAGCAGCACCTATTGCACAGGGCTGCTTGACGGGAAACCGGGCATAAGGATGAGCCCGAGCCGGCAGCACCTATTACACAGGGCTGCTTTATGGGATACCGAGTCTATGGTAATGCCGGGCATATGGGAGAGGCCACACCAGCAGCACCATGTACCAGGGCTGTTTTATGTTGAGGCCGAGGCTATGGCAGCACCGGCATATGGGAGAGCCACGCTAGCAGCACCTTGTAGCAGGGCTGCTTAATGTAGGCAGCAACAGCTGTAGAAGGGCTGCATAATGTTTCCCTCATGGGAGAGGTGGGCTTCCCGGGGCAGTTTGTTCTTACACTGAAGTTCTACAACTAAGGGACCATTTACAAGTGGATACGATTTACACTTGGTTGAACAATACAAATGATCAAGACATCTCCATCGATTTAGAGGCATCTAACCATGCAAAATTGGACAATTCTAGCATTCTAAGCAGGCTGGAATTGGGCCAGAATTGTGTTTAGGCAGGCGCAGTACTTTGACCAGGGTTGCTTTCCAGATACTGTAGGTTCAAAAATATGGGCAGAATTGTCTTTTGAGACAGGTCAGAATTATGGCTAGAATTGTTTTAAGACTTAATATTAAATGAATTAGCAAACACAGGCGTTCCGTTATTATTGGTCCAGGTTGTCATTGACGAAAGACAGGCTCGGGAATCAGGCCAAGTTGATCGTTCTCAAGGTAAATGCGAAGGATGACAGCCGTGGCACTCTGTATCATTATGAAATATTGGCTGATTAAACAACTGGAGTTCATCAGGGTGTGCCCATTTATTGGGAGATATTTGGGAGGAAGGCCAATTGCTGTGATGCGGCATTCGTCTAATAATAGGTATAAATGACAAATAATGCATTCAAATAAGACTAGACAGTTTCAAAACTATTTTGTTAAGGTCTGGATGGAATAAAAAGTACTAAAACGCTGTAATTTGATAAAAATGCCCATGTTTTGTTCAGTCTCAATCCTTATGTGTTTGAGATATGGGTGTGGCCCCCCTATTTCAATTAAAATTAAGTTGTTATACACGATAAATAGATTGGAGCGTAGTTTTGCAGAGACAGCCATAGCACCAAGAATGACATGCAAAACCAGAGCGGAGTCAGTATTAGTCTGACGGTCGGTGGTCTACTGAGCCATGCGTTGGCCAATTGGACGAGGCTGTGTCAGCAGCGCCTTGTAGTAGGGCTGTTTAATGTCTTCTTCATGGAGGAGGAGAGCATGCCGAGTCTGTGGAACGTATCCAAAGGGATGAAGGGCACGTGTCAGAGATCATTACTGACAGCAAGATTTGCCATCTCAATACATATGCAGTGAACACCGCTATCAGGGGGACATTAGAGCCAGCCGCCGAATCTGTTCGTCAGGTAAGACCTATTCAACAGGCAAATCCTGGAGGATGAAGGTAAGCGGTTCACTGAAGCTGGTCGCAGCATGAAAGCTGGCCAGAGGTTCCACGCACTCTATCAGGTCATTATGATTTACATTGAGCTATCAATTGGCTTATGACTCCATCCTAGGCAATAGATTGGAGTCAATAGAAGCCTGTTACAGCTTTGTTGTTATAAAGCAGCAGTCTATTCATTAAGACTAATTGTACAATCAGAATTTGGAAACATATAAAATACAATTTAAAATTAAGAAACTTATCTCTCCTATCTCCTATTGCTAAAAACCCTCTGTTTAAACCCTTGATTATAGACAAAGCATTTATACAATAGGAAAGAGCAGGAATTAAAACTTTGGGAGATTTGTATGATACGGGAAAACTATTATCATTTAAACAAATGCAACTAAAATACAATCTGGGTAACAATCAGTATTTTAAATATTTCCAAATTTGTGATTATTTGAAAAAACATGCACATGAATTTCACAAAATGCCATTAGACTTACTAGATGAAGAAATGAATACAAAGGCGGAATCACCAAATTTAATTTCACATATATATAATATTATACTAAATTCACTGATACCAAACAATGGAAGGTATTAGAGGTGAGTGGGAAACGAACTAAGCATAAAACATTTCCAATGAAAGGTGGAAAGAATACTTATTTAACATGAACAAATGCCCAATTAACGTTAGACACATTTTAATACAATTTTAAAAAATTATACATAGATTTAATACTCAAAAACTAAATTAAATAAATTTTTCCCTAACGTTTCACCAATTTGTGATAAATGCCACTGTCAAGAAGCTACTATAGCGCACTCATTCATCTTTTGTACAAAAATTCCAAAGGTTTTGGATTGAAAACTTTGAATTTTTCACAAAACTGTTTAAAATTAAAATGAACCAAAGCAGAATGGATATTTTTTGGAATGACAGAAGGTAGTTCGGAATTAAATGTGTATCAAAAGAATTTATTTGATTACGGCTTTAATAATAGGAAAAAAAACTAATCTTAAAATTCTGGAAAAATGCTCCTATACCAACATTAAATATGTGGATTTCAACTATGTTTGAAACACTACATCTGGAAGATATGAGACTCCGCCTGGAAGGAAAATCAGAACGCTTCTATCAGACGTGGTCTGCATTTATAGAATTACTACAAAGATAGGGTGCAGGAGTACCTCGGGCCTTGGTGGGGGGGATGAAAAACTATTGAGTTGGTGGATTCCTTTTGCGTGATATACATAACATAGTAACTGGCTTTTTTTTTCCTTTTCCTTTTTAAATTTTTTTTTTAGGGTCTCTCTCTTAACCCCCTTTCTCTAATTCTTTGACCAAGGGTTTCTTCTCCCCTTTGGCACGCTCTTTCACTATCACAACTCTTTTCATCTATTTCACTCCCTTCCTTTCTATTTTTCTTTAAAAACCATAAAATTATGGGGTCATTATGACAACACAGAATGGGTGTTGAATTACACCGTATTTATGAAATTCTGGTTCAATGGAACACCGAATATAGATATGTTTGTTTCATGCTTATTCACAGGTTGCAAAATATGTGGCATAACAGTGGCGAAAGATACATTCTCGCTACAAGGAGAAGGAAGGTCTTTTGTGTCTTCCTCCATTCTGCTTCATTAATCAGGGCTTCAAATAAAGTAATTAAGAGCCCGTTTAGGTTCCTATTGTGTGATTGGCCTATGCAACTTTGATTCCCGGTTGTCGGGAATAGTAATATAACCTTATATGGTTTTTTTGAACGTAACTTGCTAGTTCAGTCTGTGCCTTGAGAAATCAACCGTTGCATGTTAAAATCAAATTATGTTCTGCAAATTCAATAGACTGTTCTATGGCTTGGGTTGTTACATCAGTCCTTGTATACGTTCAGTGTGCTGCAATAGCACCAAAAAGCAGGACTTTCTCTTCCAGGAGATGGAGAGCGTTTGTTGAATGTTCTTGTTGCATTGAAGATGGTACAAATTACTGATGTTTTAGAGTTCATTTTAAATGATCTTTGTCAATAATTGAGTTGTACGGCCATGAACTGTGCCAACGTGCCTTCTCATTGTATTAGCTGCAGCAAACAAGACCCGCTCTGTCGGGTTCACCCTGGATATCAAGTTTGTAAGCATATCTTTAACACAATGTCTCCTAGGCCAAGTACAATGCAGTATGGGATGTCAACATTGTGTGAACACTATTTTCACCTGGGGGTCCAGCTACATCCTTAGTTTTGCCGGATCTCATAAGGTAGTTATCCTCCTGGCGCTGGTTTAGCGCAACAGGTTTAGTCGCTACATAGTTGTGATGAAACAGGATGGTTACGTCTGTAAACAATAATATATAATATTTATGCTTATAATTCACTTAAGCAGAGCAGAAGGGGTGTCAGATCTCAAAATAGTTAAAGGCATACCCAGGGACCTTTGGTAAAGTGAGGACACACATATATAACAATATGTTAAGGTCACTGAGAGTCTTCGAGGCTTTGATCTAGCTATGTTGTTAGTCACAAAAACTTATAAGAACATATCTGTTCAGGTCACTTCCAGAGGATAAAATGGACTTTGATTATGTAGCAGTAGATACTGATTCTAGATCTCACTCCATTAGGGCTGCTATAACATCAGCAGCAAGGGTCTTGCATTCCATTGGACCACGTCCTAACACTTGCAGCATGGTCAAGCGAACACATTTTCAAACATTTATAATAACCCATTACTGGACCAGGGGTATTTGTCAACCCTATTTTCATTTTTATTATAATTTTCCATCCAAGTGAAAGGTGGGACTATTATTATTACTTCATTAATAACATCAGCATGTTTAAATCTATGTCATGACTGTATCTATTATGAATATTCTTTACCTCATTTGTCAATGAAGCAGTTGTGGCTGTGTAGACTCGTTACTCACGGCATAAAATCACAGAGCTTTGAAATCTTCACGTAGTCACTCACGTGACTCTGAAGTAAAATAGTAAGATTAAACGAGAACTTACCAAGTTTGAAGTTTGATCTTTATTTTATGAGGAGTTACGTTGAGGGACTACGTGCCCTCCGCTCCCAGCCTTCATAAAGATCATCTGGTAGTTCTAGTCTTCTCTATTCTTACTATGTTACTTCAATTATTGTTATCTGTGATTTCACGCCGCTGCTTTGAAGATTGACGCGCACTGTGAGCAATCGGGATTCTTCACGTAGTCCTTCAACGTAATTCCTCATAAAATAAAGATCAAACTTTAAACTTGGTAAGTTCTCGTTTAATCTTACTATTTTATGAAAGGTCTATTCAGTAGTCTAATAACAGCAGGAAAGAAACTACTCCTGAATCTGGTGTATGTGTTTTCAAGCTTTTACTGTTTATCTTCTGTCTGATGGGAGAAGGGAGAACTGGAATTGACTGGGGTGGAAATAGTCCTTGATTTTGTTAGAATGGGTTTATGGCCGTAGTTCAATATGATTGGTCCAGGGTATATTGTTGGTATAGGAATTTAATGCTCTCGACCATCTCCACTCTGGCAACTTTGATGCTGCCTGGACTGTGTATACCGCCTCGTTTCTTGACATCAATAACTAGCTCCTTCGGCTAATGTTGAGGGTGAGGTTGGTGTCTTGACACCATGCCACTATGCTCTCTTTCTCCTTTCTGTACTTCATTACATGATTGTTTGAGATCTGGCCCACTATGGGGGTGTCATCTACAATCTTGACTTACTGCTTGATATGTAAGAAATCCAGCAGCTAGTTTGTACTGTATCATAGTGATAATCACCAAATAATCCCTTGTTATCATGCTGGTTTATGGGGATAACTCCCCAGTGCATCTTCAAAAGAATGCCTTGGGATCCTTTCCTTCTGACTGAGGTAGCAGATGGGACCTTAGTTTAGTCTCATGGAACAGTTGGCACCTCCAATAGTGCTCCATGGTGCCAATGCGCACTGACATTGCCCATCTGTGGCACCCTGGGATGTCTCTGAGTGCCTGTATCAATTGGATCATTATTCAGTAATTTGGCAGATTGCATATCTCAAGGTACTGCTCCAAACCATTCCATCAGATTTCCTAATAAAATTTCCACTTCATGAGTTTGGGATGAATTTAACCTCAGTTGTTACCCTGGCATTGTTAATGGACCTTCCATGAAACATAACGTTTTTATTTTATTCATTCGCTCTCCCTCCAGTCCATCCATAAAATAATTTGGACAGGCCCCACCTCTCCCATAGTTTAAACACCAACACACTGTGAATCAGTTCTACTTCACGTGGATGAACCACAAGAAAATGGACCAAGTGCCCAGCTCCATAGTACATGCTGATCCATGGTGTCAACCATCACTTTGACTCCAATAGCAGGAATCTTTCTATTATGTGGCAGGAACCTTTACTCCATGGCCTTGGGAATTCTCTCCTGAGAATTAAATGGGATATTTCCATACTTTGAGATGAATGTATGGCAATCTGAATTTCACTGTACCTTAATTGGTATATGTAACAATAAACTCACCTTGAAACTTGAAACCTTGAACAAAAGCATACAGTCCAGGAACATCTGAACTGGTCAATGCAACTGCTTACTTTATTTCATTTTAATCCTTCATGTTTAAGGGGAAAATAGCAAATAATCAAATAATGCAAGGATCAAGCACATGCCAACTAGAAATTTAAAAAGGCTTGCATTTATTCAGCATCTTCCATGGATGAGGAAGTTACTTCACAATCGGTAAGACACGATTGAAATGTCGATTCTCTAATGAGGTGGAAAACACAGCAGCCAGCTTTTACACAGCTTGCTCCCACTAACTGTACTGAGGAGAGGGACTTAGTGAATGTGTCTGAGGGATGGATGGTGGCTGCGACTGCGGTTGCTCACAGGAAGTTCTTTCAAACAATGCCTTAGTATCCTTCAATAACAGAAAAGGTGCAATTGAAATAAAAACAGAAAAGGGATAAGCTCTAGATGAGAGAGAATTCAGTCTTCTTCTTCGCCTTCTTGCGTATGGCGTGCACAGCCTAAAGTTGTGGGACAACTAGTTCTATTTGATCTTATTTGATTGTGCATGCCAAGTTGAATGCATTCGTTGAAAAAGGGCGGACCACATGAAGGTTGCAATCTCCCACCCCAGAACAGTCTTAAATTAAATATAAACAGGAGCCATCTTAAAATATCATGGCAGAATCCTAAATTCATTGGTTCAATAGCTCAATGGCACTTTATTGTTACGTATGCACTGTGCAGTGAAATCCTTGCACAGGTCGCCAGCGGCTCCCTCTTCCTCGACTCTCCAGTCTTCAAGGCTGTGCTCGGCGGCTTCTGAGCTTCCCCTGCAGGCAAACCAGGCCTGCAGTCACACGTAACCACCGAGTCCATTCTTTTCCTAAAAACGATTTAAAATAATATTCCTTCAGTAAACCAAGGAGTTAAGGGGGAGCTGTATCTGTGGAAAGTGGAAATTGGTGGGCATGGGAAGTTGTGATTAATGGTGGGGTCATGTTGAAGGTGTCAGAAATGTCAGAGAATAATACATGGATGCAGTGAGTGGTGGGGTGAAAGGTAAGGACATCTTGGTAAATCTCCTTTGGATCCTCTCCAGCATGATCACCTCCTTCATAACATGTTGTGATTAGAACTCCGTGCAATACTCCTGCTGTGACCTAACCGGACTTTTATAAAGTTCTTCCAACTTTTCCATTTTTCTTTCAGATTCCAGAGCTGAATATGGTTCTGTAGCAGTGCTGGATTTACTTATAGGCTTCGTAGGCTGAAGCCTTGGGCCTCAAAATCTAGGGGGCCTCCGGCCAAGGTGTATAATATTTTTGACACTGTCATAGGCCTTCTTACATATGCTGTCACAACACACTGTAATCTCTAAACCCTTCAGTAATTTTCCTTGCCCTCCATTTCAGAATAATACTGTTTTAAACCGATAACTCGATACTAGCACTGGCAATAAATACATTTTTAAAAAGCGCAGCTTTCCAGCCCTTTATCTCATTGACCACACTCGGCTGCACATCGTTGTCAATCTGGTGGTACCAGGATCCAGCAAACTTTCACACGTGCTCCAGTAAGCAGCGATGGCGGGTGCTGGGAACATCTTTGGATACTTGCAGGCTTCAAAAGACAAAACTCAGGGGTAAGTAGGAAAGTGCAAAGATATTTGAACTAGGAAGTTGGCAAGGAGCTGATAATCGTTGCTAGAAACCTACTGTGTAGTGCTGTGGCTGCCACTGTCAGGTTAGTAATAAAACTAAGCTTATTTGTAGCATCTTTGTTAACGATAGGAAAAAGCATACTCGTTTTGTGAACGGTTTTTGGAAGCCGATTTGATTCAGATTTTGCAATATAGTTGTCAATAAGGAACAATTCTTTAAGAAATATTTCCCAAATATTATACAGAATTTCTTTTTTCTTCTGCACTCAAATGGATCCCATTTTGTGAGAACGCCCCTTCATGTTTTCCTTTCTAATAACTGTTGAAGATTAATTTTACTTTTTATTTTCAGATTCTAATCTGAGCATGAGTAAAAGATTTGAAGTTCAGTTATAGCAAAGGTTTTTCACATTTATGCTTTTTTTTTAATTCACTACGGTATTTACCACTAACATTTTATATCCTTTAGAGAAGGAATTGCGAATTGCGGAATTTTAAACACCCGTCATCATCCTTAACTTTACTCAAATTATTTAAAACACTCTTCCATTTTCCTCTAGTCGTGGGGGTGGGAGATTGGGAGGGCCCTCACAAGTGGAATAGCCTAGGGCCTCTCTTCATCTAAATCCGGCACTGAATCTGTAGCCAACACCACCAGTTTTTGTGGCCTCCACAAACATACCAATAACACCTCTAATGTTCACACCAAAGTCATGAATGTTTTCAGACCACCCCAGTTGAAGTACACCCTACTGATGGACATCCCATTATATGAACAACCTCTCATAATATTATAAGATTCAGAAGTCTCACATATGCATTCATTCTTATGAAATCCAGAACTAGTTTTCTCTCTCTCTCTCTCTCTCTCTCTCTCTCTCTTCACTTTTAGTAATTTATTTTTTCTTATTAATCTTATGTGCTTTGTGTTTGAGTTGAGTTTAGTTTATTGTCACATGTACTGGGCTTTTGATGTATTTCATTACAACACTGGAGAGATATGATCATCAAGAAATGTCTGTATATTTTCTGACTTATTTTCTGACTAAAATTGACTTATGGACATCTGTAATAACGGAACCCATTTGTTATCTGGGGAAGAGCCTGTATAAGAAAAAATAATGGTCCCGCCACCAATTCCCTTGGCACATCAGTGGACACAGGCTTCCAGTCACAAAAACAACCATCACCTTCTGTGTTAACGAAGAAACTGCAGATGCTGGAGAATCGAGGGTTACACAAAATGCTGGAGAAACTCAGCGGGTGCAGCAGCATCTAAGGAGCGAAGGAGATAGGCGACGTTTCGGGTCGAGACCCTTCTTCAGACTGGAGAAGGGTCTCGACCCGAAACGTCGCCTATCTCCTTCGCTCCTTAGATGCTGCTGCACCCGCTGAGTTTCTCCAGCATTTTGTGTAACCATCACCTTCTGTGTCCTATCACCAAGCCAACTTTGGTCAGTGTACCAACTTGCCTCGAACCTTTCCAACCAGCCTTTCATATGGAACCTTGTTAAAGGCCTTACTAAAGTCCACATAGACTACATCAACCACACTTCCCTCATCAATATATTTTGTTAGTCAGACAGGAGGTCGAAGGTTCTCGGAGGTTCTCGAAGGTTGTAGCCGGTGCAGACCGGTGAATTTCATTGGCTCATTGGGGAAAAAAAAATAAGCAGTAGTTTTCAGAACGAAGGATAACCGACCGGTAATGTTAAATGTCCGCCGAGCTTCACAGCTGTTTATCTTTATCTACTTAAAAGCTGTCTCCACTCCTTCTCCCCCCCTTCTCCCCCGTCTACCCCCTCTTTTAAAGGACTTACCGTACACTGTGCTTTAGACAACTTTTTACAGCGCTAACCTTCCTGTTCATCACGGTGTGTGTCTGTATCACCTTGGCTTTGCACCGCGTGGATGTTTTAGATAGGGCAAGCGTGGGAGCACTGTCTAAAAAATTCACATAGGCTGGTGAAGGAAGCGATGTGTTTGTCTGTGTTCCACTCTGACAGTTGCCATTCCAGTTCTCGGTTTTTCAGACGACTGCTGGCAACTTGACAGTCGCCAGTCCGCTGAAAAATCGCCTAAGTGGGACAGGCCCATTAAAGTTACATTTTAACAATTTATCAATAAATAGTGCAGTACAATAGAGCTGGGAGTGGTGTAAGAATCACCATGGGTTAAATGACCTCCTTCTCTGTTATAAGAAAACATGAGGTATGAGATATAAACAGTGTTTATATCTTATGACTGTTCTTTGAACACAGGCTGCCATAATGTAGAACATCATCAACCTGATAAACAATTATTATATCTCAGGAGAGAAGAAATGGGTGATATTTTGGGTCGAGACTTTGACAGACCCGAAACGTCACCCATGCCTTCAGCTTTTTGTGTCCATATTCATTTAAACCAGCATCTGCAGTTCCTTCCTACACATTATATCTGATTAGTTTGAATTGCTACTTTTATTCTGATACTTATAAAATATAAAACAGTTGTTTTATCGGCGAGACACAGAAACTATCACAGGGATTACGAACTACGAGTTACTTTAATAGCTGCCAATGGTCTTGAGTGATATCAGACCTATATGAGGAAATGTAGTCATTCGGGATTTAATCTGTCCAGGAACTCTCCGCATGATCAGCAAGGCAGCTGAAATTTCTCAAAAAGTTGTGCATTCAGCGTGATTAATCTGCCAGTTGCAACTCATGTCAAATGTTAAATAAAATTGAAATTGCTGAAAATATACTCGCTGTATTAATCTTTATTTCATATTCACAGCAACAAAAGCAGTATTTTGCTCTCTTGTCCAGGCGTTATGTTCATGTGACCTATTTAAAAGCAGCTGCACTCATTGTGACTTTATGGCGCATTATGGTTTACGCCATGCTGCGCTGATTCTTGCAAGGTGGCGACTTAAGCAAAATTAATGAAAGGCTATTTTGCTGAAACATGAGGATTCATTAGGGTGGTGTGCGGTTGACACGCTGACTGTCCCTCTGGTGCAGTAGTTCAGAGGTAGGTACAAATTGTCAGGATAAATTGCCATCTACTTAAAAGGGAGACAACGAGAAATGGTGAGACCAAGCGGAGGCTTGGCGATCGTTTCGCCGAACACCTCCGCTCGGTCCGCATTAACCAACCCAACCTCCCGGTGGCTCAGCACTTCAACTCCCCCTCCCATTCCGTATCCGACCTCTCGGTCCTGGGCCTCCTCCACGGCCAGAGTGAGCAACACCGCAAGTTGGAGGAACAGCACCTCATATTCCGCTTGGGGTGTCTGCATCCTTTGGGTTCTGAACATTGAATTTTCTCAATTCTGTTAACCCTTGCTGTCTCCTCCCCTTCCCACCTCTCCCTCAGCCCTCGGGCCCTGGCATTCCCTTTCTCTCTATCTCCCTCCCCCACCCTAGTCGCACCAGCTTCTCATTTTCACACCACAAACAGCTTACAATGGCTTGTTCCCTTTATCATTGATACTTTTTTGTATATTCATTGTTCTTTATCTCTCCACATCACCGTCTATATCTCTCGTTTCCCTGATCCATGACCAGTCTGAAGAAGGGTCTCGACCCGAAACGCCGCCTATCTCCTTCGCTCCTTAGATGCTGCTGCACCCGCTGAGTTTCTCCAGCCTTTTGTGTACCGACGACGAGAAATGTCTACTTTACCTCGATGCTGAATTGTTGATTATAAACAGTATGGAATGGGTGGAGTATAAAAGTTTATAGGTGGTACTGCCACGCCACGGGTAGAACCACTACCTCACAGCTCCATCGACTGAGTTCAATACTGACCTCTGATCCCGGGTACTGACTATGTGGAGTTTGCACATTACCCCTGTGACAGTGTGGATTTCCCCTGGGTGCTCCGGCTTCCCCCTCACCCTAGTTTGGTGGATTAAGTGGCTGTTGTAAATTACCAAAGGTAATGTAGGTGAGTGGCAGAATCTGGGTGAAGTTGATGAGAATGATGGGAGACACAAATGGGATTAATGTTGGATCAGTACAAATGGGCAGTTGATGGTTAACATGAACTCAGTGGGCCGATGGGCTGGTTTCCATGCTATATTTATCTATGACTCATAGAGGTACAGCAAGAAACAGGCAGGGGAGTCGAGGCCAAGATCAAATTAGCCATGAATTTATGAAATGGTGGTGCATGCTTGAGGGGCCAAGTGGTCTACTTTTGCATCTGTTTCTTGCATTTTATTGAAAAAATCAGGCACCGTCCTGCTATCAACTGTAGGTCTTAAATTGGCTTATATAAAATTGATGCTCGCACGTTTAACAGGTCAGGCCGATTCACTTGACAAAGAATGCCTTGCAATGTTTGTTATTTATGTGCTGACTTTATTGATTTTGTCACTGATATCTTTGGGAAATTGGGAGAGAAATTTCATGTCCTGATACTGTGCACCCTCCCTGCTGTCTCTCACGCTCCAGGGTTGTTCTGGAGACTTAAGAATCGGAAATCCAGACATAGCTGAGGGGGTGAGGGTGGTTTGGGTGGGGGGAGGGGGGAGTATTGTTGTTAAGGGTAGATCCTGGGATTGGGAGCGAGGTAGATACTGAACCAGGCCAAGTGACAGGTCGTGTTGAACAAAATTGTGTTTTTCCCATTTTGTAATTGTGTTTATTAATCAGGAACATAAAATGGTACAGAACAGGAATAGGCCCTTCATCTCACAATGTCTGCATCAAACATGATGCTGTTAAACTAATCTTCTCTGCCTGCATTCCCAATCCTACTTGTATCCAAAGCACTCCATTCCTTGCATATCCATGTGCCTAGCTGGTGGTCACTTAAAACCTGGAACGTATCTGGATCCACCATCACCCCTGGCAGTGTGTTCCAGATACCCACCACTGTGTAAAAACTTGCCCTGCACAAATCCTTTAAAATTCCCCCATCTAAGTTTAAAGCCATGTCTTCACATCTTTAACACTTCCACCCCAGGAAAAAGGTTCTGACCATCTACCCTATCTATGACTCTCATAATATTATATTCTTCCAGCAGAATAAAGAAGTAGGCCATTCGGCCCTTCGAGCCAGCACCACCATTCAATGTGATCATGGTTGATCATCCCCAATCAGTACCCCGTTCCTGCCTTCTCCTCATATCCCCTGACTCCACTATTTTTAAGAGCCCTATCTAGCTCTCTCTTGAAAGCATCCAGAGAACCTGCCTCCACCGCCCTCTGAGGCAGAGAATTCCACAGACTCACCACTCTCTGTGAGAAAAAGTGTTTTCCTCGTCTCCGTTCTAAATGGCTTACTCCTTATTCTTAAACTGTGGCCCCTGGTTCTGGACTCCTCCAACATTGGGAACATGTTTCCTGCCTCTAGCGTGTCCAAACACTTAACAATCTTATATGTTTCAATGAGATTCCCTCTCATCCTTCTAAACTAGAAAGGTGGAAGTCTGGAGACTGGGGGTTGGCCACTCACTCCACGATTCTGCTTAAACCAAATTGCTGCCATTTCAAAGCTGGCTCTGCAAAATTGCAAACATTGATCACTTTCACTTCTTTGCACTGTGAATTCCTGAGAACATAGCAACAGGAGGAGGCCACTCAGTCACTGTTGCATAGACCAATTAGATTGTGGGCAACCTGTATCATTGTTCACATGTAGTTCTAGTTTCTGGTACCTCCAAGCCCATAGCCTTTGCAAGATATTTCAGATCTTCATTCCATGTGTGTGAAATGTGTTTCCTGTATTCAGGAAGAGGAAAATCCTCTCCAACATCTACCCTGCCAAATGCCTCAGCATGCACAGCTTAATGATAACAATTAATGAAGCTTTCTTCACCCTTTTTAACATTTGAAAACACTGTGCTTTCTTATTATACTTGAACATATACCACTTCAATGGCCTCTGAATTTACCTCTTAAGTCACTCCGATGTTTAAGATTACATTCCCAGGGTAACTAGAGATGGCTAAGAAAGTTATCATGCGGTAAATGCAATCAATGTTCCATTTTTAAATATTAAATGCTCATGTCTCTGAAGTGCCTTGAAGTGGTTCACACTGAATTAGTTTGCAAGTGCCGTGAATGTTCTCAGTCAGCAAAGCAACACTACACTAAAATAGTCCAGTGTCGTCATTCTCAAAGCATATGGATCTGTGGTCAAATCTCCGCATCACCAAAGCAGAAGTGGGACATTCAAGCGAAAAAAAAAAATTGCTGGAGGAGCTCAGTGGGTTAAACTGAATATGGGGAGGGAATGAACAGATAATGTTTTGGATCAGGACCCTTCTTCAGATTGATGAAATAGTGAGGGGAAAAGCTGTAAAAGATAGGTACGGGTAGGGCAGTGTCTGACAAGAGATGAAAAAAAATTACTCTGGGCTGGTAGTTAACCTGGACCAGCACTCTGATTACAGACCAGAAATTCAACCATGACAGCAAGTCAAGACAGCTCGAGTATCTGTCCCTCAGTGTATGAAGCCCACTGTAAGCAGATGATACATTTCATACATTTAAAGGTAGTTTGAGTTTACATAGTTTGATCTTTTTCTGGGACTTAATATCACAGTTAGTACCAACAGTTGGGGCTTTCGAATGACATTTGTATGCCATGGAACCACGGATTCTTCGTTCAAGACACTTAGTGCCTTTGGTTCTACATTAATGCAGATAAGTGAGAGGTGTTGCATTTTGGGAAGTCAAATGTGGGCGGACCTTCACAGTGAAAGACAGGACCCTGGGGAACGTGGTAGAGCAGAGGGACCTAGGAGTGTATTGCATTGTTTCTGTCACAGGTAGATAGGGTGGTCAAGAAGGCTTTCGATACATTGGCCTTCATCAGCCAGGGTTTTGACTTTTTCAACACAGAGGATGATGGGTATATAGAATGAGCTGCCAGCTCATTCTATATTCTGTAGACAAAATATGCTGGAGAAATTCAGCGGGTGAGGCACCATCTATGGAGAGAAGGAATTGCCGTCATTTCGGGTCCAGACTCTTCTTCAGACTGGGGGGTGGGAGCGTGAAAAAGAAAGAAAGTAGGCAGAGACAGTAGGACATGTGGGAGAACTGGGAAGGGGAAGGAGGTAGAAAGCAAGGGCTATCTAAAATTAGAGAAATCAATGTTCATACTGCTGGGGTGTAAACTACCCAAGCGAAATATGAGGTGCTGTTCCTCCAATTTGTGCTGGGTCTCACTCTGGCAATGGAAGAGGCCCAGGACAGAAAGGTCAGCTTGGGAATCGGAGGGGGAGTTGAAGTGCTGAGCAACCAGGTGATCAGATTGGTTAAGGCGGACTGAGCAGAGGTGTTCAACGAAGTGATCGCCAAGCCTGCGCTTGGTCTCACCTATGTAGAGAAGTTGACACCTGGAACAGTGGATGCAGTAGATGAGGTTGGAGGTTGTGCAGGTGAACCTCTGCCTCACCTGGGAAGACTGTGTGGGTCCTTGGATGGAGTCGAGGGGGGAGGTATAGGGACAAGTGTTGCATTTCCTGCGGTTGCAGGGGAAAGTGACCGGGGAGGGGGTGGCTTGGATGGGAAGGGACAAATTGACCAGGGAGTTATGGAGGGAACAGTCTCTGCGGAAAGCAGAAAGTGAAGAAGATGGGAAGATGTGGCCAGTAGTGGGATATCGTTGGAGGTGGCGAAAATGGCAGACGATTATATGTTGTATGCGACAGCTGGTAGGGTGGAAGTTGAGGACAAGGGGAAGTTACGAATGGGGGAGGGGGAGTAAGAGCGGAGCTGCGGGATATAGAGGAGACCCTGGTGAGAGCCTCACCTATAATGGAAGAGAGGAACCTCTGTTCCCTAAAGAATGAGGACATCTCCTATGCCCTAGTATGGAACACCTCATCCTGGGTGCAGATGCGGCATAGACGGAGGAATTGGGAGTAGGGGATAGAGTCTTTACAGGAAGCAGGGTGGTAAGAAGTGTATTCAAGATAGCCATGGGAGTCAGTGGGTTTGTAGTAAACATCGGTCAGTAGTCTGTTACCTGCGATGGTGAGGTCTAGAAATGGTAGGAAGATGTCGGAGATGAGTGTCGGATGGAAATTAGTGGTGAAGTTGATGAAGTCAGTGAGTTCTGCATGGGGGCAGGAGGTAGCACCAATGCAGTCGTCAATGTAATGTAGGTAGAGTTCGGAGAGAGGGCCAGTGTACGTCTGGAACAGGGATTACTTGACGTACCCTACAGAGAGGCAGGCATAGCTGGGGCCCATGCGCGTGCCCATAGCTACGCCTTTGATTTGGGGGAAATGGGAGGATTCAAAGGAAAAGTTGTTGAGTGTAAGGACCAGCTCTGCTCGGCAGAGGAGAGTATTGGTAGACGGAAATTGGCTGGTTATGCGGTCGAGGAAGAAACGGAGGGCTTTAAGACCCTCCTGGTGGGGGATGGAGGTGTAGAGTGACTGGACATCCATAGTGAAGATGAGGGAGTGGGGGCCTGGAAAACGGAAGTCATGAAGGAGACGAAGAGAGTGTGAGGTGTCCTGGACATAGGTGGGGAGGGATTGGACCAGGGGGGGGGGATAGGATGGAGTCGAGGTATGTAGAAATTAGTTCAGTGGGACATGAACAAGCAGAAACAATGGGTCTGTTAGGGCAGGTACTATAATAACATTTAAAAGACATTTGGACAGGCACATAGATAGGAACTGTCTAGAGGGATATGAGCCTAATGTGGGCAGGTAAGACTAAAGCAGATGGGGGCATCTTGGTCGGCATGGGCAAATTGGGCCGAAGGGCCAGTTTCTCTTCTGCATGATTATATGATTCTATGACTCTATTGAGTGTTCTTATATTTTAGTCACCGAGTTGCTAGAATTATCTCTTTGCATGCAGTTGCTAGTCATTTTTATGACGTGCACTTAATGGATTTATCAAAGAGCATGCAGATATTCTATACAAACATAATAAAAGCATGTCATTCCGGAAATCATTTCATCAGTTTATTGGGGAAACAAAATAACATTGTGCATTGATTGTTGACTATGAAATGGTCTAATTAAGTAATAAACTGCATGGGCCTTGGACCACATACAGTCAACAGGGGATCTTGCCAGAACAAATGTACTTGATTCCCTTTCCATGTACAATAAATGATTATTTTCTGCCAAAGTAAATATTAGTTAGAGAACTTAAAAAATGTAATAGGACATTAATATGGTAAACAAAACAAAAATAATTAAAAACTATAGTGTGTTAGAGATGTCTGCGGGAGAATAGTGGCATAAGAATATGCAAAAGAACATAAGCATTAGGAACAGGAGTTCGCCATTTAGCCCCTCGACCTTACTTCATCAAGATTTGTGGTTATGTAATTCAGAGCCATTATCCTGTACTGTTTTGTATAGTTGCTGATTCCTTTAATATCCAGATACCTATCAATTCCAGTTTTGAATGAATCCAATGACTGAGTTTCTACCATTGATGAGGCTAGAGGCCTCCAAACTATTGCAACACTTCGCAATTAAGACCTTTCTCCTCTTTTTCAATCTGAAATGGCCCATTCCTTGTTCTGAAAGTTTGATCCTTGGATCCCGACTCTCAGCCATGGGAAATGTGCTCCATGGAAGAATTACATATGTTTCAATGAGGTCTTCCACAGTCATTCTTCTACAATCCAGAGAATACAGGCTTAGTCATTTTAATCTCTCCTCATTCAGCAAGTCCACCTTCCCTGGAATCAGTCAGGTGACTCGCCACTGGATTTAATCTCAAGCAAGGAGACTAAAACAGCATTTGACACTCCAGGCATGGTCTCGGCCAGCTCCTCTATTCATGGGGGTAAATTTTAATTCTATCACAAATACAACAATACATTGGCTGAAATAGCCTAAAAAAAGGATTGATTTTTTGTTTTTTCGTCCAGACACAGCAAGGAAATAGGAGAACCACTTCCACCACCAACCTGCCCCCTATAGGACTTCAACTCAATCTATCAGACGTTGCCGGCTTGGCCAAGCAGTTTAGTTTAGTTTTATTAGAGATACAGAGCAGAAGCAAGCCTTTCGGTCCGCTGAGTCCACGCTGACCAGCGATCCCCGCACACTAACATCTCCTACACACACTGGGGATAATTTACAATTTTACCAAGCCAATTAGTCTACAAATCTGTACCGTCTTTGGAGTGTGGGAGGAAACCAGAGCTCCCGGTGATAACGCATGGGGGTCACGGGGAGAACACGCAAACTTCATACAGTCAGCACCCATAGTCAGGATCGAATCTGGGTCTCTGGCGCTGTAAGGCAGCAACTCTACCAATGTGCCACTCTGCCGCCCGGTCGCCTACCAGTTTCTGGCACATTTGTAAATTGACACATTTGTGTCTTCATACACAATGAGACACAACTCTTGTCCAATCATCTCCAGAGACCTAAACATGCTTTCCCAGTAAAGCAGTGATTCAGTGCACTTCTTCTGGTCTGTTCACACTGTGGTTTCATGCAGAGAAACCATACTCAAACTGGGTGATCACTTTGCAGTGCTCCTTCGCTCAGTCCACAGTGGGACCCTGAGCTTCATGTTGCCTGCTGCTTTACCTCTCCATCCCATTCCCACTCTCCTCTGCCTCGTTGTAGCCTCCTGCACTTCAACACCATGGTCCAACACCAGTTTGAGGGACACCACCTCACCTTCAGCCTGTACATGTTGCAGCCTGCGGGGATCAATATCAAATTCTACTCACTCTCCTGATGCAGGGTCTTGACCATCGCTTGTCACCACATAAGTTGCCCGACCTGTAGAGATCCCCCAGCAGTTTGTCTTTTTGGCGTCTCTTTCCATTTTTTTCCTTCCATATCTTATTTTCCATTTTACCTTTAATTTGTACACCCTGTCCCACTAACCAGGTCCCAGTAGGCCAAACTACACAACATCACCCAGACTTCGAAACATTAGCCACACATCAGCTAGTAGAGCCTCTGGCTTACAGCGCCAGAGATCCGGGTTCAATCCTGATCTCAGGAGCTGTCTGTGAGTAATTTCTCCCAGTAACTGTGTGGTTTTCCTCTGGGAGCTCTGATTACCTCCCACATCCCAAATACACGCGAGTCTGTAGGTTAATTGGCCTCAGTAAATTGCCCCCAGTGGGTAATGAAAATGGGATAACATAGGACTAGAGTGATCAGCTGATCAACGGTCGGCCTAGACTTGGTGGGCTGAAGAGCCTGTTTCTATGCTGTATCTCTAAACTAATCTAAAAAAAGGAGAGTCGCAGGAGGAACTCAGTGGGTCAGGAGCATCGGTGGAGAGAAATGGACAGGTGATGTTTTGGGTTGAGAACTTTCAACTAGACGGAAAGCATGGAAGGGATGTAGCCAGTCTAAAGAGGTGGGGGATGGGTGGGGCAGAAGCTAACAAATGATTAGTGAATACAGGTGAGCAGGGGTTGGGTTGCATTTGACAGACAGATGGAGGAGGGAAGGATAGAGATAGAAACATAGGTTGGGAGGTGATAAGTGGAGAACAGAAGGCTGCAGATTCTGGAATCTGTTTGGAAAGGAAGGTGAAGAATGGAGCCAAGCCAGCAGGGGTGGTAGTAGCAAACAGGAGCAACAGAGGGAGGGGTGAACACTGGGGGATGGGGGAGGGACCCAGTGGGAGGAACAGCGAGGTTTTGGTGAGGGACAGAAAGAAAACTGGGTGACAGGGGTCTGAGAAGATGGGATTGTATGTGAGGCAACTAAGGTAGCTCCCGGACCCTGCTTGCTGTTGAAAAAATAACCACTGCTAACCTTCTAGCACCTGTTCACTTTCCACCCTATCACCACATTCCCACAAGCCTTGATTCCTTTTGTTGATCTTATTGGGGTCAGCCTGATTATGTTCATCAGGTGTGCAGAAGGTAGGATAATGGAGTGGTTATTTTTTCTCATCTCAGCCCCTGGAACTAAAACTCTGATCTAAACCCAATTTGTGTGTTTGATGGAGACAACACATTCCTCCTATGTCTGCACAACAAGGCATGAGGATAATGTTCATTACTCACACCGGTTACATTCATTCCACATATCACATTGTTTGGGTTGAATAATTTTTGGGGAATTAGCTTCCTTGTATTTTCTGCGTTGCTAGGAACAGTGTGTGATGTCACCAGGGTGTGTGTGTGTGTGTTAATAGTTATGGAATTAGCCAAGTTTGTATAACACCCAGTCATCCTGGTGGTGGGTACTTTCACACCGTTCAAAGTTACAGTCCAGTCTTTTCAGATCAGATTTACTATTCCAGCCCAACCCAAACAGCTGTGTTAAAGACCTTCTATTTTTAATGGTTGATAAAAGATCTCTTGGCCGTTTCAGCTCATTTCTCTGTGTTTTACACATTCATAAAGCACCTCATTACATTGCTTAGCAATGTCTTAAAGCCGTTTATTTAAACAGAGCAATTTGGAAGTATGTATAGTTATTGTTCTTACACAAGACTAAAAGTCGGCACAGACATGGTGGGTTGATGGGTCTGTTCCTGTGCTGGAAGTGGTTTTTCACACAGCAAGATCCTGCTATTTTCCATGAGGTGAATGGCCGTCAATTTGTGATGTTTTGTGGGGTAAATGGTATACAATGGAAGCCAATGGGGGAGTCCAGAACCAGGGTCCATAGTTTAAGAATAAGTGGTAAGCCATTTAGAACGAAGAGGAAACACTTTTTCACAGAGAGATTTGTGAGTGTGTGGAATTCTCTGCCTCAGAGGGCGGTGGAGGCTGCTTCTCTGGATGCTTTCAAGAGAGAGTTAGATAGAGCTCTTATGGGTAGCGGAGTAAAGGGATATGGAGAAAAGGCAGGAACGGGGTACTGATTGTGGATGATCAGCCATGACCACATTGTATGGTGGTGCTGACTCGAAGGGCCGAATGGCCTACTCCTGCACCTATTGTCTATTGTCTATTGTCAAACACTTCATAAATCCTCAAGGTTGTGATCCTACCCCTGGCAGGGGATGGCACAAGTCCCATTCAGGACACATGAGTTTGAGTTTAGTTTATTGTCATGTGTACCGAGATACAGTCAAAAGCTTTTGTTGCATGCTAACCAGTCAGCGGAAAGACAATACATGATTACATTTGAGTCATCTTCTGTGTACAGATATATGATGAAGAAAATAACGTGAATAACGCTTAGTGCATGATAAAGTCCAGTACAGTCCGATCAAAGACAGTCCACGGGTCTCCAGTGAGATAGATTGTAGCTCTGGACTGCTCTCTAGGTGTTGATAGGATGGTTCAGTTGCCTGATAACAGATGGGAAGAAACTGCCCCTGAATCTGGAGGTGTGCATTTTCACACTTCTGTACCTCTTGCCTGATGGGAGAGGGGAGTAGAGGGGTTTGCCGGGATGAGACTCATCATTGATTATGCTGGTGGCCCTGCCGAGGCAGCGTGAGGTGTAAATGGAGTCAAGTGTGAGAGAGTTTGTATTGTTGAAGGTACTTGGCCCCTTATCACAATGCTACCCCTGGAAATGCTGTGTCTAAATTTACTGTTTCATTCCCTCCATCACGACAGCGAGTTCATGTCAAAAATAACTTAATCAGCTGAAAAGCAGCACTTTGGGATGTTCTTTGATTACAGAATGTGCTATATGAATGCAGCTCATTTTCTCCTTATAATGCTGTGCATGTCTGAGGTCATAATGCCGAAGCAGCTATTTCATGGAGAGCCAATGATGTCCAAACGGAAAAAGAGATTCAAAGTCTTTCTTGAAACATCCCTAAAGAGTTTCTTCATTGACACACATCACTGGGAACAACAACCATTGGCTCATCCTGTTTGGTGCATCTGCATAAAAACGTTCATATGAGAGACTTAGATAGGGTAGACAGTCAGAACCTTTTTCCCAGGGTGGACATGTCCAACACTAGAGGGCATAGCTATAAGGTAAGAGGGGGAAAGTTTAATGGAGATGTGCGGGGTAAGATTTCTACACAAAGAGTTGTGAAGGCCTGGGACGCACTGCCAGGGGGGTGGTGGAGGCAGATACGATAGTAGCGTTGAGGCTTTTGGATGGGAACATGGACGTGCAGGCAGTAGAGGGATATGGATCATGGGCAGGCAGATCAGATCAGTTTAACTTGACATAATGTTTGACACAAACTAGGGTGGCACGGTGGCACAGCAATAGAGTTGCTGCCTTACAATGCTTGCAGCACCAGAGATCCAGGTTCGATCCCGAATACGGGTGCTTGACCGTACGGAGTTTCTACGTTCTCCCCGTGACAGCGTAGGGTTTTCTCAGAGATCGTCAGTTTCCTCCCACACTCCAAAGTCGTTCAAGTATGTAGGTGAATTGGCTTGGTAAATGTAAATAAAATTGTCTTTCCTGTGTATAAGATCGTGTTAATAAGCGGAGATCGCTGGTCGGCGCGGACTCAGTGGGCCGAAATGCCTGTTTCCGCACTGTATCTCTAAACTAAACAAAACAAAACAAGCATTGTGGGCTGAAGGGCCCGTTCCTGTGCTGTACTGTTCTATGTTGATATGTGGAAGCTGGAATGGAGGAAGACAAAGGAGAAAAGATAATCTTGATAATTAAAGCACTGATGCTTTAATAAAACACTGGGGAAAATAAATGGTCGGCACGGACTGGAAGGACCGAGAGGGCCTGTTTCCGTGCTGTAATTGTTATATGGTTATATGGTTAATAAAGCACTGATGTGACAGGATCCTCACACCTTTATTATATAGTTGGACACCGAGATTGGTCTAATCAGACATCTCAGTACACATCATAACAGTATATTCTAGACATCATGGTCTTACTCGATGCAGCATTATGAGAAAACAAGTTGCATTCATGAAACACCTTCTGTAATCGCAGCACATCCCAAAATGCGGCTATACAGCCAAATAAGTTATTTTTGGCATGAACTCTCAATCGTGATGGTGGGAATAAAACAGTGATGAACAACGATATGCTGCATTTGGATGGTGTGCATCCTGGTGACCTAAGGGAACTGACATTCCCCACTGAATTAACAGGATTTACTAGCCTGGAAGGTGCTCAAAGTGGGACTTAAACCTGCACCCTCTGACTCAGACGTTTATGTACTGCCACTCATCCAAGATGAAACCAGGAAATACCCCTCTTGAAAACATTTACAGTACCTTAAAGCATTATTATCAATCCCAAATTGATGCAGAATGAGCCATTAATCCAATTAAGTACAGGAGATTGTGCATTTTCCTCTGTTACTGCAGTGAACAAAACTACTCAGCTCCTTTATTCTATGCATATTTCTCTTTGTTACTTAAATTATTTCATCAGTTTCCCGGTCCTGGTAAAAATACTTTTACCTGAGGCAATAAATCTATGCTTCTGTCCACAGTTGCTGCCTGACCTGTTGAGTGTTTCCAACATTTTCCGTTATTGTTTCAGTTTTCTGGTTATTAGAAGGAACTACCTGTTTTACTGTTTAAGAAGGAATTGCAGATGCTGGAAAATTGAAGGATGACAAAAATGCTGGAGAAACTCAGTGGGTGAGGCAGCATCAATGGAGTGAAGGAAATAGGCAACGTTTTGGGTCGAGACCCTTCGGGCCACCACTATTAATCAATTAATCACGTTGCCTATTTCCTTCGCTCCATAGATGCTGCCTCACCCGCTGAATTTCACCAGCATTTTTGTCTACCTCCTGTTTTACTGTTGATCGTTTTCCTCTTCTGTTTGTTTATATTTCAAAAAATAATAAATTAAACAAAAACAATGTAGTCAGCAGGTCAGGAAGCATATGTGGAAGGAGAAACAATGTTAATGTTTCCGTTCAACGGAATTGGGGAAAGTTGACAATAAATACTTTTTAAGAGCTCTGGGGAGGAGGAGGGGAGGGTGACACAGGGGCGGCTATGATTGTGTTACGTGCAGGAGAGTCTACGTGACATAAGGAGTGATGGTACGAGGTGAAGGATGTTGGCATAGCGACAAATGAGGAAACACAGATCCGTCTGGAGGAGGTGTTAATGGGAATAGCAGAAATGGAAACTGAGACTGTTGGACTTGATGCTTAGTCCAGAGGCTGTAATGTGTCTTTCTGGAGGATGCAATGCTGTTAGTGTGGGAGGTGAAGGTGAGAGGGGTCAGAGTGGGCGTCGATGGAGAATTATAGCAACAGGCAAGTGGAAGCTTCGGCTGAAGCTTGTGGACTAAACAGAGGAGTTCCACAAAGCAGTCTGCACTTCGTCTCCATGGTGTGCAGGGAGCTGCAGTGTGAGCATCAAATACAGTGCACTAATGGTGAAAAGTATGAATGTATCGCTGGTTCATCTGCTAAGAAATGTGAGCAGTGGGTCCAGCAAGTAGAAGTGCGACTGTTGCACCTCCTGGGCTTGCGTGGTACAGAAGGGGCTCTCAGTGGGAAGGGAGGAGTGAAACACAGAGCTGAGGGGAGGGGGGGGGGGGGGGGAGGAGAGGGAGGGGAGGGATGTGGAGAGAGTGGGGGAGAGAATGGGCCACCACTATCAATTAAGTTTCCACTTTTTAAGGCAGAATGTCTCTGTCGAGTTTGTACATTTTCCCTTTGAGCATGTGGGTTTTCCCCAGGTGCTCTGGTTTCCACCCACGTGAGGTTTGGGATGTTAATTGGCTGTGGATTGTCCCTATTGTGCAGTGAGCAGTGCAATCCGGCATGAGATGATGAAAAACGGGCATTTACATAGTATTAGAGTAAATGGCTCTCTCTCTCTCTCTCTCCCTCCCTCCCTCCCTCCCTCCCCCCCTAAATGGCCACCCCTTATTCTTAAACTCTAACCCCTGGTTCTGGACTCGCCGAACACAGGAAAATTTTTCCTGTATCTAGCCTATCTAATCCTTTAAGAATTTTATATGTTTCTATAAGATCCCCTCATCATTCTAAATTCCAGTGAATACAAGCCCAGTCGACCCATTCTTTCATCTGCCCGCCATCCCCGGAATTAACCTGGTGAGCCTACGCTGCACTCCCTCAATAGCAATAATGTCCTTCCTCAAATTAGGAGACCAAAATAGTAAGATTAAACGAGAACTTACCAAGTTTGAAGGTTGATCTGTATCACAGAAACACATCATGACTAAAATAGTAAGATGAAGAACGTAGAACTTCCTAGTTGACCTTATGATAGAGGGTGGGAGCGGTGGGCACGAAATCTCTCACCGCGACTCCTCGTAAAATACAGATCAACCTTCAAACTTGGTAAGTTCTCGTTTAATCTTACTATTTTACTTCGGAGTCACGTGAGTGACCGTGAAGATTTCAAAGCTCTGTGATTTCACGCCCTGGACAACGTCCATGCTATCACACTGCCGCAAGTCTGATGGAGGAAGGCTGTTAATGCAGTTCAGTCGAAACTGGCTGAAAAATCAACACAATTTATTAATCAAATAAACAACAAATAACCCCTAATTCGGGGACAGACATTCACTGAGCGGTTCCCAGGACAGTTTCTGCGAATGTCGCAGGGGCGACCAGTGGCTTGTTGTAGAACCTTTGAAAGGTTTCTTCACTGGCCCAGCCCGCGGTGGCGAGGATGTGGTCCATGGGCACCTCCATGGCCCTCGCCGCTGATGTGGATGCAGCCCTGGTGGAATGAGACTTAAAAATGTTAGTAGCAACTCCTGCTGCATCCAGCACCACCCTGAGCCACCTGGCGATAGTCTGTACAGTCACCCGATGATGCGGAGGTTTGTGGCTGATGAGGAGCCCCTGTTCCTTCATCCTGATGGCTCCTGTAACCCTGATGTAGTGGTGGAGATGTGTGACTATGCAGAGAGTGGCATCTACAGGGTACGCCCGAAATTCCAACTGCAGCCCATGCGCCCCTGGCCTGTGCTGCTTCAATAAATCTTGGGCAAAGAAATTTATTTGACTAGGGGTGGCCACCATGCTGTCCAGTCGCAGTTTTTGTAACGTCTGGACTCGTTGGGCTGTAGTCAGTGCCATCAGCATCACCACCTTGAGGGTGAGCTGTTTCAGTGGTAGCTCATTCATTGGAGCCCAGCTCCTCAGTAGGGTCAGCACGATCCCCACATCCCACGTTACAGTATATCTGGGTCGCGGAGGGTTGGTGTTGAACACTCCCCTCATTAGTTTAGACACCAGGTGGTTGGAGCTGATACCTATATTCAGGTATGAGGACAGCGCACTCCTGGCGCTGTTGATGGCACTGTAGCTGAGGCCAGCATCGAAATGGAGGCCAGCTAGAAATTCCAGGACATCAGGTATCGTTGCCGAGTTGGAAGTCTTGTTGGTCCGAGCACAGAATGCCTCCCATTTCCTGATTTGGGTGAGGAACTGCTTCCGAGTTGATTCTCGGCATTATGCGGCGATAAGATCTAAGGCTAGTGATGAGATGCCTGCCCGGATGAGTGGTCTTTTCAGAACCTGCAGGCCAACAAGTTTAAGTGACCATGGTAAGGATGACTATCCCCCGTAATGGGGTGAGTAATCAATTTGGGATGTTTCCCAATCGCCATCCATGGTTGTTTTAAAATTTTAACGACCATCGGGTACCATGGCTGTGTAGGCCAGTCGGGAATGATCAATATGCCAGTTGCAGAGTCCAGTTTAATTTTCTTTAATACCCGACTGATGAGGCAAAATGGGGGGAAATGCGTAGCAAAACCATTTCCCCCAATGGATAGAAAACGCATCCATTGCTATTGCCCCAGGGTCTGGTTCCCACGACACATACGTTGGTATCTGATGGTTCAGCCTGGACGCAAATAGGTCAATATCTGGTGTCCCATAGTGAGCTATAATGTCTCCAAAAATTTGGGGGTTCAACATCCACTCGATGTTGTCATTGAATACTCGTGACCTGGTGTCCGCCACTGTATTAAGCTTCCCAGGCAAATAGGTCGCCGTAATCCAAATATTCCTTTCAATGCACCAGTGCCAAATTGTGTTAGCCAATTCATCACAAGATAGCGACCTGATACCACCCATATGATTGATGTAAGCCACCACTGTAGTATTGTCTATTTGAAGGCGGACATGTAAATCCCGTGAATTAGTACAGTAAGCCCGCAGTCCATGAAATGCCCCCAGCATTTCTATATAGTTTATCCCGTGTGACTCCCAGGAATGTAGACTCACGAGAGTTCCATCTGCCACCACAACTGAACATCGTATCAGTTGCTCCCCAGCCTTGTGCGCTTGCGTCAGTTTGTAGCACAACGTCAGGGTTGCTTACTATGATGGGTCTATGACACTCTCTAATATTGTCAACCCACCATTGTAGCTTGTTTCTAGCTTCGGATGGTAACCGAATTGGCAGATCAAAGTGTCCAGCATTTGTTTTTAATGCTGTGATCTTTGTTCATTGTAAATTTCGGTAGTGTAGTGGTCTGAATTGTGCAGCTGGGAATGTAGCTACCAATTTCCCTATAACTTTTGCTGTTTGCCGAATGGTCGGTACCCTGGCGCAAGTAAGACTGTGGCACTCTTCTATTATAGCAGTAGCTTTATTGGTTGGGATGGTAATCTTCATTAAATTGGTGTCTAGGGTGAACCCCAAATAGTCCATAACCCGTACCGGGTGCAATTTTGATTTGTCTGGATGGATTACAAACCCCAGCTTCTCGAAGAGAGCCTTAGTTGCAGTCACTGCCCGTGTTGCCAATTGGAGGGTCTGACCCACTATAAGGATATCATCCAAATATGCCATTACCATATAATTTTGTTGTCGGAGAAGAGCCAATATAGGTTTTACCAATTTTGTAAACAGCCTAGGGGCTGTGGTGATTCCATTGGGCAATGCCTTGTATTCCCATAATTGATCCTTCCAGACAAACTTTAGGAATTTTCTGTGAGCCTCAGAGATGGGCACCGTATGGTATGCATCTTTCAAATCGATGCATGCCATAAAGCACCCTGGGTAAAGCATCTGCTTGGCTGTTTCAAAAGTATCCATTTTGAAATGGGTATATTGTACAAAAGTGTTCAGCTCAGTTAAGTCTATTATAATCCGACATCCCCCATCTTTTTTTAATTCTGGTGAAGATGTTGGACACAAACTCAATAGGTTCATGCTTGGTTTTGCCAATTACCGCTTTTGCTGTTAACCGTATAATTTCAGCATGTCCTGCCTCCACCTCTTTTTGGGATAGTGTAAACTTCCTATGAGGCGAATGCTGGGTAGGGGGATTTATACCTCCAATAAATTCTATAACATAACCTTGAACACTTTGTAAAATAAACTCATCTGTGGTGACAGTTTTCCATATGTCCAAAAAAGCCCGCAATCGCCCACCTATTTGTGCAGGAGGGGATGCTACGGCGTGAGAGGAACCAGACCCCCTTACCTCCATGGTTAGCGGCGGTTCCTTACGTATACGGTGTTTTGGTTGGACGTTGTGGAGGTTGACGGGGTGGCGGCCGCATCTTCCATGCAGGCCGCTGTTGGCCTTGCCCTAAAAAAGGTCGTTGTGTTTGCGGAAGTGGAGGTAGGTAGGACCTTTGTGTCCTGTCCGGCAGTCGTGGTTTCCAGGTTGTGTTTGGCTGTTGCCGGTGGTATGGGTGAAGTCTAGCCGTCGGAGGTTTCATGAGGCCAGCTGTTTTGGCCTCCTCGTCCAGTTCCTTCACCTGTTTGGACAGGTCTCCAAACAACTGATGTGGCGGTGGAGCGGTTGATGGTAGGCACAACCCCTGCGAATTTGGGGTTGAGTGTGGGCTTAATGGAGCTCTTACGCAGGCAGTTTATCTCATACTGGGCGTTGCATAGGAGTGCCAGTGCATCTTGTTGTTCACTGGACACATTATCCCCGTCCAGGGTCCTAGCAAATGCCGTTATGCCCATGGAGAGAACCTTTAAGATACGCTGGAGGCGGACATCCTGCATCCTGGTGGCCGTACCCAAGTGTCCCCAGATCTGGGCATTAACCAAGGGCACACTGAGGTTGATGCAGTTCTCGGGCGGTTTTATTTTCTCCAAGGTATCATTGAGAACCTGACTCTGAAGTTGGTGCGTAGTCAGGTAATCAATTTGTGCCAGTTGTGGTGCAGGGGGTTCCCCTGTTTGTGTAGTAGCAGCAAACTTACCCACCACATCCAGCATATCCTCCTCATGCTCTGGCTCAGCGGTCACTGGCTGTCCCGGGTCGTCTTCAAACACAGCAGCTGGGCAATTGCTAGCACTTCTGGCTGGTGACGATGAGATGCTGAGTGGGCTCCTCGCACGGCTAGTGGATGCCCACGAGTCCCGCTCTTCCCGTTCCCGGTCCCACTGGAGGAGTTGCTCCACTAAGAGCTCCAACCGCTCTATGCGACCGTCCCTGCTATCTGCAGCGGACAAGCCGACTTCCCCAGGCCCTGCGAACTCACTGGGGCTTCCACCATCGGACCACACCTCCGTAAGGTGCTGTCTTGGGTCCAATGGCAGGTTGTTGTGACCTACAGCCCAAGTAGGCTCATACGACTCCCGCACGGACTCTCCGCTAGTCTGTCTTCTTCCAGACTGTGGCGGCCCACCTGTCTGATACGAAGGCAGGTGAGTTGAATCGGCGCCGGCCCCCGGAACCTGGCTCCCCGGAGTCCGTGCAGGCTTACCTCCACACTTGCCCATCTTTTGGCGTGGAGGCGCATGGTCGGCCGCTCCCAGAGCTGAGCTGACCGACCGTCTACTGCTGCCACCTCCGCCCTTGACCGCAGCCTGACGGGTTGTTTTGTCGGCGGTATCTGCTCCTGCAGGCCTACTCGACGCAGCAGTGGAGCTGCCAGACTGCTCTACGGCAGATCTCCCTGGCAGTGGTACGTGGTGGTGCACATTTGCAGGACTCCCCTGTAGTGCAGCTGTCCCCCGGCCCAGCCCCCTCGGGTCTTCTGGAACTCCAGGAGAGGTCGCTCGTGATGAGCGAGGCCCCTTAGCACGTACCTGTTTCCCCCCTCTTTTCTTGGGGGAAGGGGGCTCGAAGTCTGGATCCGTTGCATCCAGCTCCGGGGCGGCAAACCACTCGGGTGAGTCGGGCGCTAAAGTAGCGGGAGCGCCCGACTTCCGCATTCCTGCCCCCACATGCCTCGAAGCTGCCGGTGGTGCTTGCAGCTCCGGGGACAAGGGCCGTTGGCTGGTCGACAGTGTTGCCTTCCTCTTGCCCTTGTCCATCCTGTGGAGTGAAGGTAAGTACTTACCTGCCGGCCTTATGAAGGAGCCCGAGGAGAGAGCGCACTCCCCCCCCCCAGCCTGCCGATGCAAATGCGCGCGACGATATGCCGCGCATGCGTGCTGGCGGGGTCTTCACGAAGTCACTCACGTGACTCCGAAGTAAAATTACACACAATACTCCAGGTACGGTCTCACCAGGGCCATGTACAACTGCAGTATGACCTCCTTGCTTCTTGGTTCTTGGTTTCTTGGTCCTCCAAAATATTCCAAATGGAATTTAAACTGGAGGTGGTGGAGGGAGGACTTAAGCCAGAAAGGGATTTTGGGAAGAAAGAGCTACCTTAAATTTAGCTGTATCTGGTTGGGTAACTATAGTAGGGTGGAGATTATTCCATGCTTTAATTGTGCGGGGAAAGAATGAATTGCTGTACACATCTGTCTTGGTAGCTGGAATCACAATTTGGAACGAATTGCTCCTAAACTCAAATCCTCTCGCAATGAAGGTTAGCATGAAATTAACTTTCTTCACTGCCTGCTGTACCTGCATGTTTACTTTTAGTGACTGATGTACAAGTTCACCTAGGTCTCGTCGCACCTCCCCTTTTCCTTGTCTGACACCATTCAGACAATAATCGGCCTTCCGGCTCTTGCCACCAAAGTGGATAACCTCACATATATCCACATTATACTACATCTGCCATGCATCTGCCCACTCACCCAACCCATCCAAGTCACCCTGCAGCCTCATATCACCCTCATCGCAGCTCACACAGCCATCCAGCTTTGTGTCATCCGCAAACATGGAGATGTCACATTTAGTTCCCTCGTCTAAATCGGATAGGTACTTGAATCAGCAATGCACAGAGGAACATGGAATTAATGCAGGCAAGTGGGAAGAGTATAGATAAGCATGTTTAAGAAGGAACTGCAGATGCTGGAAAATCGAAGGTAGACAAAAATGCTGGAGAAACTCAGCGGGTGAGGCAGCATCTATGGACTGATGTGAGGGTTGGGGGGCGGGGGGGGAAGAAGAAAGGAAGAGGAGGAGCCAGTGGGCTGAGATAGAGCTGAGAATTGGAGGAGAAAGTAAGGACTACCTGAAATTAGAGAAATCAATGTTCATACCACAGGGGTGTAAACTGCCGAAGTGAAATATGAGGTCCTGCTCCTCCAATTTACAGTGGGCCTCACTCTGGCCATGGAGGAGGCCGAGGACAGAATGGGAGGGGGCGTTGAAGTGCTGAGCCACCGGGAGATCAGGTTGGTTATTGCGAACCGAGTGGAGATGTTCGGCGAAGTGATCACAAAGCCTAAGCTTGGTCTCACTGAAGTAGAGCAGCTGACAACTAGAGCAGCGGATGCAATAGATGAGGTTGGAGAAGGTGCAGGTGAACCTCTGCCGTACCTGGAAAGACTCCTTGGGTCCTTGAATGGAGTCAAGGGGGAGGTAAAGCGTATAGAAGTGTAACATTTCTTGCGGTTGCAAGGGAAAGTGCCCGGAGAGGGGGTGGGAAGGGATGAATTGACCAAGGAGTTACAAAGGGAGCGGTCTCTATAGATAAGCATGATGGCTGGCATAGATGCGATGGACCAAAGGGACTGTATCTGTGCTGTACGACATTCTGACTCCATACAGACAACACCAGAGGTCAGGATTGAACTGGATCTCTGGAGCAAAGAGGCAGCGTCTCTACCAGCTGTACCACTGTCCCCCCTTTGGCGGAATACCTCTGCCTCTCAAAGCAAGAAAAAAAGATTAGCTGCCATTGATCTGGCACCTCTCACAGCTAATGGTTGTCAGACTCAAGTTGTTGCTGAGTGGAAAACAAGATCCCACTGATAGCAGGATGATAAAGGCCATCTCATCTGTTTTAGGAATGTTGATGGAGGGTGGAGGAACCAACTGTGGGGTTAACATAGAAACATAGAAATTAGGTGCAGGAGCAGGCCATTCGGCCCTTCGAGCCTGCACCGCCATTCAATATGATCATGGTTGATCATCCAACTCAGTATCCTGTACCTGCCTTCTCTCCATACCCCCTGATCCCTTCAGCCACAAGGGACACATCCAACTCCCTCTTAAATATGGCCAACGAACTGGCCTCAACTACCTTCTGTGGCAGAGAATTCCACAGATTCACCACTCTCTGTGTGAAAAACGATTTTCTCATCTCTGTCCTAAAAGACTTCCCCCTTATCCTTAAACTGTGACCCCTTGACCTGGACTTCCCCAACATCGGGAACAATCTTCCTGCATCTAGCCTGTCCAACCCCTTAAGAATTTTGTAAGTCTCTATGAGATCCCCCCTCAATCTTCTAAATTCCAGCGAGTACAAGCCGAGTCTATCCAGTCTTTCTTCATATGGAAGTCGTGCCATCCCAGGAATCAGTCTGGTGAACCTTCTCTGTACTCCCTCTATGGCAAGAATGTCTTTCCTCGGATTAGGAGACCAAAATTGTATGCAATACTCCAGGTGTGGCCTCACCAAAACTCTGTACAACTGCAGTAGAACCTCCCTGCTCTTGTACTCAAATCCTTTTGCCATGAATGCCAACATACCATTCGTTTTCTTCACAGCCTGCTGCACCTGCATGCCTACTTTCAATGACTGGTGTACCATGACACCCAGGTCTTGTTGCATCTCCCCTTTTCCTAATCGGTCACCATTCAAATAATAGTCTAGTTTCCTGTTTTTGCTACCAAAGTGGATAACCTCACATTTATCTACATTATACTGCATCTGCCATGCATTTGCCCATTCACCCAGTCTATCCAAGTGATCTTGCAGCCTCCTAGCATCCTCCTCACAGCTAACACTGCCCCCCAGCTTCGTGTCAGCCGCAAACTTCAAGATGTTGCATTTAATTCCCTTGTCCAAATCATTAATGTATATTGCAAATAACTGGGGTCCCAGCACTGAACCTTGTGGCACCCCACTAGTCACTGCCTGCCATCCTGAAAAGGACCCATTCACTCCTACTGTCTGCCAGCCAGTTCTCTATCCACATCAATACTGAACCACCAATACCGTGTGCTTTAAGTTTGTATATCAATCTCCTGTGTGGGACTTTGTCGAAAGCCTTCTGAAAGTCCAGATATAACACATCCACTGCTTCTCCCTTATCCACTCTACTAGTTACATCCTCAAAAAATTCAATAAGATTCGTCAGACATGATTTACCTTTTGTAAATCCATGCTGACTTTGTCCAATGATTTCACCACTTTCAAAATGCGCTGCTATCCCATCTTTAATAAGTGACTCTAGCAGTTTCTCCACTACCGATGTTAGACTAACTGGTCTGTAATTCCCCGTTTTCTCTCCCCCTCCCTTTTTAAAAAGTGGGGTTACATTAGCTACCCTCCAATCCTCAGGAACTATTCCAGAATCTAAAGAGTTTTGAAAAATTATCACTAAGGCATCTGCTATTTCTGGGGCTACTTCCTTAAGTACCCTGGGGTGCAGCCTATCTGGCCCTGGGGATTTATCTGCCTTTAATCCATTCAATTTACCTAACACCACTTTCCAGCTAACCTGGATTTCACTCAGTTGACCCGCGATTCCCTGCTATTCCCGGCAAATTATTTATGTCTTCCTTAGTGAAGACAGAACCAAAGTAGTCATTCAATTGGTCTGTCATGTCCTTGTTCCCCATGATCAATTCACCCGTTTCTGACTGCAAGGGACCTACATTTGTTTTAACTAATCTTTTTCGCTTCACATATCGATAAAAACTTTTGCAGTCAGTTTTTATGTTTCCTGCCAGTTTTCTTTCATAATCCATTTCCCATTTCCCAATTAAGCCCTTTGTCCTCCTCTGTTGGTCTCTGAATTTCTCCCAGTCCCCTGGTAGGCTGATTTTTCTGGCTAATTTGTACAGTTAGTGCAGGAAAGTTGAACAGAGATAAGAGATCTCATAAGATGGCAGAACAGACACAAAGGGCCAAACAGCTGACCTCCTGTTTCCCTGTCTCCTTTGTCACGGCTCCGAGTAAGTTGGATCATCCTTTAGCATTTCATTCTATTGGTGGCAAAATATCATGAGTGAACGTATCACAAAATGAGCACCGGGTAATTTTCATCAAGAACATTGAAAATAGATCAAAGCGATGATCTTCAGCTGCAGGGAGCATGGGATGGGAGTGTGACTATGATTCAATAGCGTGTAAGAGCAGAGTAATGTAGTCCCTGAGCATATGATCCTTTCATCCTTACGACCTGGATTAAATTCCGCCCAGCCAGAACAAATCAAAGTATTTTCCTCTCTTTTTTCTGCAGCTGGGTATGTGTTGAATGAACTGTGACTGCTTTCACTGGGTTGCAACTGACATCAGGCCCACAACGCAGAACTAGCCGAATTTTGCAATAATTGGCGGCAGTTCCTCAGTTACTCTGGGGGAGTCAGGGACTGTAAAAATGATGAATGTTACATGGGTCAGCACAGCTCTGTGGTCAGGCATTATCAGAGTGCAATCAAGGCAGCATAGCACCACAGCTAGCAGTGCTATGCTTCATTATTGTATGTCATATTATATCACCGCCTAAAAATAACTATTCTCTCATCTGCCTTCTGCTTTCTTTGCTGTTCAAGTCTGTTTTCTTCAATTACAGACCTTCTCCAGTGCAAACAACTTCTGAAGTTTGAAGGCAGTCTGAACAAGGCTCCTGACCTGAATCGCCAGGCTGAAGTAGGGTCCAGACCCAAAACATTGCCCTCCAATGATGCTGCTTGACCCGTTCCACTCATGGCTCCAGCATTTTCAGTTCCTTGAGCCTCCAGTTTCTCCTGATTTTCTCTTTGAATGTTCATGTTCATAAGTGATAGGAGCAGGTGGAGTTCCTTCACTTGGTGCACAGGACTGATCCTGGGCTGTTGTTACAGCCACTATAATCCTCACTCCCATTCCCATTGTGATCTGTCTGCTTCCAAACCTCTCCACTGCCACTACAAGGACTAACATAAACAAGATCTTATCACCCGTGGGCACTTTCCAACCTTCTAAAATGATCATTTGAAATCTCCAGACACAAGGAACTGCAGATGCTGGTTTATTAAAAAAATCACAATATGTTGGAGTAACTCAGCAGGTCAGGCAGCATCTTTGCAGGACATGGATAGGCAACGTTTTGAGTCCAAGCCATTCTTCTGATGTGAATTCTCCAGTTTCAGGTGAACTGTTCTCTCATCATTGTGCTGGTATCACTTTCTCATCATATTTCTTTAAAATGTCTCGCTGACAGTCAGTGCTCATCCTCCATATCACCTGATTTGTCCTAATCTATTTCATGATAGTCTATTGAAATCTGTAACACACCTACCCTCTCCACAGTCCTGAGGAAGGGCCCCCGACCTGAAACATTGACTAATTTCTCTCTCCACATATGTTGCTTGAGTGGCTCAGTTGTTCCTCCGTTTCTGTTTTTATATGATGAAAAAAGTCTGGTTTCAACACTTCATCCCCAGCCTCCACCAGCCCTCCCACTCCTGCTTGGATTTTGCAACGTAGCCTTTCAGACACATTTTTATGGCCTCTCTCCAGTAAGTAGTGACTCAGTAGGGCTTCAGCTTTTCAGACCCCAAGCACCATTGGGAGCCTCTGTCTCCTGGCCAAGATATCACCAGGAAACAGTTTAGAGTCAAGATGGTCTTGTCTTCTCACATAAGGTCAAATGCCACAGCTATGAGGATGAGTAATCCCAGGTCATCTGCTAGACCAGCACTCCCTCAGTACTGCACTGCAGAGTCAACCACAGTTCACTTTATCCAGGTCTCTGGACGTGGGCTGGAAACTACTTGGCAGTCAAGTTCTGACGTGATGCGGTTGAGTTGCAGCAAAGGAGTGGAGTAACACAGTTGGAAACCGATGCAACCAGCGAGGAAAGTATCCTGACTTGTTTGCATCATGGCACGGTAATTCCAATGTCCCAAGAACATAGAACATGGAACAGTACAGCACAAGAACGGCCATTCAGTCTACAATGTTTGTGCCAAACACGATGCCTAGTTCAACTGATCTCATTTCAGGGGTGCCAGGGCGATGGCTGCCCTGCCAGCAGTCTGTTCCTTTTTCCCTTCTTTTTGTTACTTTTTAGTGTGTTAAAAGTTTGTTTTAATGTTCTTCAGTTTGTTTTATGTGGGGGAGTGGGGAGGGGATCAGGGGAAACTTTTTTTCAGGTTCTTACCTTGCCGGAAATGTGATTAATTTTCAGATCACATTCTCCAGATGCTCTGCGGCCTGCCATCGATGGAGCTGGAAGCCTCCTCGGACTGTCGTTAGCCCCACTGCGGGGCACAGACTTAACATCGGAGCTGATCCCTTGCCTGGGTTCGCTCCCACCGTGGCCTGTGGACTTACCATCAAGCTCGCAGTCAGGAGAGGCTAGTCGGGAAGCTCCAACGTTGCAGAAGGTTCGACCAGCCCCGACGCGAGGTTTGATCGCCCGGCGCAGGGGAGCTGACATTCCCCCGATGCAGGAGCTGATCGCCTCGACACGGACGGCCCGAACGTCGCCGGCTATGGGAGTCAAGATCATCCCGTCAACGGGGGCTCGAGGCCCACGACCGAGGAAGAACTAAGGGAAGGGACTTGAACTTTATTTCACCTTCCATCACAGTGAGGAATGTGTAGGAGTCACTGTGGTGGATGTTCATGTTAAAATGTGTTTTTGAGTGATCTGTTGCTTTTAATTGTACGGCTGACCTGGCCAATGAAACTCCTCGTATGTTGCAAAACATACTTGGCGAGTAAAGTGTGGTTCTGATTCTGATTCTGATTTGCTTGTACATGATCCATATCCTTCAATTCGCTGCACTTCCATGTGCCCATCTAAAAGTCTCTTGAAGGCCACTATCATATCTACCTCTACTACCACCCCTGATAATGTGATCCAGGCCATAACTACTCTGTTTAAAAAATGTGCCTCATACATCTCCACTAAACTTTCCCCCTCACCTTGTAAAAGGCAAGAGGCTACAGAGAATGCTGGGCTCAACCAGGTCCATCACAGGCACAACAACCCCCCCATTTCCATCGAAGTCATCTACATGAGCTGCTGCCTCAAGAAGGCATCATCTATCAGCAAGCATTCCCACCATTCAGGCCAAAGATGTACAGATTTGTAGATAAATTGATTGGTAAATGTAAAAATTATCCCTAGTGTGTGTGTAGGACAGTGCGGAGTTCGCTGGTCGGCGCGGACCCGGTGGGCTGAAGGGCCTGTTTCCGGAGCTGTATCTTGAAACTAAACTAAACTGTTAAGTTCTTGAATCAACCTGCACAGATCTAATCCTATCTCGGCATTGGAACACCACAAGTTCACCTCTAGCTCTACTAGGACTTGTTTTCTAATTGTGTATTTTTGTCTTTTCACTGTCTTATAAAATGTACATGTAATTTATCTATAATTTGTGTTTTAATGTGCTATCTGAGTCTACATGCCTGTGATGCTGCCGCAAGCAAGATTTTTGTTGTACCTGTGGATATGGTGGGTCAGAAGTTCCAGGTAATCCATGGGCTCCAGCCTAGCAAAGTCAAAACACTGCAGTGTTGGAAACATAACATAAAACAACAAAGAATAGAAATCCCTTCAAAAGAATAGAAATGCTCAGTACGTCAGGCAGCAGCTGTGAGGAGATGGGGAGTATTAACCTTCCTGATCAAGAAATATCAAACTCTGTTCTTTACCTGCGCGTTTCTGGTTAAAGTGATCTGGATATGTTTACACCGAGAGTCATCAAAAGGTCAAAGCCACTTGCTGATCTTCCTAACATCTCAATCCTAAATAATGTTTCCTCTAATAAAACGGAGCTTTGCCAGCTGAATCAACTTTTTAAAATAATTTATTGCAACTGCTAGTATTTGGAGCCTGGACAGATGTCTGTAAAATAGTTTTCTGGTCTGAACCGTCACACTATATATATATATATATATATATATATATATATATATATATATAAATCAAGGGAGTGAAAGGCAGTTATTTGATTTCATCTGCTTACTTTGCACAATGCTACATCAAGTACTTCTTCATATTTGCTTTTTCAATGACATACTCTAATTGCAAATTTAAAAAAATATTATCTTAATCCAACAACTTGATTGGATCCCATCTGCTGGTATAAAACAAAGATTAGCAACCACGAGACAGACTTGCTTCCAACAAGCTGGTACAAATCCCATTGACTGGTCACTTTTCTCACAAGGTCTATGTGGAAACATAACTGTCAGAATATATTCGGGGCCCCGTGAGAGAGAACTCCCAGTGAGAGACCCTTAAAAATTATTGCCCAATACTCCGAGAGCAGCCAACAACTGCATGGCCTACCCTTCAATCAAACGACTGTTTCATTCCACCATGGGAATCAAAGATAATTGCTGCTCTGATTCAGAAGGTAGTGGGTTCACAAGCCACACCCTGAAGCTGATCAAACGCGGATGCAAGGAGTGCCGCACAAAAATTTTCAAATGAGGCATTGGTGGAGAACTAATTATCTTCCACACAAAGTTATAAGAATCTCATACAAATAAAGCACAAGGGACAACACCTTTGGTGCTGAGCAGTGTGGGTGGCACAGCAGCTAGAGCGGCCGGCTCACGGCTCCTCCAATGATCCAGGTTCAATCCCGATCTCTGGCACAGTTCCAGAAGGGGAAAAAAGTAGAACAGCTGGAGGAACTCAATGGGTCAGGCAGCATCTGTGGAGGAACATAGATAATTAATGTTTTTGGTTAGGAATGTGCATTTAGCCTGGAAGGGCAAAGGAGAAGTAGCCAGCATAAAGAGGAGGGGGGAGAGGAGTGAGTGAAAGGTAGATAGCTGAATGTGGGTGAGAAGCAGTTGATGGCGAGACTGAATCATGGAGATGGCGACAGAGGATGGGAAGTGTGTGCGAGAGAGCCAGGGGAGATAGAAGGAGAGAGAAAAGGACGGGGGAGGTGCAGGTTACCTGAAGTTAGAGAAATCAATGGTCACGACTTTGGGTTGTATGTTACGCAGGAAGAATATGTGCTGTTCTTCTAGTTTGCGTTTGGCCTCACCCCAGTGGTGGAGGACAATAGACAATAGACACAGGAGTGGGCCATTCGGTCCCTTCAAGCCAGCACTGCCATTCAATGTGATCATGGCTGATCATCCCCAATCAGTACCCTGTTCCTGCCTTTTCCCCATATCCCCTGACTTGTGTCTTATCAAGCTCTCTCTTGCAAGTATCCAGAGAACTGGCCTCCACCACCCTCTGAGGCAGATAATTCCAGAGACTCACAACTCTCTGTGTGAAAAAGTGTTTCCTCATCTCCGTTCTAAATGCCTTACCCCTTATTCTTAAACTGTGGCCCCTGGTTCTGGACTCCTCCAACATCGGGAGTATGCATCCTGCCTCTGGCATGTCCAACCACTTAATAATCTTATATTCTTCAATAAGATCCCCTCTTATCCTTCTAAATTCCAGAGTATACAAGCCCAGTCGCTCCATTCTCTCAGCATATTACAGTCCCGCCATCCCGGGAATTAACCTTGTGAACCTATGCTGCACTCCCTCAATAGCAAGAATGGCCTTCCTCAAATTAGGGGACCAAAACTGCACACAATACTCCAAGTGTGAAGCCAAAGACAGACAGATCGGTGCATGAATAGGAAGGGAAATGGCTGGATTTTGATGGCTGGGCACAGCAGACAAAGCACTGAGCAAAGCAATTGTCTCGTGTACATTCAGTCTCTCTGATATAGAGGAGGCCACACCAACACTAATCAACCCTTTCTCACCTCTATTAACATATCGCTTGCTCGCTCTTGCCCCATTTCTCATCCCTCAGTCTAGATGAAATCTCCTGACTCGGAACGTCATATGTCCATTTCCCTCCACAGATGCATGACCTGCTGAGATCCTCCAGCTGCTCTTCTTCCTTTGCTACTGATTCAAACGCCTGCACACCCTTGTGCCTCTGTTATCTGTGTGGAGTGTGCACGTTCTCCCTGTGACCACATGACTTTCTTCCAGGTGTTCTGGTTTCCCCTCACATCAAAAGACATGTGCTTTGGTCGGTTATTTGGCCAGTGTAAGTTATGGATGGACAGACTGATGGGGCCATCTTTTAATGCTAATGGAACTCAATTCAAATCCTGGTTGCAATGAACACTTCATCAAAGACTGCATGTCCAGTTGTTTCCAGGGCACATAGCCAACAAAAACAGGGCAATACTGGCCCCAAAACATATACATCACTCTATAAGTCACTCCACTATAATATGCTGCGAAAAGAAGGTGAGGCTTGCATTAAATGCCAGTCTTTCCAACAAAGCCCATGACTCCCATAGGAATAAAATGAATGCTGTAGAAATACCAGAATCCACAGCGTCACAATCAATTTTGAACCTCCATTTGAATCTGGAAATTTGCCTTCCATGCAATCTTCTCCTTTAATGATTGATGTTGGTCTTCAAGTGTCGGAAAACTGCAGGTTCCCGGAATGTCGTGGCAAAGTAATAAATGCTCTCAAATAGCCTCAAGACACAAATATCTCAATAAGCTTTTTAACAGCTGCTTTGTTCAGGCAGGGAATTGAAGGAATAAAAGACAAGTTCAGAGCTGAACGACCAAACGACGTTGGCTCTGTCTCCAGGTCCCTTGCTTTGGAAGCTGATGTTATGACGTGTTGTAGATGTGTCACCACTGATCGCTGGTCCACCCATGATGAGGGTGAGCCAAGGGTCTAATCCAAGCCCAAGTCAACCAGGCCAGTAAAATAAGATAAATAGCTGTTGCTGGCTATGGTGGGATTTGCAATCCAGATCTAATGGGTGAGGCACTAATTTTGAATGGAACATCTTTACATATCACTCAGCTATCCAGTAAACGTCAGCTTTTTGTTGGAACGTCTGTAAAGGAATATTAACATCCTGTTAAAGGAATAGACACTTGTTTACTGAATTTCCCATAACATTAGTTAAAATATCCATGGATAACAGAGTAAAATCTCTTGACAATATGTTTCCTTCACACTTCATTTGTGTAATGGGAATCTGTAATAAACAAAGATACCAAGTATCATGCATATCTGTAAATGTCATATAAGCTTCCTGCAGGCATGTTCAGCTACTCTTTATTGTTTTAACTTAACCGCATGATGTACTCACTCTCTGTACGTCAGTGGCCCCATAATGTGTTCTAAACTATTGAAACTCATGCGTTTCTTGAAGAATATCCGTGGAAAATCTGCATCTCCTTCCTCCCTCACACATTCCACCCTTCACACTTTTCCTGCAGCTATTCTTGCTTGCACAACGGTGCATCATCCAACTCACAGAACGCTGCTCCAAAGGAGCATGTAATATGCATTGAGTCTTACACTGAATACCATCAGTGCAGGAATAACACATAAACTTGAATTGTAAGGAATTGCAGCTCTGGTCCTTGATTAATATAAAACCAGACATCAGCAGCTTACCTTGGGATTTATGTGTAATGTCTTAATGGTGCAATGAAGGCTCTAATCCACACAGGGAGTTCAATCCAATTAGAGCAGGATACAAGGCCAGACCCAGAGTTTGTAGTCAGTCCCGCTAACTGTGAACTCCATTGGGCAGAGGAAGGTCTGCAAGTGGGGAAGACACAGGAACAAGGCGCTGTCACGGTTTCTATGGTGAATGTTAGCTGTCAGGCAGTACACCCGAGAAATCAACTCCTAGAAAAGCATGCTCCACAAAAAACTTGAGAACGCTGCACAAAATTAAAATAATCCACTTGGAAAAAAAAGAAATTAGCTCAGCCTTTTGGAGGGAAGCCAACTTCCATTGCAAGCCAAGGGGCAAGCAGTTCCAGGCCTGCAGAATGTCTCACAGCCTCTCTCTTGCCTTCACTGACTCAGTTCAGATTAATAGGCCTGTCCCACTTATAACCATATAACATATAACAATTACAGCACGGAAACAGGCCCTCTCGGCCCTTCCAGTCCGTGCCGACCAATTTGATGCACTTGGCTGTCATTTGATGCACTTGGCCGTCATTTACGCGACAGGCTGGTAGTGACTGACGCGCGACAGTCGCGCGCATCATCATGCGTCCTCACAGCCGTCTGGAGTGCGTGATGTCATTTGAATACCCAGTTTATGATATTTATCCAGTTTATGATAATTATGATGATTTTCTAAAATGTTCCAGTTTCTTGAGTGATGCTAGCAATTGGAAAAACTGTAGATGTAATGCCCCTATTCAAAAAAAGAGGTGAATGAAAAGTAGCAAGCTGCAGTCAAAATTAATCTGTGGGAAGGAACTGCAGATGCTGGTTTAAATTGAAGATGGACACAAAATGCAGGAGTAACTCAGCGGGACTGGCAGCATCTCTGGAGAGAAGGAATGGATGATGTTTCAGTCTGAAGAAGGGTTTCGACCCGAAACGTCATCCATTCGACCCGAAACGTCACCCTGTCCCACTTGGCCGTGATTTACGTGACAGGCCGGTGGAGCGCGAAATCCTCGTGCTGTGCGATACCGCGCGCAACTCCGCACTCCTCCACGCCATTCCATGCGCCCGTCCCACGCTACCCACACGCTACCTACATGCTACCCACATGCTACCAGGTCACGTAAATGGCGCGCAAATGACGGCCAAGTGGGACAGGCCCTTAACTCCTAGCATTTTCTCTCCCTCCAGTCAGCCGAATGAAGAAAAGCAGCCTTTGTCTGGGGCAATCACCCTAGGATATCACTTGCAAACAAGAGCCATTTCTGCATCACACAGCTGATCCGACCACGCTCTTTTGATGAAGCCAGTCTCAAAAGAAGGCAAGGACTTTTCATTCCCTGAATGCTGTAATCAAGCAACATAAATGAGCTGCTTTTCTGGTTTCCATAAATGTAAATTTACATCAGCAGTGGCATCAATGGAATAGGCTCACTGGTCGTTTTTTCCCCTTTTGGAAAGCTGCCCACTCAATGAAGTATCATTGTCTTTTTGGATAATTCTAAAAGTGAATTACTCACTGCTCCTTTCTGAAGACAAAAGTTTCCCAAATGCATGGATAAAGCGCACATTGTTAGGACGTGCTGTTCACAACGCTCACAGTGGAATTGACGATTCACAGCAGTTCAGCTGAGGTAAACAGATCACTTAGCCACTGGTGCATACAAGGTCAGATGTATCAGTTGATCAGTCAGTCTTCGGTGTAATCCATACAATACGAACATCTTGAGGGCAGGGACGTGGAGCAGTTTGATGCACATTGCCAGGGCAAAATCGAGACCTTTTTCAGAATTAGTTTGTAGACAACACAGAGGCCATTCAGCCCATCTACTCTATGTTACTACATAGAACTATATAACACAAGAGCAGGCCCATTGGCCCAAGATATCTGTACTGAATATGATGCCTACTTAAACTAATCCCCTCTGCCTACAAGTGATCCATATCCTTCCATTCCCTGTATGTTCACGTGTGTCCACAAGCCTCTTAAATGCCACTTTCATGCCTACTACCACACATGGCAGCACATCCCAGGCACCTACTATTTCCTCTGTTGAAAAAGTTGCCCTGCACAACACCTTTAACTATTTCCCCTCTCACCTTAAAGCTATGATTCCAGTATTTGACATTTCAACACTGAGAAAAATATTCTGTCCCTCTACCCTCTCATAATTGTATATACTTCTATCAGGACTATCCTCAGCCTTTGACACTCCAGAGAAATCAACCCAAATTTGCCCTGCCTCATCTAATAAATAATGCCCTCTAATCCAGCAGCATACACATCGCCGACACTTCCTTATCTTACCTCTAATGGGGGGACCAGGACTGAAGACTACACTCCAAATGGAGCCAAGCCAAACATTTATAAAACTGCAACATAACTTCCTGACTTTTATATTTGATGCTCCAACTGATGAAGGCAAGTATACCATATGCCTTCATTACCACTCTATCTATTTGTATTACTACTTTCATGGAGCTATGGACTTGGACACCAAAATCCTTCTGTACATCAATGTTGTTAAGTGCCTTGCTGTTAACTATATATACATTTGATCTCCCAAAGCGCAACACATCACGCTTTTTGATTAAACTCCATCTGCCATTTGTCTGCCCATATTGGTAACTGATATAAATCCTTCTATATTCTTTAACAACCACTCATTTTGTGTCATCTGAAAACTTGCTAACTAACCCAAACTTTTTGCCCAAGTCATTTATGTATATCACAATCAACAGAGGTCCTAGCAATGATCCCTACACTAGTCACAGACCTCTAGCCAGAATGACACGCTTATACCACTGCCCTCTTCTAGAGATAAGCCGGTTCTCAATCCATTTACACTCCCATTGTGCATTTTCCCACTTTCCTACATCTCACCAACTCACCATTCCTTCTTCCCTTACTTGTCTTTGTGGTCTTTGTTGTCCTTGGGAAGTACCACAACAATAAGCTCATAGGTTCATAGGTAATAGAAGCAGAATTAGGCCCATCAAGTCTACTCCGCCATTCAATCATGGCTAATCTATCTTTCCCTCTTAACCCCATTCTCCTGCCCTCCCCATAACCCCTGACACCCGTACTAATCAATAATCTATCTATCTCTGACTTAAAAATATCTATTGCCGGCCTCCACAACCTTCTAAGGCAATGAATTCTACAGATTCACCACCCTCTGATTAAAGACATCTTCTTTGTAAAGAAATGTCCTTTAATTCTGAGGCTATAATCTCTAGTCCTAGACTCTCCCACGTGAAAACATCCTCTCCACATCCACTTTATCCAAGCTTTACACTATTCGGTAAGTTTCAATGTGGTCCCAGAGAGTAGAGGCCCAGTGTCGTCAAACACTCATCATATCCTAACCCACTCAACCTGGGATCATTCTTGTAAACCTCCTCTGGACCCTATCCAGCGTCAGCATATCCTTCCTCAGATATGGGGCCCAAAATTGGTCACATTAAATATGGTCTCACCAACATCTTTTAAAGCCTCAGCATTACCCCATCCCTGTTTTTATATTCTAGTCTTCTCAAAATAAATGCTAGCATTGCTTTTGTCTTCCTTACTACTGATTCAACTTGCAAATTAACTTTTGGGGATTCCTGCACCAGCACTCTCATGTCCCTTTGCGCCTCTGATTTCTGAATTCTCTCCCCATTAAGAAAATTGTCTACGCCTTTATTCCTACTACCAAAATGGATGCTTCTACACATTGCTACGCTGTATTCCATCTGCTACTTCTCTGCCCACTCTCCAAACTGCCCAAGGCTTCTGCAGAGTTCCTGCTTTCTCTATACTACCTGTCCCTCCAGCTATCTTCGTATCTTCTGCAAACCTGGCCGTAAAGCCTTCAATCCCCATCCAAATCATTGATACACAACGTGAAGAGTAGCAGATACAGCACCGACCCCTGCTGAACTCAGCTTGTCACTGGCAGACAACCAGAAAAAGCCCCCCTTATTGCCACTCTTTGCCTCCAGCCATCCAGCCAACCTGCTATCCATGCTGGTATCTTCACTTTGATACCATGGGCTCTCATCTTCTTTAGCAGCCTCATGTGCAGCACCTTATCAAAGGCTTTCTGAAAATCTGTCCTGCTATTTAGTTCTTCAAAGCATTCCCACAGATTCATCAGGTAAGATCTCCCCTTCACAAAACTATGCTGACTGGCCTATTTTATCATGAACTTCTAAGTACTCCGTAACCTCAACCTTTTAAATGGACTCTAACAATGGTACCATTGGTGGAGTTGTAGAGAGGTCATCAGTTTATGGGATTATGCCAGGAATCTCTGGGTGGTTGGTAAAACCAGCACTGTACGTTGGCAAGAAGAAGGCTCTACAAGGTCGAGTGATGGTTTGGAAGATGTTTTTGAAGTCAACAACAACAGCTTTCATTCTCAGATTCTCCTTAACACAGCAAAACATTCCAGGGGACTGGAGGAGAATTCATGTTTCTGTTAGCTCTGCAATAACTCCTCATACAACCATACACCAGTTTGAGGAGCAGGTCACTAGTGTTGGTTTGAGAGAGATATCAGAGAGCGCTAACAGGTGCCACCTTATACAAAATCCAATGGACACTCACCAGTATGAGACCATATCAGGTGCTGAGTGTGGTGTGTTCCCTCAGTGAATGGATCTCAAACTGGCCTTGTACTTCAAAAGCTGAGTTCATGCCTATCAGTTTATGGTTGCATTGAGGTCCTGAACAGATCCACTTCTCCTTGGGCTTGTGAAGGAGCATTTATTCATCCCAGCTGGTCACTGAGAACGTTACTGCACCAACAATGACAGACATCATTGTGTGTGTGTGAGAGGACCCCTCCTAGGCTCAAGGCTTTAGATTGATTACTGACAAACAGAAAGTGTGAGGTGAACTTGGGAAGAGCAGCTCTGATCTATGCCTGGCCACCGTCAGGCAAAGCTATAAAGTTCAGAGACGCAGGGCACCTCCCAACACTGCAGACCCATTGTATCCAGTCTGTTGTTCCTTCCTGTAGAAATTTGCAACCATTTCCTTTCCAAGCATACATCCTGTTCTTTGCTGATAGCCGAGACGGAACCAACTTCCTCCATTCCTTCAATCTGCAAATACCAGATTGCAACGACTCACAGTGTAAGAAAAATGCCTTCTCAACCTTCTGGTTCTTTGGCCAATTAGCCCGCCTGACCTCTCGTCAATGGAACTGGCTTCTCTTTAACTATCCCACCAGTGTCTGTCTGTCATCTGCTCTGAGGAAGAGAACAAGCCAAGCACCTGTAACCCCCTCCCCACAGCTGAATCCATTAGACCTGTTTGCATTCTGATAAATCTCTTTATCTCTGCGAGGTGGGTCAAAATGGGGAAGGGCTCCAATCAGTCTCAAGAAGGGTCCCAACCTGAAATGTCTTCTATCCATGTCAATAGACAATAGAAAATAGGTGCAGGAGTAGGCCATTCGGCCCTTTGAGCCAGCACCGCCATTCAATGTGATCATGGCTGATCATCCACAATCAGTACACCGTTCCTGCATTCTCCCTATATGCCCTGACTCCACTATCTTTAAGAGCTCTATCTAACTCTTGAAATCATCCAGAGAACCGGCCACTGCCCTCTGAGGCAGAGAATTCCACACTCACAACTCCCATCTCATTCTTTTAAATTCCAGCGTATACAAGCCCAGCCGCTCCATTCAATCAAACAATTACAGTCCCGCCATCCCGGGAATTAACCTCGTGAACCTACGCAGCACACCCTCAATAGCAAGAACGTCCTTCGTCAAATTTGGAGACCAAAACTGCACACAATACCCAGGTGTGGTCTCACTAGGCCCATGTACAACTGCACAAGGACCTCTTTGCTCCTATAATCAACACCTCTTGTTATGAAGACCAACATGCCAATCACTTTCTTCACTGCCTGCTGTACCTGCATGCTTACTTTCAATGACTGATGAACAAGGAACCCCAGATCCCGTGTACTTCCCCTTTTCCCAACACAACACAATTTAGATAATAATCTGCCTTCTTGTTTTTGCCACCAAAGTGGATAATCTCACATTTATCCACATTAAACTTCATCTGCCATGCATCTGCCCACTTCCCCAACCTGCCCAAGTCACCCTGCATTCTCGAAGCATCCTCTTCGCAGTTCACACTGCCACCCAGCTTTGTGTCATCTGCAACTTTGCTAATGTTACTTTTAATCCCTTCATCTAGATCATTAATGTATATTGTAAACAGCTGCGGTCCCAGCACCGAGCCTTGCGGTACCCCACTAGTCACTGCCTGCCATTCTTAAAGCGACCCGTTAAACCCTACTCTTTATTTCCTGTCTGCCAACCAATTTTCTATCAATGTCAGCACCCTCCCCCCAATACCATGTGCTCTAATTTTGCCTACTAATCTCCTATGTGGGACCTTATCGAATGCTTTCTGAAAGCCCAGGTACACTACATCCACTGGCTCTCCCTTCTCCATTTTCCTAGTTACATCCTCAAAAAACTCAAGAAGATTAGTCAGGCATGATTTCCCCTTCGTAAATCCATCCTGATTCGGACCAATCCTGCTACTGCTATCCAAATGTGCCGCTATTTCATCTTTTATAATTGATTCCAGCATCTTCCCCATCACCAATGTCAGGCTAACTAGTCTATAATTCCCTGTTTTCTCTCTCCCGCCTTTCTTAAAAGGTGGGATAACATTAGCTACCCTCCAATCCACAGGAACTGATCCAGAATCCATAAAACATTGGAAAATGATCACCTATGATTCCACGATTTCCAGTGTCACCTCCTCAAGTACCCTGGAATGCAGACCATCGGGCCCTGTGGATTTATCATTCCCATCAGTCCACCCAACACCATTTCCTGCCTAATCTGCATTTCCTTCAGTTCCTCCATCATCCCAGATCCTCTGACCACAAGTTCATCAGGGAGATTGTTTCCTCGTTAGTGAAGATAGATCCAAAGTACCTGTTCAACTCGTCTGCCATTTCCTTGTTCCCCATAATAAATCCTCCGTAGGTACTGCCTAATCTGTTGAGTTACTCCAGCACTTTATGTGCTCTTTGTAAACCAGCATCTGCAGTTCCTTGTGTCTCCAAATAAACTCAGAATTAAAGAATGTTCTTTTAGGAAGGAGATGAGAAGAAATTTCTTTAGTCAGAGGGTGGTGAATCTGTGGAATTATTTGCCACAGAATGCAGTGAAGGCCAAGTCAGTGGATATTTTTAAGGCAGAGATGGATAAATTCTTGATTAGTACAGGTGTTAGAGGCTATGGGGAGAGGGCAGGAGAATGGGGTTAGGAGGGAGAGATAGATCAGCCATGATTTAATGGCGGAGTAGACTTGATGGGTCAAATGGCCTAATTCTATTTCTATTCCTTTTGAGCTTGTGAGTCATTTGTTAACTTGTCAGTTGTTAACATGTCAGTTTATTTCTTACAATTGACTTCTTTATTCCCCAACTGACAACTGTACACAGTGCACGCAATGCCAGTTTATGATGAAGATGAGATGACGGGCAAGAAAACTAGCAAGAAAAAGTAACGAAGTGGGACACGGATGTAGGACAGGATTGGAGTTAGTTGTTGCTCCCTGGAAACTGCTGGTGGCCCTGTCAGTAACACTGCCAATCATCCACCAATCACAAACATTCCCAATTCACTAAAGAAACCACATCAGTATTTTCACAGACAATCACCTGCCTGCTAATTGCATTCCTTTAGCATGAGATTAAACCACACCATTTACACTTAATGACACATTATGTTGATTTTACCGAACCAGCTCTTTATAAACACAGTGAGACCCACTTTGGTCTTTAATACTGTTTTTCTACTTAGTTATATTCTTGGAAGTGGATGTCAATGAGCCAGATTTCAGCCTCTATGGCAGAAATTCCCCAGCTTCCCAGTAGAACTGGGTATATGAATCCATGGATCTCCAGACCTAAGTTTAGGGAGTTGAAAGGGTACACAAAAAGCTGGAGAAACTCAGCGGGTGCAGCAGCATCTAAGGAGCGAAGGAGATAGGCGACGTTTCGGGTCGAGACCCTTCTTCAGACTGGTCAGGGATCAGGGAAACGAGAGATTTAAAGAAGGAACTGCAGATGCTGGAGAATCGAGGGTACACAAAAAGCTGGAGAAACTCAGCGGGTGCAGCAGCATCTAAGGAGCGAAGGAGATAGGCGACGTTTCGGGTCGAGACCCTTCTTCAGACTGGTCAGGGATCAGGGAAACGAGAGATATAGACGGTGATGTGGAGAGATAAGGAACAATGAGTGAAAGATATGCAAAAAAGTATCGGTGATAAAGGGAACAAGCCATTGCTCCGTGCATTCCATTCTCCAGGCCCCCATCCTCTCATCTTTACCATGGACGTCCAGTCACTCTACACCTCCATCCCCCACCAGGACGGTCTCAAAGCCCTCCGGTTCTTCCTCGACCAGAGGAGCAACCCATACCCGTCCACTGACACCCTCCTCCGCCTAGCAGAGTTGGTCCTCACCCTCAATAACTTCTCTTTTGATTCCTCCCATTTCCTCCAAACACAAGGCGTAGCTATGGGGACACGCATGGGCCCCATACGCTTGCCTCTTTGTTGGGTACGTCGAACAATCCTTGTTCTCGGCGTACACAGCTGGAGAAACTCCCAGCAGCATCTAAGGAGCCGACGAACCTTCTACCTCCGTTACACATCGACGACTGCTTTGGTGTCACCTCCTGCACCCACACACAACTGACTGACTTCATTCATTTCACCACCAACTTCCATCCGGCACTCAAATACACTTGGACCATTTCCGACACTTCCCTACCATTCCTTGACCTCACCATCTCTATTGCAGGTGATACGCTCCTGACCGACATCCACTACAAACCTACTGACTCCCACAGCTACCTGGACTACTCTTCCTCCCACCCTGCTTCCTGTAAGGACTCCATCCCCTATTCCCAATTCCTCCGTCTACGCCGCATCTGCTCCCAGGATGAGGTGTTCCACACCAGGTCATCACAAATGGCCTCATTCTTCAGAGAACGGGGATTCCCCTCCCCCGCTATTGATGAGGCTCGCACCAGGGTCTCCTCCATACCCCGCAACACTGCCCTCGCTCCCCATTCCCCCACTCGCAAACAGGGCAGAGTCCCCCTGGTCCTCACCTTTCACCCCACCAGCCGGCAAATACAACATATAGTCCTCCGCCAGTTTCGCCACCTCCAACGTGACCCCTCCACCCGCCACATCTTCCCATCTCCCCCCCTGTCTGCCTTCCGCAAAGACCGCTCCCTCCGCAACTCCCTTGTCCATTCTTCCCTCCCCTCCCACTCTACCCCTTCCCCGGGCACTTTCCCTTGCAACCGCAAGAAATGCAACACTTGTCCCTTCACCTCCCCCCTCCACTCCTTTCAGGGACCCAAGCAGTCCTTCCAAGTCCGACAGAGGTTCACCTGCACCTCCTCCAACCTCATCTACTGCATCCGCTGCTCCAGATGCCAGATGATCTATATCGGTGAGACCAAGCGGAGGCTTGGCGATCGCTTCGCCGAACACCTCCGCTCGGTCCGCAATAACCAACCCGACCTCCCGGTGGCTCAGCACTTCAACTCCGCCTCCCATTCCACATCCGACCTCTCGGTCCTGGGCCTCCTCCACGGCCAGAGTGAGCAACACCGCAAGCTGGAGGAACAGCACCTCATATTCCGCTTGGGGAGTCTGCATCCTTTGGGCTTGAATATTGAATTTTCTCAATTCTGTTAACCCTTGCTGTCTCCTCCCCTTCCCACCTCTCCCTCAGCCCTCGGGCCCTGGCATTCCCTCTATCTCTATCTCTCCCCCACCCTAGTCGCACCAGCTTCTCATTTTCACACCACAAACAGCTTACAATGGCTTGTTCCCTTTATCACCGATACTTTTTTGCATATCTTTCACTCATTGTTCCTTATCTCTCCACATCACCGTCTATATCTCTCGTTTCCCTGATCCCTGACCAGTCTGAAGAAGGGTCTCGACCCGAAACGTCGCCTATCTCCTTCGCTCCTTAGATGCTGCTGCACCCGCTGAGTTTCTCCAGCTTTTTGTGTACCCAGGGAAACGAGAGATATAGACGGTGATGTGGAGAGATAAGGAACAATGAGTGAAGCTGAAGCTTGCTCCCAAACTCAGATTTGAAAGATCAGAACAAAACTACAATAATTGTGACTTCTTTACTGTCAACCACCAAGAAATGTTGCTGGTGGGATATTGCGCTCCTTGCCTCTCCCAGGTGAGCTGAACAAAACATCAACGGTTTCTACTGTACTTTCAATGTTGGGCACTATTTTTGGCAGTTTATGTCATAGTGCATTTAATATGTGACATTAAAGATAACCGATATTGCAGATATATGACTTGCCACATAATCCAACAGACAGTGCAAGGCAACAAACCCAATCAAAAAATGTTTACCCCTCGTATTATTCCCAAATCATACCAATTTATCCATGTATGAAGAGGAATCTGTTCCCAGAATATATGTTGCTTATATGTGTCCATTTACTCAAATTATTTGTTCTGAGTTGTAGTTAGCGACTCACTGGCTGGTCCTGAACTGCAGCTGTGCCATTGGCCTTTGTAACCTCCCCATTTTTATCCCTTCCTTTGTCTCAATGAGTTCCTCATTTAACAGTTTTGAACTCTTGAGACCACACCAGTGCCAGATCATAGAAGTAGCCCATGATCACCTCGCTTTGAGCAGAGGAACTGCTCTTTCTATGGTCTAAACCAGGGGGCTCCAAACTTTTCAGCATGAGGGCCACATTATATATTTGGCATATTTTTGCGGGCCGTAGGAAAAAAAATAAAGAAATGTCAGTTTTATAAATTTAATGAACTTGAAAAAGAACTTAAGTAAAACAAATGGAAGAAATTCAAAACAAAACTTGTAGCCATCAATCAAAGTTACTCACTCACCCACTCACCCACTCACACACTCACCCACCCACCCTCTCACCCACCCACCCACTCGCCCACTCACACACACTCACTCACCCACTCACCCACCCACTCACCCACCCACCCACACCCACTCACACACTCACCCACCCACTCACCCACCCACCCACTTACACACACTCACGCACCCACTCACTCACCCACTCACTCACCCACTCACCCACTCACCCACCCACTCACCCACTCACCCACCCTCACCCACTCACCCACCCACTCACCCACTCACCCACCCACTCACCCACTCACCCACTCACCCACCCACTCACCCACTCACCCACTCACCCACTCACCCACTCACCCACTCACCACTCACCACCCACTCACCCACTCACCCACTCACCCACCCACTCACCCACTCACCCACTCACCCACCCACTCACCCACTCACCCACTCACCCACTCACCCACTCACCACCCACTCACCCGCTCACCCACCCACTCACCCACTCACCCACTCACCCACCCACTCACCCACTCACCCACTCACCCACCCACTCACCCACTCACCCACCCACTCACCCACTCACCCACCCACTCACCCACTCACCCACTCACCCACCCACTCACCCACTCACACACTCACCCACCCACTCACCCACCCACTCACCCACTCACTCACTCACCCACCCACTCACCCACCCACTCACCCACTCACCCACCCACTCACCCACTCACCCACCCAACCACTGACCCACTCACCTACCCACTCACACACTCACCCACTCACACACTCACCCACTCACCCACTCACCCACTCACTCACACACTCACCCACTCACACACACTCACCCACTAACCCACCCACTCACCCACTCACCCACCCACTCACCCACTCACCAACTCACCCACTCACTCACTCACTCACACGCTCACCCACTCATACACACTCACCCACCCACTCACTCACCCACTCACCCACTCACCCACTCACCCACCGGCTCACCCACCTGCTCATTCACTCAACCACCCACCCACTCACACACACTCACCCACACTCACTCACTCACCCACTCACTCACCCACTCACTCACATACTCACACTCACTCACTTACTCACACACACTCACTCACACACACTCACTCACACGCACTCACTCACACACTCACACACACTCACTCACCCACCCACCCACCCACTCACACACACTCACTCACTCACTCACACACACTCACTCACCCACTCACACACACTCACTCACCCACTCACACACACTCACCCATCCACTGACCCACCCACTCACCCACCAGCTCACCCACCTGCTCATTCACTCACCCACTCACACTCTCCCCCACCCCTGACCCACCCACCCACTCACCCACTCACCCACTCACCCACCGGTTCACCCATCTGCTCATTCACTCAACCACCCACCCACTCACACACACTCACTCACTTACACACACTCACTCACCCACTCACACTCACTCACCCACCCACCCACTCACCCAACCACTCACCCTCCCACCCACTCACCCGCTCACCCACCGGCTCACCCACCCGCTCAGTCCCTCGACTCCCGTGATCCACCATTTTGTGAATCTATACCACAGATTCACAAGATGGTGGATCACGGGAGTCGAGGGACTACGGAATACCAGATTGGAAAGTTACAATCCATACTTATAAAAACAATGCTTAACATTTTTTTTAAAAGATGAATATTATCCTAAAATTTCTAAGAAGTCCCTGGCAGGGAAAATTCTGAGACCATTTTCCCCCTGTGAGACAATCTAGAACAAGGAGTCCGATCCAAAAATGTACAGAACCCACAAAGAACGGGGGAAGCAGACTCTTTGAATATTGAGGAAGGGAGATACTTGATTAGTAATGGGGTGAAAGATTACAGTGGAGTGATGGGAAGCTGTGCTTGGGGTCATGGCCAGAGCAACCACGATTTAATTCATCCTAATTTGTACAGGTAAAAACATCTAAAAGCTTATAAATAATCACAATCATTAAACAGACAAAATAATTAATGTGAAGGAACTTGTTTTTCTCTTTGTTTTTTTGTCAGAAGTCCTTCAATCTCCAGTAATATTAATGGAGTTGCAGGTCCTAAGTTGGATCTTACCTACAGCAGGCTCTGAGAGAGGTTGGGTCTATCCCATCATTTAAGAAACAATTGGACATGGATAGGACAGGTTTGAGGGATATGGACCAATCGCAGGCAAATGGGACTAGTGTAGCTGGGACATTGTTGGCCGGTGTGGGCGAGTTGGGCTGAAGTGCCTGTTTCCACACTTTATCACTCTATGACTCTATGAGAGCAGCTCCAAAAGCACTCCGATCCTGATTTTATAATCCTGATCTCGGTCAAACTGATGTTGCAAGTCAATGGGTGGGTTTTTTTCCGAAAAATATGTGTGCTCATTGTGGATGGCAAGATATCTGTTCCCAGATGACACAACAGTCCATTTGGAAGTCACAAAGGTTGAAGGCTGAGATTCCATGGTAATGTTGCAAGTTTGTGTACCAGCACAGAATGGTGTATTGGCAGTTAAGACTCACAAATGGCAAGTCATATTTATGCCTTTGAAGTTCTCATGGTCCTTTTTAACTCGTAGGGCAGCACACAGCCACCTTTTGAAGAAACATTTCAGACTGAATGTCCAATAAATGCTGGCCTTTTCAGCAATGCATGCCAACCCAAAAAATGAATGAAATGAGAGACACCTGATCAATTGGGTGTCTGAAGAACACTTGACCTGAAACGGCAGCTATTCCTTTTCTCCAGAGATGCTTCCTGACCCACTGAGTTATTTCAGCATTTTGTTATGTGTGTCCAGGTCTCAGTATCAGGCTTCTAGTTATTATATTAACAACCTTCCGACTGTCTTTGGATTCATTTCTCTAACCAATCTGAGACACTAATCCCATTAGACTGAGATGAAACTAATTCTTCTGCAAGTGGTTCTGCAAGAACCTACATTCCCAAAATTAGAGTTTGTAAATAGAACACAATCAGTCGGCATGTTTCTGCAGTGAAGGGGCCCTTGCACTTGAGTCTATTGCGTGAATGAATAACCAGATGTAGGGGCTGAGTAAACTGATGGATCACAATATCCAGCTAACACTTCACAGCCACTTCTTGTACACAGCTCTCTGGACTGAGTAACACCTCATCCTGCTGCCTTTCCTTTCTCTACATATCCATTGCAATTAAAATAGTAAACATTTGTACAAATGTAAACATCTGACCTGTCATTGACCCTTGTGTTTCTTCGGTGTTAAAATTCAGCCCAGTGATTCTGAGTCAAACATAGTTTCACAGATTGTACTGTTGATGCAATATTAATTATATTGCAATGATTATTATTAAAGACTTATGTCTGTGGATTTCACATGTGCACAGGAATATCATGAGTGGATTAAAACAACCAAGGTATCCGCTGTTAGCAAGCAAGTCATTGTCAAGTCGTCATATGCACAAGTATAGTGAGGTACAGGTACAATAAAAATCTTGCTTGCAGCAGCATTACAGGCACATAGACTCAGACAACATACAAAAACACACATCATATGAGACAGTGAAAAGAAAAAGACTGCAAAAACAAGGCATTAGTGCAAAGCACAATTAGAAAAAAAGACAAGTCCATGGTAGTGTAAAACGTGGTACAATTAGTTGTCTAAGTTGCTAAAATCAAAAGATGGCTAATAAAGGCGGCACGGTGGCGCAGCGGTAGAGATGCTGCCTTACATCGTTTGCAGCGCCAGAGACCCGGGTTCGATCCTGACTGTACGTTCTCCCTGTGGCCGCATGCGTTTTCTCCGAGATCTTCGGTTTCCTCCCACACTCCAAAGACGTAGAGGTTTGTAGGTTAATCGGCTTGGTATAAGTGTAAATTGTCCTTCGTGTGTGTAGGATAGCGTTGATGTGCAGGGATCAATGATCGGTGCAGACACAGTGGGCCGAAGGGCCTGTTTCCGCGCTGTATCTCTAACCTAAATTAAACCAAACTAAAATGTATTGATGATGAATGAGTAACAGCAAGTATTCTTTCTCGCACCTAACACTCATGTAGAATAGGGGGGAGGTTCACCAATTTCAAGAGGAGATGAGGGGGAATTTCCTCTCTCAAAGGGCCTTGAACCTCTGCTCAGGCAGCTGCCGAGTCTAAGCCTTTAAATAGAATAGACATAGAATGGATTAGAATAATAATTTATTTTTGGAGTCTTGGAGAATTTGGAGAAAAGCGAAGTTAAGGTCAAGGCCAGAGCAAAAAAGATCTTATTGAGAGGAAAAGCAGGCTTGAGAGAACACACCGTATACTCCTGGTCCTGCTTGCCATGTTGTTGTAGTCATTATAATTGTGAGTTAACCGCCAGGCAAATCGATTAAAGCCCAAGATACGTTTGGAGACATAGGGTCATAGAGTTCAAGTCTACTCCATCGTATCAGGTACAGCAGTGCAATGTAAGGGGTAAATAGACTGTGAGCTGAAATGGAGTTGCCAGCTAATTTAGCAGCACCATATTTGTTGTTTTCGAAGAATGCTTGGGCTAATTCAGAGCCAGTAGAACATGAAAACACCTGCGAGGTCAGTGAGATAAGCTTTGCTTTCCCAGAGACATCTGAGGCTAGCTCGGTGTCAGATAGGACACATAACCCATGCCATTATGGTACCACGGAGAATAGCTAGCTGACACATAATCACCTGTTGTTTTTAGTGATAAAATTATTATATAAATACATGGTTCTACCATAAAAGTTGGAGCTTTATCTTCAGGAAGAGGAAAAAGCTTCACCAAGGAGAGAGAGAGAGGGAGAGAGAGAGGGAGAGAGAAGGAGAGAGGCTGTGTGTTTCTCAGCTCTGGTGGCTGAGAGGTTTTGAAGCAGCCTTTCAAGGATCTTGTTGATGGAGGAACAATGAGGCTTCATAGTTTGACTCATCGTTGGACTGCTGAAACTTTCCTTTGCTTAAGGATTCCTCCATTAGTGTGAAATTCCTGAGTTTTTCAGCACTGCTCTGAGAGTGGCCGCGGCTGGCGGATTGCCAAGAGTGCCTGGAGATCGAGGGTAGGAAAGATTTCGGTGTCTTTGACGTTTCTAGCACCGATTATCTGACCCAACACCGTTTTGCACAGTGCTGTTGCCTGGCTATATGTTAAGTAGGTACTTTTGCTTCCGGCAGGGCTTTAAAAAGCTTCCCAAAAGCTGCTCTCGGCTGTGGATGAGCTTGGGGACTTTCCATATTTCGGCTGGAGGAGACTGCTTCTTCTGCTTATCTAGACCGTGACTGTCTCTGAGATTCGCTTTGAGCTGAGTTGCTGGGGTTCCTGGAGCTGGTTTGTGCCACTATCAAGATGGCGGGGGCTCGGCCGAAGGACCGGAGTTATGCAGCTGTGGTTTCAGCGGCGGCTTCGGGGCCATTTGAGGATGACTTGGATTGACATATTCGGATTCTCATTCCAAACCGGGCCCCTGTGGAACAGGGGTGCAATTGCGAAGGGCTTGTACGACCTTTGCAAGAGGGATGTCCCCAGACGCGTGTATTGGAGGGTACACAAAAAGCTGGAGAAACTCAGCGGGTGCAGCAGCATCTAAGGAGCGAAGGAGATAGGCGACGTTTCGGGTCGAGACCCTTCTTCAGACTGGTCAGGGATCAGGGAAACGAGAGATATAGACGGTGATGTGGAAAGATAAGGAACAATGAGTGAAAGATATGCAAAAAAGTATCGGTGATAAAGGGAACAAGCCATTGTAAGCTGTTTGTGGTGTGAAAATGAGAAGCTGGTGCGACTGGGGTGGGGGAGGGAGATAGAGATAGAGGGAATGCCAGGGCCCGAGGGCTGAGGGAGAGGTGGGAAGGGGAGGAGACAGCAAGGGTGGTACTGCTGACTCAGCTGGGGTTGCTAGCTCGGTGATCCGGGCGGCAATGCTAACCCTTCTGGCGCAGCATGTTCCGCCTTGGTGACACAGGGCAGCGGTGGCCCTCACACCCAATGGCCTGAACCTGTGGTGGTGGTTGATGGCATGGCGCTGGGGGTGGGTGAAGGGGGGAAGGAGGAAAGGGGAGGTAAACGTGGGGGTGGTAAAGAGGTGGCGGGTAGTGCAGGCGGAGGACCCTTCCTTTATGGGGGTCACCGTACCGCCGCATGTCAGCGGGACAAAAAGGCATGTGCTCAGCGAGAGAGAGCAGGGCCATGGGTCCAAAACAAGGGGGATGCCTATTTTCGATACCTTCCACACATGAGGATGGTGGTCATGAACTGGTGTATTCTGAGCCGGAGATTGTTGCAGGGACTTTCTGCAGGTGTTACCAGACCAGTTACTGGGGTTGACTCCCCTGGAGTTGTGTTCTCCGGGCCAGTGGTTGTCCCTTCGTCTCAGGGGCCCTCCGAGGGAGTTATCTCATCGGGTGTTGAGGTTAGCTCCCCTGGGTGTGTGTCCTCTGGTTAGGAGGAGGTCCCCTCGTTTCGGAGGCCTCCTGAGGGTGCTGGCACGTCAGAGGAAGGAGTTGGCTCCCCTGGTAATGTGTCTCCTGGGATGGGGGATGAGCTGAGTCAGCCCGAAGGGGGAGGTTCGGGGGTATCAATCTTCCAGTCTGTGCTCCTTATTAGAGCCAGTGGAGGTGCTGGGGGGTGTGCTGCCTCACCGGCTGAGTTAGTGGGGAGAGTCCAGAAACAAGTGGAGAATCTCTGGGTGTTATAAGTGGAGCGGGTACTCTGGGTGCTGTGGAGGTCGGGGCTGTTTCGGTTTGTGATCCTGTTTCGGATTCCAGGGTGCTAGCGCACCACGGGCCCTGGAAGAGTGCAGGAACTCGGGACCCTCCATCGGCATTGATCCTGGGGGTGGTGTCATGCCGGAGGAGGGCGAGAGTGATGGGGCCAGCTTGTGCAGTGGGGTGAGTGAGTTTTCAGCGAGCTGTTGTCCTTCGAACTCTGACAATGACCTTGAGCGTTGTGCTGAAGAGGTTGTTGTCCCAGGTATAAGTGGGTTGGCTGAGTGCCCGGACTCCAAGGCTGTGCCTCAAATAGTCGTTATCCATGAGATTCGGGACTTTCTAAAAACAAGCAGAACTGTCAGGACAAAAATTGAAGCAGTGCGGAGGCAGTGGGCAGATTTGCCGGGATTTATTAAGACTCTCGAGGTTATCCTTGATAACAGAGACAGTGATCTTCCTGAGTCTGAGAAGTGACAGTTCCTCAGAAGTTCCTCAGAGAGGTTTTCGAGGAAATGAGGAGTGTGAGGATCACAATCTAGTATGTTTGCACATTCATAGTTTAACTACACTAAATTTAAACGGAAGTTGAGCGAGTTTTCGTAGATTTCAGCATCTATCAGTCCTCAGAGAGGGGAAATATGCAGTGTGTTTTCTGCAGGAGACGCATACTGTTGTCAGTGATTAACCCACCTGGTGACTTGAGTGGGAAGGGGGGGTCTACATGAGCCACCTCAGCTCGAATTTGAGTGCAGTGGCTTTTCTGTTGGCCCCGAATTTTCAGCCAGAGATCCTGAAGGTGCAAGAAGTTGTGCCAGGTCGTTCGCTCCATCTGGCCGTGAGCCTGGATGGCATGACACGCCATTTCATTAATGTGTATGCCCCCAGCACCGGCACGATGCAGGAGGGCATACTCCAGGAGGTGACTGCTCTGTTGAGCACTATTGATAGTAGAGAGTGTGTCTTCCTTGGGGGGGGTTTAATTGCACACTTGAGCTGTGAGATCGTTCTGGTACTCAGTGTGCCCCTGCTTTAGTGAAGAAGCTGAGAGGTTTGATTGATTCCTTTGAGTTGGTTGATGCATGGCGGAACCGCCACCCTGATTTCAATGCTTTTTCGCGGAGGTATGAGGGGGTGGTTCCCGCATTGATCGCATGTACATTTCCGGTGTGTATGTCTCCCGTGTCTCAGCGGTCTCAATGCGGCTGGTGCCATGCTCAGATCACTGTCTGGTGCATGTGGACTTTAATCCGGTGCGCGCTCGGGCTGGATCCGCGTACTGGCATTTTAATAACCGTCTGCTGGAAGATCGGTGTTTCCGGGAGTAATTCAGTCGGTTTTTTTGGGTGAAGTGGAGAGTGAGGCAGAGGAGCTTCTTTTCCCTTAGGCAGTGGTGGGATGTGGAGAACGCTCACATCCGTCTCTTGTGTAAGGAGTACACGTGGGGGTCGACTGGACAGCGGGACTCAGCGGTCATGAGACTTGAGAGGGAACTACTGGATGCAGATTCTCACCTGGGACGGATTGGTGAAGACTCCTGCGAATGGGGAGAGTTTCAGGAGAAGAAGGAGGCCTTGAGGAACCTGCTGCTTGAGCGGTCCCGAGGCGCTTACGTGAGGTCGCAGGTCCAGACCTTTCTTTTTCTTTCTGGAGAAGGGGCAGGGAGCCCACAAACAGCTTGTAGAGCGGCTCACGGATGATGGCTCCTCTGTCACAGATCCAGAGAGGATCAGTGCTTTAGTCCGGTCCTTTTATGGATCCCTGTTCTCCGCAGATGGATTCAGCGGGGAGGCTCAGTGGGTCCTGTGGGAGGGTCTACCGACTGTAGATAGGGAGGTGTCTGATCTTCTTGATGACCCCTTATCACTGGAGGAGTTGACTCGTGCCCTGCACCAGCTAAGGAGGGGCAAGTCCCCTGGGCTGGATGGGTTGTCGGTAGAATTTGTTAAAGCCTTCTTGGATATCCTGGGGGGTGATTATATGAAGGTTCTGGGGGAGAGCCTGGCGACCAGGGAGATGCGTTGGGCAGTTGTCGTCTTGCTGCCCAAGAAGAGCGAACTCCGCATGTTGAAGAACTGGCGCCCAGTCTCTCTCCTATGTACAGAGTATAAATTTTTGCACGGGCGATGGCAAATCGCCTGGGCTCCGTGCTGTCTCAACTGATTCACCCTGGCCAGTCCTATACAGTCCCTGGCCGGTCCATTCAGGATAACATCCATCTGATTAGGGACCTGATTCATCTAGCCCAGGGTACTGGTCAGTCAGCTTGATCAGGAGAAGGCCTTTGACAGGATAGAGCATGAATATCTCTTCGGGACGTTGCAAGGTTTCGGATTTGAACCGCATTTTGTGGCCCGGGTCCGGCTTTTTTACGCTACAGTGGAGTGTCTTGTGAAGGTCAATGGTGTGCTGTTGACTCCCATTCATTTTGGGAGGGGGCTCCGTCAGGGGTGCCCCATGTCTGCTCCTGTACCAATATCTGAAGGGGTTGTTCCTCAAGTTTTGGTTGCATTTTAGTCCCACGATTCTAGTGTTTGGACATAAGGCAGGGAGTGAGGAGAGCTGTTCGGGGGGGTGGGACCTCCCTGCCGGTTTGCTCCTGGGCCTAGCCAAGATGGCCATTCGTGGGTCCAGGCAGCGGGCAGTCGATGGTCATGCTAGAGTCGGCTGCCTGCCCCTCTTTTGGGCCTACGTCCGTGCGCGCGTGTCCCTGGAGAGGGAATATGCGGTGTCCACGGGGACTCTGGAGGCCTTCCGTGGATGCTGGTCACCACGTGGGGTTGAGAGTATTGTAATTAATGAATGCATTATTGTACTATAATGATTAATTTGATACATTATAACTTCTGATTGCGTTTTTGATGTGATGTATCATGCGATTGTGCTAAATAAAGTTTTGAAAAGGAAAAAAAAAGAGAGAGAAAGAGCTTGGACCATGTTGTGTGCCGGTGCCAGCCAGTGCAGACAGGAGACTCGAAATATGCAGAGGGCGTAACAGTTATTTTGTATTGTTTCTTTATTGATAATTGATAGTTTCTGTGTTTTACTTGTGTTTGCTTTAATAAATAGTTATTTGTGCTCTTCACCATGTGCTTCCTCCATTCATTGATCTGAATCCTTGAATCTGCATGTATTTCATTACAAGCAATCAGTACACCGACTTGGTTTGCAGTTCGGGGAGAGCTGCACTACCAACAATAGGACATTGAACCAAGGCACCCACTTTCTCAGGAAGATGTCTGTTCCACACCGCTGTAGTGTGCACTGTAGTGCAGCGTGCTGTATAGGAGATGCATAACACCCATCTTTGCACTGCATTCTGTGAAATACAGTTCATAACAAGAGAGCTGCATTTCAAAATAACTTTATTTATTCTAAACCGGAAGTGTTCAATGTGCACCAAAAAAAATACGGCATTTGTCACTTGAATAACTACTTTGATAAGTTCTTTAATTAGAATAAATACAATCAAATGTGCACAAAATAACATAAAACCTCTGGGCCATTAGTACGATACCATTACAACTCAATTCCGTTGTTTGCCAGAGGTCATGACTTCAGACTACAAGAGGACAAAATGTGAAACTGAGCCCAGTGTGTTTGTTAGTGGGTGGGCATTGGGAATGCAAACACAAATAAACACCCATCTCTTGGCTTCACTATTGAGACCTTTCCACCTATGTTCCTTCCTCTGGCTTCACAATTCACACCTGTTCTACCCTAATCTGACACTTTTTTGCCTTTTCAACACTGGCCTTTGTCCAACCATCTGCTAATCACCCCCACACACATCCCACCCCTTCACTCCAATATCCGCAGGTCATGGGTGCTGTAAATCTGAAGTAAAAACAGATACACTTGGGGATACTCCACAGGTCAGGCAACATCTGGAGAGAGTCACATAATCATTATTTCAGGTTGACACCTTTCAAAAGAACCTCGCCAGTTCTGATGAAAGTTTTATCAATCTGAAATATTAACTGTGTCTCTCTCCACAGATGCTGCTGGCCAGTTGAGTATCTCCAGCACACTCTGTTTTTCATCTTCAGTCCAGGTAAAGTCCATATTCCATGAACAAATTCACAAAGCATAACAGTCACAAAGGCCGGCACAGTGGTGTAGCTGTCAGAGCCACTGCCTTACTGCTCCAGAGATCTGAATTCAATCATGACCTCTGGTGCTCTCTGTGTGGAGTTTTCACGTCCTTCTTGATGGGTTTCCTCACACATTGCAAATTGTCCCAAGTGTCCCTAGTAGAATCTGGGATGAGTTGATGGGAATGGGGAGAAATTTAAATGGAATCGAGGGAGAATTAGTCTGAATTGGTGGCTGATGATCAACAGGAACCTAGTGGGCCAAAGAACCTGTTTTTATGCAGTCTAAATATATGGCCACCCAACATACAAATCTACATTTATTAGCTAGCATTTGAAAGGCATGTAGGAAGCATATAGGAAGCTTCCGTCTGTCTGGAATCTGGGACGGTCTTACAATACAATAATACTTTATTCGCCAAGTATGTTTTGCAACATACAAGGAATTTCATTTGCCAAGCCAGTCATACAAATAAAAAGCAACAGAACACACAAAACACATTTTAACATAAACATCCAGCACAGTGACTCCTCCACATTCCTAACTGTGATGGAAGGCGAAAATAAAGTTCAACCTCTTCCCTTCTTTGTTCTCCCGTGGTTGGGGGCCTTGAGCCCTCCGTTGACGGGATGATCTTACTCTCATAGCCGGCGGCATTCGGGCCCTCCGCGTCGGGGCGATCACTCCAGCACCGCCATTCAATGTGATCATGGCTGATCATCCCCAATCAGTACCCCGTTCCTGCCTTCTCCCCATATCCCCTGACTCCGCTATTTTTAAGAGCCCTATCTTGCTCTCTCATGAAAGCATCCAGAGAACCTGTCTCCACTGCCCTCTGAGGCAGAGAATTCCACAGACTCACCACTCTCTGTGAGAAAAGGTGTTTCCTCGTCTCCGTTCTAAATGGCTTACTCCTTATTCTTAAACTGTGGCCCCTGGTTCTGGGCTCCCCCAACATCGGGAACATGTTTCCTGCCTCTAGTGTGACCAAGCCCTTAACAATCTTATATGTTTCAATGAGATAACCTCTCATCCTTCTAAACTCCAGAGTGTACAAGCCCAGCTGCTCCATTCTCTCAGCATATGACAGTCCCGCCATCCCAGGAATTAACCTTGTAAACCTATGCTGCGCTCCCTCAATAGCAAGAATGTCCTTCCTCAAATTATGGGACCAAAACTGCACACAATACTCCAGGTGTGGTTTCACTAGGGCTCTGTACAACTGCAGAGGGGCCTCTTTGCTCCTATATTCGATTCATCTTGTTATAAAGGCCAACATGCCATTCGCTTTCTTCACTGCCTGCTCTACCTGCATGCTTGCTTTCATAGACTGATGAACAAGGACCCCCAGATCCCGTTGTACTTCGCCTTTTCCCAACTTGACACCATTTAGATAGTAATCTGCCTTCCTGTTTTTGCTACCAAAGTGGATTACCTCACATTTATCCATATTAAATTTCATCTGCCATGCATCTGCCCACTCCCCCAACCTATCCAAGTCACCCTGCATTCTCATAGCAGTTTCCTGATGATCCATATGAATGTGTAGGGCTGATAGGCCTGTATTTATGCTAGATTATTCTAAACCATATAACAACAATTACAGCACGGAAACAGGCCCTCTCGGCCCTTCCAGTCCGTGCCGACCATTTGTTTTCCCCTAGTCCCATCTACCTGCACTTAGACCATACCCCTCCATTCCCTTCACGTCCATATACCTATCCACTTTACTCTTAAATGTTAAAATCGATCCTGCCTCCACCACTTCTGCTGGAAGCTCATTCCACACAGCCACCACCCTCTGAGTAAAGAAGTTCCCCCTCACGTTACCCCGAAACCTCTGTCCCTTAATTCTCATGTCATGCCCTCTTGTTTGAATCTTCCCTACCCTCAATGGGAAAAAAACGTATCCACGTCAACTCTGTCTATCCCTTTCATCATTTTAAAGACCTCAATCAAGTCCCCCCTTAACCTTCTACGCTCCAAAGAATAAAGACCTAACTTGTTCAACCTTTCTCTGTAAAATAGTTGCTGGAACCCTGGCAACATTCTAGTAAATCTCCTCTGTACTCTCTCTATTTTGTTGACATCCTTCCTATAACTAGGCGACCAAAATTGTACACCATACTCCAGAATTGGTCTTACCAATGCCTTGTACAATTTTAACATTACTTCCCTACTCCTATATTCAATGCTCTGATTTATAAAGGCCAGCACACCAAAGGCTTTCTTTACCATCCTATCTACATGCGATTCCACCTTCAGGGAACTATGCACAGTTATTCCTAGATCCTTCTGTTCCACAGCATTCCTCAATTCCCTACCATTTACCATGTACGTCCTATTTTGATTTGTCCTGCCAAGATGTAGCACTTCACACTTATCAGCATTAAACTCCATCTGCCATCTTTCAGCCCACTTTTCCAAATGGCCCAAATCCCTCTGTAGATTTGAAAATCTACTTCATTATCCACAACACCCACCTATCTTAGTATCATCTGCATAATTACTTATCCAATTTTCCACCACATCATCCAGATCATTGATGTACATGACAAACAACAGTGGACCAACACAGATCCCTGAGGCACCCCACTGGTCACCGGCTTCCAACCTGACAAACAGCCATCCACCATTACTCTCTGACATCTCCCATTCAGCCACTGTTGAATCCATCTTGCTACTCCGCCATTAACACCCAAAGATTGAACCTTCTTAAACCAACCTTCCATGGGGAACCTTGTCAAAGGCCTTACTGAAATCCATATAGACAACATCCATGCTTTACCCTCATCAATTTCCCTAGTAACCGCTTCAAAAAATTCAAGAAGGTTTGTCAAACATGACCTTCCAGGCACAAATCCATGTTGACTGTTCCTGATCAGACCCTGTTTATCCAGATGCTTATATATATTATCTCTAAGTATCCTTTCCATTAATTTGCCCACCACTGACGTCAAACTAATAGGTCTATAATTGCTAGGTTTATTCTTTGAACCCTTTTTAAACAATGGAACAACATGCGCAGTTCGCCAATCCTCCGGCACTATTCCGTTTCTAATGACATTTGAAATATTTCTGTCATAGCTCCTGCTACTTCTACACTAACTTCCCTCAATGTCCTAGGGAATATCCTGTCAGGACCTGGAGACTTATCCACTTTTATATTTTTCAAAAGTGTCAGTACTTCCTCCTCTTTGAATCTCATAGTTTCCATAGCTACTCTACTTTTTCCCCTTAACTCACAGAGTTCAATATCCTTCTCCTTGGTGTATACCGAAGAAAAGAAATTGTTCAATATCTCCCCCATCTCTTTTGGCTCTGCAGATAGCTGTCCATTCTGGTTCTCTAATGGTCCAATTTTATCCCTCGTTATCCTTTTGCTATTAATTTAGCTTGCCAAAGCAACCTCATATCTTCTTTTAGCCTTCCTAATTTCTTTCTTAATTAAAGCCTGAGATCAGTACCATTCTCATTACTCACCAAGTCAAGAGTGTTTAATTGTCATATGTACCGACATGGATCAACAAAATTCTTACTGTCAGCAACATAACAGGTCTGTAAACTCAGTACTCAATAGATAACATAATAAACAAACCAAAAAAGTTTAATAAGTAAAAAAAGCATTAGTACAAAACAAAACAAAAGCCCAAAATCCATAGTGCAACCAAGACAGTTTGTAGTTCAAAGTTGAGTTGGTGTTTGTAGTGTTCAGTAGCCTGATGGTTGTTTAGTTTAGTTTAGTTTAGTTTAGAGATACAGTGCGAAAACAGGCCCTTCGTCCCACTGAGTCTGCACTGACCATCGATCCCTGCACACTTGCACTATCCTACACACACTAGGGACAATTTACACTTATACCAAGCCAATTAACCGAAGATCTCGGAGAAAACCCATGCAGGTCACGGGGAGAACATACAAATTTCGTGCAGACAGCACCTGTAGTCAGTATTGAACCCGGGTCTCCGGTGTTGCAAGCGCTGTAAGGCAGTAACTCAACCGTTGCGCCACCGTGCTTCCCGGGCAAGAAGAAAACCTTGTTGGGAGGAAGCTGTTCCTGAACCCGGGGATCGTGGGTTGCAGACTCCTACACCTGCTTTCCAATGGCAGGAGTGAAATGAGAGAGTGGTCAGGGTGATGAGGTTCCTCATTGATGCAGGCTGCCTTTTTGAGTCAGTATCTATGGTAACCACTGTTCACCACCTTTTGTAATCTCCTTCGGTGTTCAAGTTGCCAAAACAGACCTTGATGCAAACAGCCAATATACTTTCTACCGTACACCTGCAGAAGCTAAAGAAAGTATTTAGCAACATACTCAATTTTCTAAGGAAGTAGGCGTGTTGCTATGAAACAATTAATGTTAGGCTCGCAGAGTAGAGAACAAGACCAGTACAGAATGATGAGAGACATTTAGGAGTCTCTGATCTTTCCCAGCTGAAAGGAAAGGTAAGGAAAGGAATGGACAGCGGGAGACCTGCCTGGAGCTGCGGGCAACATATTCATGTGAGCACATTCGCTACAGGTGATCAATATTGTCATATTCAAAGCGAATAAAAGCAAACTTCAGCCCCAGGCTTTCCTGCATGATCTTATAAACATCTTGTAAATGGCAGCGATGGAGTTGCTCTTTCACATGTCAGCAAAAACTATGTATAAATCAGCATTTCAAAGAGCTTCCTTCATCCAACTAAAGCTAAAGGCTGAGGTGGGCATCGATGTTCTCTGCCAAATTTATTCCACTTTATTTCGAATGTTGGCTTGTTTTCTGACAAAGATAATCTGTCTTTGTTACTTCGGTTCCTGGCATTCAGTGATAATGGTACATTTGCTGAAGTCACTTGAAAGTTCAGAACTCTTAGTGGTCAAGATCAAAATTTACTACCGCTGCCAACCACTTCACAGCTGGCCTTCCATATTGCCTCAATACTATTTCAGGACCCACTTTAGTCTTCTGGACTGATAGACAAACATGTTTACCACTTGAAGCCCAATCCTCCTCACTTCAGAAGCTTACATTTATCGCTCAGTAACATGGAGCTCCCTATACCGGAAATGTTGCATTCTTTAACACATAGGTAGCTAATTCAGTTATATCCTTGTGGGGTTAAAAATACTTCCAAAGTGTAGTGTAAGTTCAGCAGAACCAACCATTGAATGGAAAATTACCTTGAATAGGGAGTTACACAATCTAGTCAACCCCACACTACAAGTTTATCTACATTTCATGCTGCCTCGGGAAATCAGCCAACATAAGTAAGGACCACTCATACACACTAGTCATTCTCACTACAGATGCTGGTTTAAACAGGTTCAAGGACAGATTCTTCCCTGTTGTTATCAGACTCTTGAATGAACCTCGCATTAGCTAAGAAAGTATCACTGATCTTTCAATCTACCACGTTACAGCCCTTGCACTATTTTTCAATCTGCAATCCCTCTATAGCTGTAACACTATATTATGCCTTTCTTTTCCATTGCACTACCTGTTGTATTCCAAAATCATTTCAGTTGTATTTTTGTATGGATGTGTTTACCTGGATGTCATGCAAAGCAACGTTTTTGACTGCATCTCGGTACAGATCTCAATAAACCAATGCCAAGTTAATTGGCAGCTATTGCCTGCAAATGCCTGGTCAATGCTGGGAACACTCTGCAGGTCAGGTAGCATATGTGAAGAGAGATACTGAGTTAACGCTACAAATCAGAAACTCTTCTTCACAAACTTTCCTGGCAAAAAATCTCTAACCTGAAACATTGGCATTGTTTCTCTCCCCACAGATGCTACATGACAAGCTGAGTGTTTTCATCATCTTGTGTTTTTGTTTCAGATTTCCAGAATCTGCAGTTTTGTTGATTTTCTAAACTGAGTCAGCAAACAGAATCAAATTTTGGACATAGTTTCCATGTTGTGTACTGTATTGTTTATTAATGTCACATTTACCAAGATACAGTGAAAACCTTTTATTTGCATGCTATCCAGTCAAAGTATGAGTATAATCATGCCACGCACACATACATCAGGTAGTGCAATGCAAAAACTACTAGTGCAGAATATAATGTAACAGCATTAAACCATATAACCATATAACAATTACAGCACGGAAACAGGCCCTCTCGGCCATTCCAGTCCTTGCCGACCATTTGTTTTCCCCTAGTCCCATCTACCTGCACTCAGACCATACCTCTCCATTCCCTTCACGTCCATATACCTATCCACCTTACTTTTAAATGTTAAAATCGATCCTGCCTCCACCATTTCTGCTGGAAGCTCATTCCACACAGTCACCACCCTCTGAGTAAAGAGGTTCCCCCTCACGTTACCTCTAAACTTCTGTCCAGTAAAGCACTCCAGTTACAGAGAAAGTGCAGATAAAAATGTACTAGGCCTGCACTGAGGTATATTGGAAGATTGAGAGCCTTTACTACCTTATAGGGGGACCATTCAGCAGTCTGATAACAATAGGGAAGAAGCTGTTCCTCAATTTACTGGCTTTCATGCTTTTATATCTTCTGCCCAACAAGAAGACAGAATGAACGGGGTGGAAAATGTCTTTATTTATGTTGGGTGCTTTCCCAAGGCAGCATGATGTGCAGATGTAGTCGATGGGGGGGGGGAGGGATGATTTGTGTAAAAGGATTGGGCTGCACCCACAACTCTCCGCAATTTCTTGTGGTTTTACGAGGAGCTGTTGCCAAATCCCGCTCTGATACATCCTGATAGGATGTTTTGCACTGTGCATCTGTAAAAGTTGGTAAGAATTAAGAGACATGGCAAATTTCCTCAGCCTTCTGAAGAAGTAGTGGTGTTGATACAAGGAAGCGCAGAAGCTGATTTACAAAAACAAAACAGAGAGCTGGAACAACTCAGCAGGTTAGGCACCCTCTCTGAAAGACATGGAAAGGCAACGTTTCAGTTGCCTATCCTTCTCAGACTTCAGAGGCTTCGCACCATCTTCACGTCGGTGATGCCAGCAGGTCAGTCAGTGCCAGTCACCCGGTGCTCGGGGGCTCTCTCCCAGCGTGACCCCGAACCGGGGGGGGGGGGGATGGCAGTCAGCGGGCCCGCCGGCTCTGCCACACCATGGGCCGCCGCCAACCAAGCCACCCGTCCACGTCCACACGCTCGGTAGAACAGGAGCTGAGACTGGGAACTACCGCCCTTGCCCCCTTCCTCTGCAACTACAAACAACCCCACTCTCCTGCTCACCTAACCCGCCCATCCCTTCACTCTGGGTATTGAAGGCGCTTCTGGTCTGCAGTGTGCAATAGTCATCAAAATACACTGCATCTTTAGAAAGGAAAAATACAAAATATGTCAATCCCACTGGATAGGCCTTAGTCATGGTGCTGTACAACACGGAAACAGGTCCTTCGGCCCAGCTTGTCCGTACCGTCCAAGTTGGCGTCTCGGGGTAGTTCTATTTGCCTGCTTGTGGCCTATAGCCCTCTAAACCCTACCCATCCATTTATCTGTCGTTCATAACCTCAAGAAAACTTGTGCTTCAGTTTCCTGGGTCCAACTCAGAGAGAAGTCTCCCCCCCCTTTCCAGGTTTAATCGCTCCACTGTTTATAATGCTCTCTGCATTATGAAGTCCTTGACAGTGAACCCCATGGGCAATCACTACCAAAGTGTCTTCTCGCACAGTCAGTACACTTGTCTCCCATACTAAGTCACCCCAACCCCCTCCCCCCCTCCACCTTTCCCACCCAACTCCAGTCCCGTCCCGACCCCCTGGGAAACTGAAGGGAGCGACAATCAACTGCCACGGATACAAATAATGTCATACACAAGAAAGGGCAGATGCTGGTTGACAAAAAGTGAACACACGGTGCTGGAGTAACACAAAGATGCAGCAGAAATTTGGAAACGTCATCCCGTCACCCTTTCCTTCTCTCCAGAGATGCTGCCTGCCCGCTGAGTTAAAGGGTGCCCTCGGTAGACTCGCGAATCACTACGGTCAACTCACGGGCTACTACGTTCTTACAACGAGTTTAAATGTTTCAAATGTTAACTTCAAGAATAAATTTGACTCGTGGAAAACTTTAAACATGTTAAAAGATGTTTAAACATGTTTAAAGTTTTGCAAGAGTTAATAAGTTTCCTGGATACCTGCCGTTAGCGCCATGAGTCGCTAAGTTGCGTCCACGAGTTCCGACGTCCCCGCTACGTTCATTGTACGTGATTACCACTAGTTTAATTTGTTTTAAACTCGGGGTCACTCATGGGTCGACTCGCACCGTGAGACAGGGGTTTATATATGATTACAATCAAGTCACCCACAGTGTACAGATACAGGATAAAGGTATAATATTTAGTGCAAGATAACATCCTCTTAAGTCTGATTACAGATAGTTCAAAGGTCTCCAATGAAGTAGATAGGAGGGCGAGACTGCATTCTAGCTGGGGAGAGGGTAGATGAGTTGCCTGAGAACAGGTAACAGATCAGATTTAAATCCCTGCAGCCATACCACATCCATTCTGATTAGTAATAAACAATTAAACAGTTAAGATGGGGAAACTCTGAGAAAATAAATTCTTAACATAGACAGCACCTAAATGCTAAAATTTATTATGTTCAGCAGGAATTGCTGAATAAATAATCAATGTTTACCTCCTTTTGCAGATGCCCCAAATCACAGAAGCCAATCAGTGGTGTTGATGCGCTTCCTTGACTGCAGCTTCAAGCTGGCCAATCCAGGGCAAATTATTCTTGATATTTATGACTAGAAACTTGAAGGTCTCGCCCATCTCCACTTCGGCAACATCTGAGCCATCTGCCAGGACTGAGCCATTTACCAGGAGATATTTACATAGACAGTAGTAGTTTAAAACAGATGAGTAACGACATATTTGCTGCCACTTTAATCTAAATACCCAGCATTGTTCAACCAGTTCTCAGATGTCCCTGTGCATGAATTGATACAAAGCATGTTGTTGCCTTTCCGGCCAAAACAGATTAACCAAGGAGAAAATATTTTGAAATTAAATCACTAAGTTTTGTGTTGGAGACACTTGTGTTTGAGTCGCAGCATTGTTGGGCATTGTTGGGCATTGTTGGAAGGAATCCATAAGGAGCTCCAAAAACATACAGGAAGCGTGATTGTCCATTTTGCCAAGCTCAGCAAGTTCAGTTCCCATTGAAGAGACTGTACAGAGGTGAGTACAACCGGAATTACATATCCTCAGCAATAAAAAAGCAGACTGCTCAAAGAACTCAGCAACACAGGCAGCATCTGTGGAGGAAAATAGCCAGTCGACATTTCAGATCGGGACCCTCCTGTGGGACCATATTGTTGCATACTTGTGTTTAGTGCTACCAATCAAAGGCATACGTCTCCTCCATTCTTTAAGCTCCTCAGCAACAAGCCTGGGAGGACCATGTGATGGGAGACATATTGCAAACTAACACAGTTTCATCCTGATTATTTTAAGCTGGGAAGTATAGATACCATACCGATAAGATTTACTCTCCTATAGCGGCCACAGTGCAATCTAAGGAATATGAGCTCTTCATGGGGTTAAGAGTGGTAGTGGGAAAAATGCTAGAGTGGGAAACATCGGTAGTGGGAAAAATGCTAGAGTCAGTTATTAAAGATGGGATAGCAGCACATTTGGAAAGCGGTGAAATCATTGGACAAAGTCAGCATGGATTTATGAAAGGTAAATCATGTCTGACGAATCTTATAGAATTTTTCGAGGATGTAACTAGTAGAGTGGATAAGGGAGAACCAGTGGATGTGTTATATCTGGACTTTCAGAAGGCTTTCGACAAGGTCCCACATAAGAGATTAGTATACAAACTTAAAGCACACGGTATTGGGGGTTTAGTATTGATGTGGCTAAAGAACTGGCTGGCAGACAGGAAGCAAAGAGTAGGAGTAAACAGGTCCATCGCTCACATGCACATACTAACGTCCCCCCTTGATATTGGAGAGAGAGTTCTAACTCCCTAGTACTAACGAAGTATGGCAGGGAAACCCTCTTAAATCTAAACTCTAGGGCAAACTGAGACTTTTTAAATGCTGTACTCACTGATCCAGCATGGCCAGCAGAGATCAACAAAAGCTGCTGTAACAACTATGGCATGGAGGATGCAGTATAATGTGGATAAATGTGAGGTTATCCACTTTGGTGGCAAAAACAGGAAAGTAGACTATTATCTGAATGGTGGCCGATTAGGAAAAGGGGAGATGCAACGAGACCTGGGTGTCATGGTACACCAGTCATTGCAAGTAGGCATGCAGGTGCAGCAGGCAGTGAAGAAAGTGAATGGTATATTGGCATTCATAGCAAAAGGATTTGAGTATAGGAGCAGGGGAGGTTCTACTGTGGTTGCACAGGGTCTTGTTGAGGCTACACCTGGAGTATTGCGTACAGTTTTGGTCTCCTAATCTAAGGAAAGACATTCTTGCCATAGAGGGAGTACAGAGAAGGTTCACCAGACTGATTCCTGGGATGGCAGGACTTCCATATGAAGAAAGACTGGATAGACTCGGCTTGTACTCACTGGAACTTAGAAGATTGAGGGTGGATCTTATAGAGACATACAAAATTCTTAAGGGGTTGGACAGGCTAGATGCAGGAAGATTGTTCCCGATGTTGGGGAAGTCCAGAACAAGGGATCACAGTTGTTCAGCCATGATCATATTGAATGGCGGTGCAGGCTCGAAGGGCCGAATGGCTTCCTCCTGCACCTATTTTCTATGTTTCTATGTTAAGAGCATCTGAATGAGTGTTCCTTTGTGTTCTAATGACATGCCCCAGTCTCTCCACTCCTCAAGATAGACATTGTAATTTCTCCCACCATGCATTTTAATGGAGAAATGTGAACTGGTCAGGGGCAGTCAGCAATCTGTACAAAGACTTAGCTGCATGCTTTAAGGAGAAAATTACTGCTGTAGAGTGTGGGGTTTGGTATTATTTCACTATCCAGAAAATGCTTGATAAAGTTCCAGACAAAATACTCTGAACAACATGATGCTTCTGGAGTTGGCGGTGACATTATGACATACCTAAACTATTACTGAAGAGTAAGAGAGGGAAGACAGAGAAATTAATATGGATTCTGTTTAGCAGGAAGGGACTAGTAAGGCCCTCGATTACCTGTTCTAAAGCCACTGATTTTCACAGTGGTTGTACATGACGTTGCTGATATATAGAATGCCGAATCTGCTGATGACACCCAGATGGGTCACCGGTGAGCGGCGCTGGTGGGACATTCATGGGTCGGCACAGTGCTGGGTGGGATTCACTGTTGGCAAAGGTGGTAAAAACGCTGGACTCCAAATCAGGATATTTTCCTAATGATGGAAAACCAGGTGTTTGGGAGGAACATGAGTCTTGCATCCAAGTGCAGAAATGATTAAAGATAGTAAGATTAAATGAGAACTTACCAGTTTGAAGTTTGATCTTTATTTTATGAGGCGTTGCGATGAGGGATTACGTGAAGAACCCCGTACAGCCGTGAGTGCGTCAATCTTCAAAGCAGCAGAGTGAAATCACAGGTAACAATGACTGAAGTATAATGGTAAGATAACAAAGACTAGAACTACCAGATGAAATCTATGAGGGTTGGGATCGGAGGGCACATAATCCCTCATCGCAACTCCTCATAAAATAAAGATCAAGCTTCAAACTGGTAAGCTCATTTAATCTTACTATTTTACTTCGGAGTCACGTGAGTGACTACATGAAGATTTCAAAGCACTGTGATTTCATGCCGCAGACCCAAATCCGGCATTCACACTGCATCGATTGACTCAAAAGTCGTTAACAATCAATAATGCATCAATAATAACATTTGTTAAATGAATAACAGTTTATTTACAAACAAAACCAATACAAACCCCTCTAACTCAGTGGGAAACAATAACAGAACTCAAAACAGAATCAGCAAACACCCCCAGCCTTGAAATCGGCTTGTGATAAAACCTTTGAAAGCTCAGCTCACTTGACCATCCTGCGGCCACGAGGATATGGTCTATTGGCACGTCCATCGCCCTTGCCGCGGAAGTTGATGCCGCCCTGGTGGAATGAGATTTGAATTTATCAGTATCAATCCCAGCACTTCCCAGAACCTGCTTTAGCCACCTTGAGATTGTTTGCACCGACACCTTACTGTGTGGTTTTTTGTAGCTAATAAATAATGCAGCCTCTGTTCCTCGTAGGGCTCTGGTGGCCTCAATGTAACGAGATAAATGTGAAACTACACACAAGCGATCATCTGTGGGGTATGCTGAAAACACAATCTTACATCCTGTCATGCCTATTCTACTATGTTTAAGCAAATCATAGGCATAAAATATAATGGCATCTGCCGATACATGCATTCTGCCTAGCCATAGCTTTTGCAATGTTTGCACACGTTGGGCTGAAACCAACGCCATAAGCATGATCACCTTCATGGTTAATTTGGCTAGAGATAGGCTTGCAACAGGAGCCCATTGGCGAAGAAGCATAAAAACCTCACTCACATTCCAAATACTGGCATACTTGGGTTTAAGAGGATTAGAATTGAAAACTCCCTTCATAAATCGAGAAACTAACGGATGTGACCCTACTGATTGTAACTCTGAATTCATGGGTAAATAAGAAGACAAAGCACTTCTGGCTGTATTGATCGCACTGTAACTTAATTTTAGATCAAAATAAAGAGTGGACAAGAACTCCAATACGTCTGTGATCCCTGCAGTTTGATATGAGATATTCTGCTGTAGACAGAATTCCTCCCACTTCCTTATCGAGGTGATGTACTGCTTCTGGGTACTATCCCTGCAGGCCGACGTGAGAACATCCACAGTACGATCAGACAGTCCTCTCCCCAGGTATGGCCTCCTTAAAATCTGAAAATTAACAGATCAATACGATCATGTAAAGGATGTTGATCGCCAGTTACTGGATTTACCAGTAGATTTTTATGCTTGGGAATAATCATTTGAGGCTGACTAGCCACTTGTAATACGAGAGGAAACCATGGTTGTGTAGGCCAATCCGGCACTACCAATACCCCTGAAGCGGAGTCCTGCTTGATCTTTTGCAAGCATCTACTGATGAGACAGAATGAAGGAAATGCATACACAAACATTCCACCCCAATGCAGCGAGAATGCATCCACCGCTGCTGCACCAGGATCTGGTTCCCATGAAACATATCTGGGCAACTGATGGTTTAATCTAGATGCAAACAAGTCAATATATGGCATCCCATACTGAGCAATCACTTGATTAAATATGTCCTGATTTAACATCCATTCTATGTTATCATTGAACTGGCGTGACCTAATGTCAGCTACAGCGTTGATTCTACCTGGCAAATATATTGCTGAAAGCCAGATGGTCACTCACGTGACTCTGAAGTAAAATTGCTGGATGTGTATGTTAAACATAGAAAGTGCTCACTGGAATGTTGGCCTGTGTCGTACGGGGGAAGCAGTTAGGTTATAACTGAGCAGAGCTGCGATTGCCATCTCTGGAGGGATGCGTTTATTTCTGCACGCTCAGAGTGGATACAGGGCTGCAGTTCTCGCAGAAGAGTGTCTTGCTCAAAATGATAGTGAAGGGTGGAGCCAAAGGTTCCTTTCTCTTGAGCACAGAAGTTTAGCAGATAAAGTGATAAAATGCATTTAAAGCGAGGTAAACCATTTCTTTTGGGGATGTGGAAATTGAGTAACTATAAACGTAAGGTTCATTGGTCAGGGTAATGTTGGGCAGCACTTCGTCCATCAATGGGTAGCGGAATCTGGAACATTCTGCACACCATGTGAGGACATGAAGTCAGCTAACTCAAAGAGTGGAGGGCTCCAAGATCGACAGTGGAATAAATCAGAAGGAATGAATGGGGCAGTAGCATAGGATAGGAAGTGGCAGACTGACAGTCATGGTGTGATAGGCCAAGGCAGAGGTGGAAATGAAAACGTGAAATTTACAGAATCTCCAGGCTGTAAAAAAAAAAATCAAAGCTTAATTATCTTTTTTTGAATGCTCGTAGCATTTGCAACAAGATAGATGAGTTGACAGCACAGAGAGCGACATATGACTGCAATGTAGTAGCTATTACAGAGACAAGGTTGCAGGGTGATCAGGTCCGGGTGTTCAGGTTCCATGTTATACACTGTTCCAAAAGGATAGGCCAAATAAGAAAAGACGATGGCTGATAATGTTAATCAAGGAAAGTAGTAGAGCGGTACTGAGTTGTGATAGAAAGACAGCGAATAGTTGATGTGGAAGCCATGATTAGCAGGAGGAGAAGGCGCGGGTGCGAGTGGACTATAAATTCCCAAGATGTGACCTCTCCATAGGTCACTGCATACATGGGGAAATATCAGGGGCATGTTTGATGAGAATACCAATTATCATGGGAGATTTTTATTCACAATTTGATTGGACGAACCAAAGTGTCAAGGATACTGTGCAAGAAGAATTATGGAGTGCTCTGGGGATTGGTTTCTAGAGCAGTACATTTTGGAATACTTGGTAACAGGCCATTTTAGATTTGGTCTTGTGTAATGACGGAGGATTAATAAAGGGTATTGTTGTCAAAGATTACCTAGCAGTAGTGAACACAATACGATGGAATTCTAGATGCAGTTTGACGATGAACTCCATAGGTCTATAACTAAAGACCATATTAAATAAGGGCAATTCCAATGATATGAAGGAGGAGTTGCCTCAGGGGATCAGATTAAACAAGCTGAAAGAGAGGTTAGCGGAACGACAGAATTTAGAGATATAATAAGGAAACAAGCCCTTCATCCCAACATGTCCACGCCGGCCATCAATCACACATTCACACTAGTTCCATGTTATCCCACTTTCACATCTACTCCATACACACTAGGGGCAATTTACAGAGGCCAATTAATCTACAAACCCACATATCCTAGGGATGTGAGAGGAAACCAGAGAGAGGAAACCCATGCAGTTACAGGGAGAACGTGCAAACTCCACACAGGCTGCACCTGAGGTCAGGATCAAGCCCAGGACTCTGACGCAGTGAGGCAGCAGTGTTACTGGCTGTTCCACGGTGCCGATGCGAACAATGGCAGAAAACAGCAGGTCTATAATGAACGGCAAGTGTTTATCCCAAACAAAACAGGGATTCTACGAGAAAGAGGCACAATCTGTGATTAAGAAAAGAGGTGAAGGATAATGAAAAATTAGGATATACAAAGTGGCGAGGGTTGGCAATAGATGGGATGAGCTTAGGATCTAGCAGCAGAAGACTAACAAGCTCATAAGAAGGGAGAAACTGAACTTTAAGAGAAAACTTGCATGTAGTATAAAAATGAACTAAAGGTTTTGATGGAAATATAAATGGAAAAAGGTAGCAAAGATAAATATGTGGCTGCTCATGAGCCAGGATGATGATCTACAAAGAAATGCAATCAAAGAAATGGCAGATCTGTTTTTTTGCAACAAATTTCACTTTTTTCGTTTTTATGCAACACAGGGGTCTAAAATCAGACAAATCCCCAGAATGCAGAGGACTGCATATCTGTTTTTTTTTATAGGAAGTGGCTGCAGAGGGAGTGAATCCATTGGTTGAAATGTTTATAATTCACTAATCTCCAGGAGGGAAACAGCCAATGCGACTCCTTTGTTCAAAATCAGAGAAGGGCAGAAAGCAGCAAAGTACAGGCCAGTTAGTTTAACATCTCTTTGGCAAGATGCTAGAGTCAATAGTCAAAGAGGAAATAGCCAATCATTCAGGAAAGCTGAATATAATTCAACCTGATCCACATGGTTTTATTAAAGGTAAATCATATTTGACAAATTTTCTCAACTTCATTGAGGGTGTAAAAGGAGGGTTTGTTGGAGGGGTACCTGTGGATGTAGTACATTTAGATTTCCAAAATGTATTTGACAAGATATCACACAGGAGGCCGATTTATAAATTAAAAGCCCATGGTTATGGAAGTGTGTTAGAAAAGATTAAAAATTGTCTGTCTATGACTGCGAAAGCTAATTAAGTCACTTTTAACCTGGCCACAACTGGCCAACCTTACTAAAGTGTTCCTGCAGACACAAAAGCGACTGCTAGTCAGATGCTCAGCAGATCAGGCAGCAAGATGATTGAGAAGAACAGCCAACTTTTTGGATCAAGACCCTGAATCAGGACTGAGAGCGCAGACAGGGGAGGTTGAGGTTGCTGATAAATGGAATTAGCTAGAAAGGAATGATGGGCAGATGGAGCTGGGTGAGGAAGGGAACAATCTGGGTGAAATACTCATTTACACTGATATCACATTGCTGCCTTGTATGGACCCCAGTATGTGTTCTTGGTATCTCTGCCAAAGAATGTGTTTATGGATGGACAGGATGTAACTGGGAGGCAGCTGTCACAAATGCAGCCAATTGGCATCTGAATTGCATGCAGCTGCATGTGCGGCTCGTGCCAGGGGTCAGGTGCAATATCGCAGCACCAGGCCCAGCACACGAGGAGATTCCAACAAAAAGGTGCAGTCAAGTTATATTCCAGAGGATTGAGGAATTTGAGTCAGTGATGGGAAAAGGGTTAGAACAGGAAGTGGCAGGAATTTAGAAGGATGAGGGGGACTCATTGAAACTTACCGAATAGTGAAAGGCTTGCATAGAGTGATTGTAGAGCAGATGCTTCCACCAGTGGGAGATTCCAGAACCAGAGGCCATAGCCTCAGAATAAAAGGACGTATCTTTAGAAAGGAGATGAAGAGAAATTTATTTCGTCAGAGGGTGGTGAATCTGTGGAATTTTTATTTTTGGATGGATATCAATGGTGGACATTGAAGGTGGAGATTGACATATTCTTGATCAGTAAGGGTGTCAGGGATTATGGGGAGAAGGCAGGAGAATCAGGTTGAGAGTGAAAGATAGATCAGCCATGATTGAATGGCATAGTAGACTTGATGGGCTGAATGGCCTAATTGTGCTCCTATAACTTATGAATTCATTAACTTCCAAGTACTCAGCAGATAGGGCAGCATCTGTAGAGAGAGAAAGTTAAACCTCAAGGCAATGAGCTTACACCTGAACCATGCTGATGAAAAAGCCGTGGACTGAAACATTAGCTCCATATCTATTTCCACAATTGCTGTCTGACCTGGTGAATTGTTGCAGCATTTTTTAGTTTTATTGCCACGATGGAGAGGGTTGATTCAGGCCAGGAGCAAGCAATAAACTAAACAATCAACAGACTAGGAAGAACTCTCCCCACCACCCAACTGCAGATGAACCCAGTTTGCCCAAGGTGAAAAGTCAAGTTTACCATTAACTGCACAAATCAGCCCCTTTTTACCTTTACTTAATTTAATGCTGGAAGTTACCCACTCTATCCCCAGGGATATAACACCCTGTGAAAATCAATTGTGCTCCATCTTGCCTCACAGTCTCAACTAGACCGGACCTTGCCTAAATTAAAGCAAGTGTTCCGAGGCAGGTCTGAGGTAACTACCGTAATTACTTTTTTTTTGCTTAATTATTTCCCCTTGTACAAAAGCAGTCACTTGTTCCCCTGGAACTGATTGGATCATATGGATCCTTTCTGCAATAAACATCCTCCCAAACAGGCTGTACAAAGAAATCCACATCTGTTCTCCTCCAATATGAAACAGCGCTGACAGGCAGTGAAACAGGAGAGCCTTGCTTCCAGACAAGAGGAATGTAGTAATGAAAAACACTCACTTAAAAAGGTCAGGCAGTCTAAAAATAAACCAGGAAAGCTTGTTTTTCTAGACAGAGTCTGCAAACCGCAATCCTCGCCGCTTTTTCTTCCGCAAGAGACTGATTGGCTTTATTGAAGCAAACACTCGGCACATATATCACATCCACATTAGGACAGGGAGCTAATAAAATTCCTCATTCACCAACCAGTCCACTTGAAAATTTCCTTCAGCGTCACCAATAATTTGTGTGTATTAAAAACATTGCCTTTGAAATAAGCACAACTGCTTCTTGGGAATGTAATTTGATATATTAGGTGAACAAATTGGTTGGTCTGATGAAAGATCCTTCAGAGAACAAGATGGAGAGTTTAAGGAGGAAGCTTTGAAAGTTAGGACCGGGCCGTTGAAGGAATCGGTGAAGGAGTTAATCAAAGCACAGAATGACAACAGGTCGGGATTGGAGGAACACAGAGGGTTGTATGGCTTGGGGCAATCACACAGACAGGAGCACTGAAGATATGGACAGGTTTGAACAGGAGATCAGGATTTTTTTAAATTTTAGCATTGGTTATGTTGGGGTGCACATTGAATAGGGTCTGGTGTGGGTTCGGATATTGGAATAGTGTATGTTGTCATGGTTGCTGAGAGTGGTGAGTCTAAGGGAAATGCTTGGGGCTTGGTTTCAGGGTTAGCAGATTTCAAAAAGAGAGCCTTTTTGCTGACACAGGCAGCAAGTTATTTGGAAATAGTGGTCTAACCAAGCTTACACTCTATTCAGCAGGTACCATCAATCAGCAATATATTGCAGGAGAAGCTTGCATCACTCTTGTATCAGTAAGTAGATACAAGGAACTCCTAATGCTGGTTTACAAAAAAAGACATGAGGTACTGTAGTGAGTCAGGCAGCATCGCTGGAGGACATCATTAGGCGATGTTTCGGTTCAGGAAGAAGGGTCCCGACTGAAAAGGTTGCCTATCCATGACAGTCTGAAGAAAGGCCCTGACCCAAAATATCATCTATCTATGAACTCCAGAGATTCTGCCTGTCCCGTTGAGTTACTACAACACTTTGTGTCTTCAATCAGCAGATTGTGGCTTTGCATTCAGCTCTCAGACTCCTGAATGGAAAATCCTATTCTGATGCTGCAACACTGTTGAGATAATGCTATACTGTCAGAAATCCACTTTTGGATGTGACATCAATTGAGGCCCGGTCTGCTTTTTTGAAGGGGCACGCTGTCAGAAAGACTGATGACTTACAGTATACCTCTGGTCTTGGCCAGCAGAACTGCAGAAAAGACATGTGCTGATCCTTGCAGGAGGTGGTATAGTAAAGTGAGCTGTTGGAGTCAATGGGTTTGCGAACCCCCCTCCCTTTACCCCTTCATCCCCCCCTCATTCCACTCCCCAGTCCCCTTACACCCATATCCATCCCTCTGACTTTACATTCTACTCCTTCTGTTCTTCATTGTTTGACACCATTTAGTCTGTTTTTCACCTCTAGTCTTTGTCAGAACCTCCACCCTCTACTGGTCGCCCCCACCTCATCACCTGTATCTATCACTTGATTTTTCCAGTTTTGTCTCCTCTACTCCATTAGTCTAAAGACGGGTCCAGACCTGAAACATTGTTTGTCCATTTCCTCCATTGATGCTTCGTGATCTGCTGAGCCTCCAATACTGTTGTTTGCTAAAGGAAAATCAATGTGTTCAGTGCCAATTCTGCATGTGGGTGCAGGATTTGAGGGGCATATTTCCTACTCTATAAATGACCCAAGGGACAGGCTTTCACACAGAGAGTCTTAGGTTTGTGAAAGAAGTTGCCAGAAGAAGTGGTAAATGTGGATACTATTATAACATTTAAAAAACACGGATAGGTTCATGGATAGGAAAGGTTGAGAGGGAAACTAGTCAAATGCAGGTAAGTGCGGGTGGAATGCAGCATAGAGTTGCTGCCTCTCAGCACGAGAGACCCCAGTTCAATCCTGACTGTGGGTGCTGTCTGTACGGAATTTGTGTGTTCTCTCTGAGATGGTGTGGATTTTCTCTGGGTGCTCCGGTTTCCTCTCACTTTCCAAAGACATGCAGGTTTGTAAGTTAATTGGCTTCTGTAAATTGTGCCTCGTGTGTAGGCTAGTGCTAGTGTACAGGGTGACATTGTCGCAGTGGGCTGGAGATCCTGTTTCTGCTCTGTATCTCTAAAGTAAACTAATACAAATGGGATTAGCTCAGGTCGGTATGGATAACTTGGGCCAAAAGCCCTGTATCTGTGCTGTACAACTCTACGACTCTGTCCAGTGGTGAGAAAGGAGAGAGTCAAGGTGAACATAAACTCTGCAACAAGAATAGCCCTGGTCCACGAGCAATGGACGGAGGTCTTCCTGCAGAATACCACAGAATTCTGGGATGGCCACCTTGGAAAACCGGAGCTTGGGAAAGCATTGCTCATTACACAATCCGGAGTAGGATGTGGTGTTTCCAAAGACTGTGTGGCCATGCAGCCTTTGTTGCTGGCCATGTGTTCACAACTTCCCCAAGGACCTGGGCCACCCTGAGTGCTCTGCATGAAATAGAGCGCTTCTAACTGGGTTGCCACCAAGCCAATCGCTGATTGAGTATTGTGAGATATAGGTTGTGCTCACAATCACTACTCAGAGACTAAATCATGGAAACAAGAAATGCTTTATTTGCGAGTCTGCAGAGTCGGGTGCCTCTCCAAGTTGAGACACCGAAGTCAGGAAAGTAAAGCCCCTTTATACACACAATTCTACATTTAACCTCCCCTTCTGGCCTTCCCCAATCAGAGCTCTGATGTGCACAGTCTATAGGTACGTCCCCCCAGTACCTCCCACGTCATACATCGCATGTTCATGGTAATGAGCAGTTTCTTGACCAGGGGTGTGTTAGTAATATTCATTTATTTAATTAAGCATGCTCAGTTGTAAATGACCTGCTCCAGTTTGCTCCCCTCCAACTGACCTGTCTCAGTTCTCTTGTATCTGAATTAAAAGCTAGTCTCTACTGACAATCCATCACTCGTCTCTACTGATATGGGACGCATCCATCACTCCCCTTCTACCGCTATACAATGCCATCAATCCTTACTCAAGGACAGTTCTGGAAACTTCATCCACAGCATTCAGAATCCTTTCCCTGACCTCTATTGGTTAGAATCCTCTCCTGAGCCCCTACAATAGTGGGGTTTTATCACTTTATCCCTCACAGTATCTCACCAAAAAAATATCGACTGTGCAGCGTGTTCACTGTATTTGCCAAGATGTCTGGGCAGCGGTAGTTGTTTCTGGAAGTCCCCTTTCAGGTCTCCGCATATCAGCAGGGTGTCCCATTGAGGGAGCAAATAATGTTGAAAACTAACAAGATAGTTTCCAGGCTTTACTGAGATTCTTCCTGAACAACTGCGAGCATTCTGCTCCAAAGTATGGGTGAAACTGGGCTTTAGGACAATAACAACTTAAAATTGAGTTTCCTGACATGATCTGATGGAAACAAAGAACTGCCTTTTCGGGTTTATAGTAAAGATAGACACAAAGTGCTGGAGTAACAGCGGGTCAGGCAGCATCTCTGGAGAAAAAGAACATGTGACGTTTCATGTCGGGGTTCTTCTTAGTTGAGGCAGCTATTATAACAACATTTAAAAGACATTTGGATGGGTATATGGCTAGGAAAAGTTTAGAATGTGGGCCAAATGCTGGCAGGTGGGACTATGCCTATGCTGGTGCATATTGGTCGACATAGGCAGGTAGGGCCAAAGGGCCTGTTTCCATGCTGCATGACGCTATATCTATAACTGTTCCACTTTATCTCAAGGCAATTTTCAACACAGCACTATTCTATGTTGAATCGTGTGAACAAAGTTTCTCCAAAATGTTCTCATTAAAAGCCAACAGAATTTATTTAAATTACAAGGAAATGAAGGAACAATAGCTATGTCTCATGGAAGGAAGTAATTTTATGGACAAATAAATGCTGACAATACCACTAGGCACAAGCTTAATGTGACTTAAATGGCATTCCTCTGGCTGTTTTTTTTTTTTAACAAAGCCATAGATCTGCTTACTTGAAGTGGCTTCCTGGCCCTACACAGTGGTGGTAGAGAAAGTGCATTTTGAGCAGTGAACATGTGGGGAGAATAAAATGACATTAGTAGATATGAAATGGGAATAATCTCTGCTAGGCTAATAACTAATTCTTTCCCTCTCAACATATTATTACTCACCAATAAATTTTACTTCAGAGTCACGTGAGTGACTTCGTGAAGACCCCGCCAGCACGCATGCGCGACATATCGTCGCGCGCATTAGCATCGACAAGCTGGGGGGGGGGAGTGCGCTCTCTCCACCAGCTCCTTCATAAGGACCGTCAGGTAAGTAGAAACCTTACACCTACAGGATGGAGAAAGGGAAACGGAAGGCAATGCTCTCCAGGAGCCGCGGGGCATCGACCAGCCAGCAGCCTTTGTCACCGGAGCTGCAAGCACCACCGGCAGCTTCGAGACGGTCGGGGGCAAGAATGCGGAAGTCAGGCACTCCCGTTACACCAGCGCCCGACTCATCACCTGAATGGTTTACCGCACCGGAGCTGGAGCCTGCTGACCCAGACTTCGAGCCCCCATCCCCCAGGAAGAAGGGGGGCAAACAGGTACGTGGGAAGGAGCCTCGCTCGTCACCAGCGACCTCACCCTGAGTTCCAGCAGACCCACGGGGACTGGGCCGGGGGACAGCTGCGCTGCAGGGGAGCCCTGCAGCTGCACTCCGCCACGTACAACTGCCAGGGATCTGTCGTAGGGCAGTCTGGCAGAACTACTGCTGCGTTGAGCAGGCCTGCAGGAGCAGGTGCTGCCGGCAAAACACCTCGTCAGGCTGCGGTCAAGGGCGGTGGTTGCAGCAGTAGACGGTCGGTCAGCTTAGCTCTGGGAGCGGCCGACCGTGCGCCTCCACGCCGATTATTGGGCGACAGTGGAGGTAAGCCTGCACGGACTCCGGGGAGCCAGGTTCCGGGGGTCAGCGCCAATCCAACTCACCTGCCTTCGTACCAGACAGGTGGGCCGCCACAGTCTGCGAGAACACAGACTAGCGGAGAGTCCGTGCGGGAGTCGTATGAGCCTACTCGGGCGGTAGGCCACGACGACCTGCCATTGGACCCTAGTCAGCACCTTATTGAGGTGTGGTCCGATGGTGGAAGCCCCAGTGAGTTCGCAGGGCCTGGGGAAGTCGGCTTGTCCGCTGCAAATAGCAGGGACAGTCGCATTGAGCAGTTGGAGCTCTTAGTGGAACAACTCCTCCAGCCGGACAGGGACAGGGACCGGGATGAATGGGTCTCGCAGGCCTCTACAAGCCATGCCAGGAGTCCACTCAGCCTCTCGTCTTCACCAGCCAGAAGTGCCGGCAGTTGCCCGGCCGCTGTTTTCGACAACGACCCGGGACTGCCGGAGACCGCAGAACCAGAGCACGAGGAGGATATGCTGGACGTGGTGGGCAAATTTGCCACGGCCACACAAACTGGGGAAGCCCTGCACCACAAACTGGCGGGCACCATTGATTACCTGACCACTCACCAACTTCAGGGTCAGGTACTCAATGAGACAATGGAGAAAATAAAACCACCTGAGAACTGCATCAACCTCAGTGTTCCCCTGGGCAATGCTCAGATCTGGGGACATTTGAGCACAGCCACCAAGATGCAGGATGTCCGTCTCCAGCGTATCCTGAAGCTCCTATCCATGGGCAAAACGGCGTATGCTAGGACCCTTGATGGGGACAATGTGTCCAGCGAGCAACTTTATGGCTCTGGCACTCTTATGCAACGTCCAGTACGAAATCAACTGCCTGTGCAAGAGCTCCATAAAGCCCACTCTCAACCCCAAATACCGCTCCACCGCCTCATCAACTGTTTGGAACAGATCTATCCAAACAAGTGAAGGAACTAGACGAGGAGGCCAAAACAGCGGGCCTTATGAAACCTCCTCCGACTAGACCCCACCCATACCACCGGCAACAACCATACACCAACTGGAAACCACGTCAGCCGGATAGTACGCCAAGGACCTATCCCCCTCCACTTCCCCAACCACAGCGGCCTTTTTTATGGCAAGGCCAACAGCGGCTTGCATGGAAGATGCGGCCACCATCCCGACAACCTCCACAACGTCCTCCCAAAATGCCATACGCCAGGACCCGCCGTTAACCATGGAGGTAAGGGGGCCTGGTTCCTCTCAGACAGTAGCATCCCTTCCTGCACAAATTGGTGGACGGTTGCGGGCCTTTTGGGGAATTCGGGACACTATCACCACTGACGAGTTTATTTTACAAAGTGTTCAAGGTTATGTCATAGAATTCATTGATGGTCAAAATCCCCCTACCCAGCATTCGCCTCATCGAAAATTTACACTCTCTCAAAAAGAGGTTGAAGCAGGACATGCCGAAATTTTACGGCTTGCCGCAAAAGGGGTGATTGGGAAAACAACGCACGAACCCCTTGAGTTTGTGTCCAACATATAACCATATAACCATATAACAATTACAGCACGGAAACAGGCCCTCTCGGCCCTTCCAGTCCGTGCCGACCATTTGTTTTCCCCTTCTTCACCAAACATCTTCACCAAAACCAAAAAAGATGGGGGGTGTCGAATTATTATAGACCTAACTGAGCTGAACACTTTTGTACAATATACCCACTTTAAAATGGATACCTTTGAAACAGCCAAGCAGATGCTTTACCCGGGGTACTTTATGGCCTGCATCGATTTAAAAGATGCATACTATACAGTGCCCATCACTGAATCTCACAGAAAGTTTCTGAAATTTGTCTGGAAGGAACAGTTGTGGGAATACAAAGCATTGCCCAATGGTCTCACCACAGCCCCCAGACTATTTACTAAATTAGTGAAACCTATATTGGCCCTCCTCTGACAACAAAATTACATTGTCATGGCATATTTAGATGATATCCTTATTGTGGGTCAGACCCTCCAATTGGCTATACGGGAAGTTACAGCGACTAAATCTTTATTCGAGAAGCTAGGATTTGTAATCCATCCAAACAAGTCTAAACTGCACCCCTCTCCAATTATAGATTATTTGGGGTTCACCCTAGACACAACCTTCATGATGATCACCATACCAACCAACAAAGCTATAGCTATAAAAGAAGCGTGCCACAGCCTTGCTTGCGCCAGGGTACCGACCATCCGGCAAATGGCAAAAGTAATAGGGAAACTGGTAGCTACATTCTCAGCTGTGCAATTCGGCCCGTTACATTACCAAAATTTACAAAGAACAAAGATCGCAGCATTAAAAGCAAATGCTGGGCACTTTGATCGACCAATCCGATTACCACCAAAGGCTAGAGCCGAGCGACAATGGTGGATTGACAATATTAGCGAGTGTCACAGACCCATCATAGTCAGCAACCCGCCCGTCGTGCTACAGACTGACGCAAGCGCACAAGGCTGGGGTGCAACTGACACCATGTCCAGTTGTGGTGGCAGATGGGACTCTCAAGAGTCTACCCTCCTTCAGTCACACGGGATAAATTATATTGAGATGTTAGGGGCTTTTCATGGACTGCGGGCTTACTATACTAACTTACGGGACTTACATATCTGCCTCCAATTAGATAACACAACGGTGGTGGCTTATATCAATCATATGGGTGGTATCAGGTCGCTATCTTGTGATGAATTGGTAAACACAATTTGGCACTGGTGCATCGAGAGAAATATTTGGGTTACAGCGACCTATTTGCCAGGGAAGCTTAATACAGTGGCGGACACCAGGTCGCGAGTATTCAATGACAACATCGAGTGGTTGTTGAACCCCCAAATTTTTGGAGACATTATAGCTCACTATGGGACACCAGATATTGACCTCTTTGCGTCCAGGTTGAACCATCAGATACCAACGTATGTGTCTTGGGAACCAGACCCTGGGGCAATAGCAATGGATGCGTTTTCTATCCATTGGGGGAAATGGTTTTGCTACGCATTTCCCCCATTTTGCCTCATCAGTCGGGTATTGCAGAAAATTAAACTGGACTCTGCAACTGGCATATTGATCATTCCCTACTGGCCTACACAGCCATTCGTACCCGATGGTCCTTAAAATTTTGAAACGACCATGGCTTCCGATTGGGAAACACCCCAAATTAATTACACACCCCATTACGCGGGGACAACTCATCCGTGCCATGGTCACCTAAACTTGTTGGCCTGCAGGTTCTAAAAAGACCACACGTCAAGGCCGGCATCTCACCACAAGCCATGGAACTCATCTCAGCATCATGCCGAGTATCAACCCGGAGGCAGTACCTCACACAGATCAGGAAGTGGGAGGCATTCTGCTCTCGTACCAACACGACTACCAACACGGCAACAATCCCTGATGTCCTGGAATTCCTAGCTGGCCTTCATTTCGATGCTGGCCTTAGCTACAGTGCCATCAACAGTGCCGGGAGTGCACTATCCTCATAGCTGGACATAGGTATAGGCTCAAACCACCTGGTGTCTAAATTCATGAAGGGAGTGTTTAACACCAACCCTCCACGGCACAGATACACCTTCACCTGGGATGTAGGGATCGTTCTGACCCTACTGAGGAGCTTGTCTCCAATGACCGAGTTACCACTCAAATAGCTCACCCTCAAAGTGGTGATGCTGATGGCACTGACTCAGCTCAACGAGTCCAGGCATTACAAAAGCTGCGGCTGGATAGCATGGTCTCCATCCCTACACAGGTGAATTTTTTTGTCCAGGACTTACTGAAGCAGCTCAGGCCTGGGGCTCATGGGCTGCAGTTGGAGTTTCGGGCATACCCTACTGATGCCACCCTCTGCATAGTCACCCATCTCCACCACTACATCCGAATTACCAGAACCATCAGGAAGAAGGAGCAGGGGCTCCTCATCAGCCACAAACCTCCGCATCACCGGGTGACTGTACAGACTATCGCCAGGTGGCTCAGGAGTCGCTACTAACATTTTAAATCTCATTCCACTAGGGCTGCATCCACATCAGCGGCGAGGGCCATGGAGGTGCCCCTGGACCACATCCTCGCCACTGCGGGCTTGGCCAGTGAAGCAACCTTCCAAAGGTTCTACAATAAACCACTGGTCGCCCCCGCGACATTCGCAGAAGCTGTGCTGGGAGCCGCTCAGTGAATGTTTGTCCCCGAATTAGGGGTTATTTGTTTATTATTATTTGGTTAATAAATATGCATTATTTTTCAGCCTGTTTCGACTGAACTGCATTAACAGCCTTCCTCCATCAGGATTGCGGCAGTGTGATATGATGGACGTTGTCCAGGGCGTGAAATCACAGAGCTTTGAAATCTTCACAAAGTCACTCACGTGACTCCGAAGTAAAATAGTAACATTAAACGAGAACTTACCAAGCACTTTATTTTATGCTCCTCCGCTCCCATCCAACCATCCATCCATCTATCTAATTTATCTACTATCTATCTATCTATTATCGAGAATTTCATGTTTTTATGGTTCCATTAATCGCTAGACATTATACTTTTACATTCACGGATCCACTCCTCATTACATTTAGACATTTTTATGTTCACATTTTTAAATAAAATCCTTCACCCCCCCCCCCCCCCTACTCACTCATTTTAAAATCTAAACGGGACCTCACGAGCTGCTGACGTCACAATCCCACATGCTGACCAATCCAAGCCGCTTCTCTCTCTCTCTTCATTTGGCAGCCCAGCTCTCCTCCACCTTCCCCTCCAACTACGCACGTGCCGTGCCTCCCGCAGCTGGAATCGCCCACCCGCTCCACACCTCCCTCCCATTCTCAAAATGCTCTGCCGATCGGGAGAAGAGATAAGGCGATGGGCCTTATCCCCCAGGGACCTTATCCATGCTCTACAAACAAGCTGTAGCACTATCAATGTAGCCTGCAAAAATGAATAGCAAGTTGAAAAGTCCTACAACCCAAGTTTTTAAGTCTACTGCATTGTGGATTTGCATTATGATCAAAATTAGTCGTCTTGCCCAGCGTTTTCCTTCAACAAGTATCTTTGCCTATGGAGTATCGCTGATTTTTTCAGAAGGCAGACAAAATTACATTTAGTTCGCACCTCTTTCAGCCCGAGTGTTTTACACCTAATGAAGGGCTTTTGAAATTTAGTCACTGTTGTTGAGCGAGAATTGTTATAATGACTTATCGAGCAGTTCTCAAGATTTTGGTTGAGTGATGAATATCGACCAGGGCATGAGTTAACTTGCCTGGCTTTTCATTGAAATGAATCAATGGGGTATTTTGTATTCACTTGGGAGTTTAGTAAGGGTTGATTAGTAAGGGTGTCAGTGATTATGGGGAGAAGGCAAGAGAATGCTCTGCCGATCGGGAGAAGAGATAAGGCGACGGGTGGGCGGGGTAAATGCTCTGCCGATCGGTAGAGATAAGGCGTTAATTCCGCTGAACTCACAGCTGGCGCAGCTCGCGAAGCCCCGCCCACCTCCCATCCCCTGCGCGCTCCAGAGAGTCAGAAGCCCACAGCTCCACTCCCACAACAGCCCACCCGCCCACTCCAAACCCCCCCCCCCCCCCCACCGTTCTCAAAATGCTCTGCCGATCGGGGGAAGAGATAAGGCAACGGGTGGGTGGGTTAAATGCCGCCCGCACCATGCCCACCCGCCCACTCCACCCTCCCCCCACCCCTCCCTGTACTCGGGGTCTGAAGCGCCGAGGATGTGAGGCCTCAGTCTCTCATGGGGACGCTTTCACAGACTTAATCATGAGCGGCACCCGCGTTTCACCAGGGCTCTGGGAACTCGGCATCTGATGGGGACTAGGCTTCCAGAGGGAAGGCAGGGACAACTTCAAATCCAGCTGCAGAGTGGCTCCGTTAATGGATTCATTCCACAGTGAGCAGTTCGGTAACAGCCCCCCTCTCGCCCCCTTCTATCCACCCCACTTCTCCCCCCCACCACTTCCCTACTCCCATCCATACCTGCCTCTCATTCCTCCCCCCTCTCCCCCCTCTCACCCTCCCCCCTCCCTTTCCCCCACCTCTCACCCTCCCTTCCCCCCACCTCTCACCCTCCTTTCCCTCCACCTCTCCCCCTCCCTGCCCCCCCCTCAGCCCCACCCCTCCCTGCCCCCCCTCCCTCTCACCCCTCCCTCTCCCCCCCTCCTCCCCCACCCCTCTCTCCCTCTCCCCCCCCCCCCCCCCTTAGAATTTAGAAGATTGAGGGGGGATCTTATAGAAACTTACAAAATTCTTAAGGGGTTGGACAGGCTAGATGCAGGAAGATTGTTCCCGATGTTGGGGAAGTCCAGAACAAGGGGTCACAGTTTAAGGATAAGGGGGAAGTCTTTTAGGACCGAGATGAGAAAAACATTTTTCACACAGAGAGTGGAGAGTCTCTGGAATTCTCCGCCACAGAAGATAGTTGAGGCCAGTTCATTGGCTATATTTAAGAGGGAGTTAGATGTGGCCCTTGTGGCTAGAGGGATCAGGGGGTATGGAGAGAAGGCAGGTACGATGATCAGCCATGATCATATTGAATGGCAGTGCAGGCTCGAAGGACCGAATGGCCTACTCCTGCACCTATTTTCCATGTTTCTCCCTCCTCCCCCCCACTCCCTCCCTCTCCCCCTTCCCTCCCTCTCTCCCCCCTCCCCTCACTCTATCCCCCCCTCTCCCCCCCTCAACTGCACATTCGGGGAACAGACCCAACGGGTCTGCACTTGGTCCGGTATACTTTTTAAAACTCTGTGTGTGTGTGTGTGTGTGTGTGTGTGTGTGTGTGTGTGTGTGTGTGTGTGTGTGTGTGTGTGTGTGTGTGTGTGTGTGTGTTGTGTGTGTTTGTGTGTGTCTGTATATGTCTGTCAGATTATTCGTCTTTGATTTCATGGTCCGCCAAAACCACACGCTCAAACTCCGAGATTTTTTCCATTTCTCTAGACATTACACTTTTATATTCACTAATGCACCCCTCATTACATTTAGACATTTTTATGGACACATTTTTTAATAAAATCCTTCCCCCCTCCCAAAATTTCAAAATGTTAAAAAAAATCAAACAGCTCTCACCCATAGAATGTTAGTGAATGTAACATTGCCATCCCTCACAGATGCCCAATCAGAATGGATTCATTTAAATATGCCTTTGCACCAGCCGCAGCCCACCCCCCCCCCCCCCCCCCCACACACACGCAGCCTGTGTCGAAGCTCGTGATCACGTTTGTGTGAATAGAGAAAGGGGATTGGGGGTGATAGGGAATGGGGAATAGATGGACTGCCCCTACCCCTCCCCCTCCTACTTTACCTCCCCACTCTTTCCCCTCTCCCCCTCTCTCCACACTCTTCCCCCTCCCTCCCCGACCACATCTCCCTCCTCCACTCCCTCCTCCCTCCCCCATTCCTCCCCCCCCTCCCCTCCTCCCCCACACCTCTCTCCCCTTCCCCATCCCTCTCTCCTCCCCCACCCCCTCTCCCCCCCCCTCCCTCCCTCTCCCTCTCCTCCCCCTCCTCCTCCCACCCCACCCCTCTCTCCCCCACCCCATTTCCTCTCTGCCACCCACCTTCCCTCTCTCCCCTTCCCCCTCCACTCCCCACTTCCATCTCCCTCCACACTCTTCCCCTCTCTCCCCTACTTCATCTCCCTCCTCCCCTTCCTCCCCCCTCCCCCACACCTCTCCCCCTCCCCTCTCTCCTCCCCTCCCCCACCCCTCTCTCCTCCCCCTCCATCACCCTCTCCTTAACCCTCTCCCTCTCCTCCCACCCCTTTCCTCTCTCCCCCACCCCCTTCACTCTCTCCCCCCACCCCCCTTCCCTCTCTCCCCCACCCCCTTCCCTCTTTCCCCTGCCCCTTCCCCCTTACCCCTCTGTCCCTCTTCCACCACTCCCCCTACCCCTCTCCTCCTCCCTTGCCACTCTTCAACCTCTCCCCCTTCCCCCACCCATTTCCCTCACCACCCCTCTCCCTCCCCCACCCCTCCCTCTCTCCCTCCCTTCCCCCTCCCACCCCTCTCTCCCCACACCTTTCCCCTACCCCTCTCTCCCTCTTCCACCACCCCATACCCCCCTCCCCTCCCTCTCTCCCACTTCCACTACTCCCCCTACCCCTCTCCCCCTCCCTCCCCACTCTTCTACTTCTCTCCCCCCTTCCCCCACCCCTCTCCCTCCCCACCTCTCTCCATCCCCACCCTATCTCTCCCCCTCCCCCTCCTTCCCCCTCTCCCCCCACCCCTTTAACCTACCCCTCTCTCCCTCTTCCACTGCTCCCCACTCCCCCCTCCCCCTCCCACTCTCCCACTTCCACCACTCCCCCCTACACCTCTCCCCCTCCCCTCCCCTCCCCATCTCCCCCTCCCTCCCTCCCCCCCTCCCCCCACCTGTGTGTTTGGGGGGTGGTTAATGTGAGTGTGACACCGCAGCCCCCCCCCCCCCCCGCAAATGCTCTATCGGGGAACAGACCCAACGGGTCTGCACTTGGTCTAGTATATAACTAAAAGTCTCATCTTGTATGCATGTACGTATCTATGTTCCTGAAATACAGCTAAAATGGTACACGATTTTAGGGGCGCCTTACTCACCATTAGCCTGCGGTGTGCAGTAGCATGGTTTGTTCGATTTTACAAAGTATTTCCTTTATAAACTTTAATTTACTCTCTATCCCCCCCCCCCCCCCCCCCCCCCCCCACCCGAGCCCGGTGGCAGCGTGCCCGTGCAGTGCGCTCCAGGCCCGTCAGCTGTGCCTGCGCAGTTGGGGGAAGGTTGCCCCGCCCTGTATCTGTTGCCAGGCCCGCTGCCATTTTCAGATCGCCATTTTGATCTGCCGTCAAAAAGGGGAGCCAACGGGTCCACGAGTCGTCTAGTTATAGTTAAAATTTGTATGGAATGTGCACATCCCTTTGCCAAACCTTTTCTCCACAACTCTGCTGCACAGTTCTTAATTCCCTAATCTCAACCAGAAATGGTTACAATCGTGAAACACTCAATAACACAGAAAAAAAATGCGTTTAGCACCCAGATCACTTGCTCCTACTGTTTTATTTAATCTCTCAATCACTGAGCTCCTAACAGTTTGATCAAATGAGGAAGCAGTGAAAAGAGGCAGTCTAGAGGAGGATTATTGTCGGGTTGACTGGACTTTCAAGCTAGCACAGTCATTTCTACCCAAAATAAACGAAGCACTTAAGATGCTGGGCCAGCGCATTTGGAATTGACATTAGTGCAAATAGATAAGTTTGTAGGTTTTTAGCTGAGTAAGTGACTGCCCGTTTTAAACAGTGGCGTTTTAAAATGTGGGGACTGCATTCCAAGCCAACTGCAAATAAAATTTGTAGAGCCAATTCTTTAAATGGATTCAAGTCACACGTGACAGGTTTTCCAGTCAGTAGTGCAAACAAGTTGCTTTGAACTTGACTGAACCACAACCCACACTGGATGCGTAAACTGAGATTTCCAACATGTTAAGATTAAAGTTACGCAAGACTACAAAGCAAATATTTGAAAACAGTAGGTTCAACTTTCCGGAAGGATAAGATCCATTGACAGATACGTTACATTGGAAATGCAGAATGTGAGAACACTCCAGGACATGCAAGTACATTACTATTTCAAACTTGACATCTGACCAATTTTGAAAGCTTACTGTTAGCCACAAGTGCTTCCCTTCATCCAAACCTAACGTGCTTTTAAAACTTGACAGTATAGTTCTTGTAATCTCTGGTTAGGACTACTTTGTCATATCAAAACAGAGGAGAGTTTAAGGGGTATCATTTGCATGGGTATACAGTGTCCACCATAATGTTTGGGACAAAGACCCATCATTTATTTATTTGCCTCTGTACTGCACAATTAGACATTTGTAATAGAAAAAAAATCACATGTGGTTAAAGTGCACAATGTCAGATTTTAATAAAGGCCATTTTTATGTATATTGTTTTCACCATGTAGAAATCACAGCAGTGTTTATACATAGCCCCCCACCCCCCATCTTTTTTTAAATCAAAACATTATTTATTTAATTTCAACACAATACAAAAGCCCAAAAAAACAAAACCGTGGTGACATACCCACCACTGTGTTACAAAATCATTAAACAAACAAATATTCTAATAACTATTGTACAATCCCGGTAAAAGGGCAAGCTTCAGGCTCCGGCAAAGCTCTCTTCCGCCTGGCGCCGTATCTCGCGGATGGCCAGCTTGGCCAGGCCTAGGAGCAACTCAACCAGGACATCTTCAGCCTTGCCTACTCCCTAGATCCCGTTACCAGTCCTTCGGTCACTGACAGCAGAGCCACTCCTTCCCTTGCGGACCCTCGGTGGAGTGGCGGTGCTCCTTGCCCTCCGGACCCCGGTTACAAGGGACGCTCCACTGGTCCCTCTATCCTCAACAGGAACAACGCTGCTCTTGGTCGTGGCGTCCTTTTCCAGGTCATTCAAGAAGGACTCTGAAATAAGATAATCTCCATCTCATATGTCCACAAGACCTTTTTCCAGAACTGTGGTTGGTGTTTACTTCTTGGCAAACTGTGACCTGGCCATCCTATTTTTGGGCTAACCAGTGGTTTGCATCTTGCAGTGTAGCCTCTGTATTTCAGTTCATGAAGTTTTCTGCGGATAATGGTCATTGATAAATCCACACCTGACTCCTGAAGAGTGTTTCTGATCTGTCGGACAGGTGTTTGTGGATTTTTCTTTATTATAGAGAGAATTCTTCTATCATCAGCTGTGGAGGTCTTCCTTGGCCTGCCAGTCCCTTTGCGATTACTAAGCTCACCAGTGCTCTCTTTCTTCTTAATGATGTTCCAAACAGTTGATTTTGGTAAACCTGTTTGGCTGATGTCTCTAACAGTTTTGTTCTTGTTTCGCAGTCTCATAATGGCTTATTTGACTTTCATTTGCACAACTTTGATCCTCATGTTGATAAACAGCAATAAAAGTTTCCAAAGGTGATGGAAAGACTGGAGGAAAGACTTGGTGCTGAGAGCTCTCTTATACCTGCATGAAGGAGGCATTTAAACACACCTGAGCCATGTGTCCCAAACATTATGGTGCCCTGAAATGGGGGGACTATGTATAAACACTGCTGTAATTTCTACATGGTGAAACCAAAATGTATAAAAATACCCTTTTAAAAAATCTGACAATGTGCACTTTAACCACATGTGATTTTTTTTTCTATTACAAATATCAAATTGTGAAGTACAGAGGCAAATAAATAAACGATGGGTCTTTGTCCCAAACATTATGGAGGGCACTGGAGTTGTAGCAGAGTCTCGACCTGAAACGTCACCCATTCCTTTTCTCCAGAGATGCTACCTGTCCCGACGAGTTACTCCAGCTTTTTATGTATTTCTATAGTTGTAGGGGTATCGTTTGTAATGGTATAGTTTGACCATAGTTCACCAGTCTGAACAGGGCTTCTCTTTTCTTCTCCTTAATCTTGAAAGTTTTAATCGAATGCACCCATATTTACCGGCAATAAAAAATATAGCAGTGTAAATAATTGGTGTATGGTCACAAAGTGTCAGCAAAGATGAAAAACTATCGAAGATGATGCATAAACAAAAAAAATGTTATGTTATCCACATGCATAACAAGAGTGGGGAAGTATTTAAATAATAAGCGACAGATATTATTGATGTTCAGTGTGTTCAGGGTGCCTTTGAGCATGGAGGCTAGCATGCTGGCACAACATTTATACGTCCACTCTCTACACACTAGGGCCAATTTACCTAGGCTCAATTAACCTACAAACACGCACATCTTTATGACGTGGGGTGAAACCAGAGCACCCAAAGGAAACCCACATGGTCACAGGGCAAAAGTTCAAACTCCACACAGATAGCCCCCAAGGTCAGAATCGAACTGGGTTTCTGGGGCTGTGTGGCAGCAGCTCTACCAGCTGCACAACAGTGCACCCAATTTACCTTGTTGTGTGAGGTCTGTCATTTTTCTGGCAACTCAGCAATCGTTGTATTCTGGCTGTATCTATTTGTACTAAGTTCAGTCACATTTTTAATGCGTCACTGTCATACTTATATTCTGAGCTTTCCAAACCCAGGTCAATATACCTAGTGTCAGCAGAATCCAGTGACCTTGATAGATATGTGAAAATGGACATCAAGCAACAACAGGAAAAGATTTCCCTTTATCACTCTATGTGAGGGACAGGTCCACCACTGTTGCCAGGTTCAGTTTTTTTATCCTTATCCTTGAGATGTGGGCATCATAGACAAAGATACTATTTCATGTTCACTACAACTGCCCTTGATTAGAAAGCCTTGCTGGTTAAGTTGAAGCATTTACGAGTGAACAACCCCCAGTCACCCTGGCATACGGTCATGATGACAGCTTTCCTTCTCATGATGACAAGAGATGAGTTATTCTTTTCCAGCAACCCAGTAGTTTCAAGGTCATTGTTATGAATATTTAACTTTGGAACATTTAATTATCATTTTTTGGGGACCATTAGGTGGCTCTGGAGACACTTTCTTCTAGTAAAGATTCAACATTTTTCACAAAATAAAAGTTGTTGCGGGAATAAACTCTGTGTGGAATCTTTTCCATCTGAATGAGGAATGCTAACATCACCTGCTGCCAGCAAGTTAAAGGTTTCAATTGAATCTCATCTTGGCGTTTTACTTTAGACTTTTTGACTTTAGACTTTGGAGATACAGTGCGGGAGACATGCCCTTTGGCCCACTGAGTCTATGCCGACCAGCGATCACCCCGGACACTAACACTATCTGACACACTAGAGACAATTTACAATTACAAACCGGAGCCAATTAGCCTACAAATCAGTACGTCTTTGGAGTTTGGGAGGAAACTGGAGCACTTGGAGAAAACCCACATGGCCACAGGGAGAACATACAAACTCTGCACAGACAGAACACGTGGTCAGGCTCGAACCTGAGGAGATGGTCTGGGCTGTGTCTGTAATTCGTTGCAATTTCTTGCGGTCTTGAATGGAGGTGTTCCCAAACCTTCCTTAATCACTCAGCATCCTGAGATATAAACCATGATTGGTCCGTTTTAGGCAAGAAGGGGTGTAGTGAGTTACATCTCATCCAATATCTAGGAATTGCATAAGGTCGGAGCAGATCTTTTTGTTACAGAAGTAAGGGGTGGCACAGTGGTGCAGCAGAACTAGTGGTCAGGATGGAACCCAGATCATTGGAGCTGTGTGGCAGCTGCTCTTTCTGCTCCAGCATTTACTATCCTGAGGGTTAGACAGGGATGACGCCAGGAACATATAGGCTGGGTAGTTTTAATTTGAATATTGCTTGAGTTTAATTTTACTTTTAGAGGTTAAAAAAGAGCAGTTCCACCCACAACTGGGTCATTGCTGCTTGTTTCTACTACATTATGTCTTTCACCATCAATGTGCCATCAATGAGACTGATGTGGGACAGAATTTTATGCAAAGCTTATTCAGCAGTCTACTTCATACAGCAAACAGGGTGTATTTGCAAAGAGTTTCTGCCAAGTGATTTACATTCTTCTCTGCAGAAGAAAATTCAATAGCACATCTTGTTAATGGGATCAAAATGTCCACGGGACTCTGTATACCTAAATGTTTCCCTCAGAAGGGCATAGCTTTAAGGTAAGATGGGGAAAAGTTTAAAGGAGATGTGCAGCGCTGGTTTTTTTACACAGAGGGTGGTGGGTGCCTGAAACACGCTGCCAGGGCTGATGGTGGTGGCAGAATTTTGGTAGATACTTGTTATGGAGGGATTGGTTCACGTGTGAGCAGGTAAGAGTTTGCCTTGGCATCATGTTTGGCCTAAGCATTGTGGCTCAAAGGACCTGTGCTGTACTGATCTATGGTCTATGGTCTATGGTCTATTGTCTATGGTCAAAGTGTACCGACTGCTAAAATTGCAGCAAAGCTCCTCATAAAATGCAAAGGCTGTCACTAGCAAAAGAGAAGTAGATATTTGCACCATCTCCTTACCCTGAAAGTTTAACAAGCTCTAGACAGATTAAATACATTGTTCTGAAGAAGGGTCTTGACCCGAAACATCACCCATTCCTTCTCTCCAGAGATGCTGCCTGTCCCGCTGAGTTACTCCAGCTTTTTGTGTCCATCTTCGGTTTAAACCAGCATCTGCAGTTTCTTCCTACACAAAGTGCATCATTCGGCAGAGTAACGATAATTAATTCCTCTGCAGTTGCTTTTTGTAAATACACTGGTTTCACTGTTTAGAATTGTCATTAATTGTGAGGCTAATCAGGAATTCTGGTATCTGGATCCCCTGTTAATATTTATTCAAATTAAAATAGCAGAAGCTTAGAAACAGCATGCAAAATTATAAAGGAGCAATCAACCAGACAGCTAAGGGGAATTTCAAATATATTTGCATCTCCTTGTGTCTCTTCATTTGAAACCATATACCAAATGCCGTTGGTGTAAAGCAGGGGAATTCACATCTTACATGCACCCTCACCACCACTCACTGTTGAGGTCAGTTGTAGTGAGTCAAGAAATTGCAAGTCACATTTATTGACGCTGGAATATTGTGTGCTCAAGAAGGCTTATTTTCCAATGGTTTAGCCTATGCAACGTCCACAAAGTAGCAGTAATGTCCTCATTTGATTCTGCTACCTATTGACAGTGAAATCACCACTGATTGACTTGATCGCAGAATCATGCCAGATTCGCGAGGTGTAAAAGATCATGAGTGTAATTGATAGGGGAAATGCTGTACGACTTTATGATTCTATATGGACCACCCTCTGAGTGAAAAAGTTGCCCTGAGATCCTTCTTAAATCTTCCCCCTCTAATCTTAAACCTGCACCCTCTAGATTTAGAATTCTCTACCCTTGGAAAAAGACTGCGAGAGTTCACTTTCTCCATCTCCCTCATGATTTTATATAATCAGCCCTCAGCCTCCTTCTCCCCAAAGAAAAAAGTCCCAGCCTATCCAGCCTCTCTCTACAACATAAGTCCGGAGGTCCTAGCAACATCCCGGTGAGTCTATTTTGCATCCTTTCCAATTTAATGGCATCCTTCCTATAGCTGGGCAACGAGAAGAGCACACAACCACACAGGTCTCACCAATTACTTGTACAGATGCATCATGAGGACCCAACCTTTATACTCAATTCCCTTCCCATTGAAGGCAAGCATGCCAAACAGCTTCTTCGTCATCCTGTCCACCTTATTTGCTACTTTCAGGGAAGCATGCTCCTGTACTCCTGCATCTCTCTGTTCTACAATGCTCTCCAGGGCTCAACCATTTTACTGTGTAAGTGTTTCCTTGGTTTCACACACTAAAGTGCAACCCACATTTGTCAGCGTTAATTCGATTTGCCAATCCTTGACCCACATTCCCCTCTGGTCGAAATCCTGTTGTAAACTTAGATATCCTTCCTTACTATCTGCTATACCACCAATTTTCCTACAAGGTTACACCTTGCAGCACACCATTGGTTCCCAGATCTCCAATTAGTTTAGAGATACAGAGATACAGATCTGGTACGGAAACAGGCCCCAAAGCTGCCTTCTTGGATGGCACTTCCAATGGATTCCTTCAATGTTGGGGAGATCCCACAGACCCCAAACTCCCTTCATTCACTTGTCCTCTGGACCCCACACTCTGGACCAGAGCTCTTGGATCCAATACCCTCCACTCACGGAGGCCTTGGATCATCCATACCCTCCCAATCACCGGCTCCCTGTACCCAAACTCCCTCCTACCTACAGTGTTTCCATGTTCCAGCACTTCCTTTTAATTTATCTGGGTTACCAGAAAATTTATCTGCATAGCATTTCTTAAAAAGTGAATTGAAAAGGTGTTGGAGTATTTGTTAGAAATAACATCCAAATCGTCTGGTAGTTCAACAGCACCAGACCTAGAGTGTGCCAGATTAATGACGTTTTACTTCTAGAAAATATAGAAGCATGGATAGGACAGGTTTGGAGGGATATGGACCTAATACTGGCAGGTGGGACTAGTGTAGCTGGGGCATGTTGGCCATTATGGGCAAGTTGGGCTGAAGGGGCTGTTTCAACACTGTATTACTCTATGACTCTATGACTCTAAGGAGTGTTACCTGAGTGTAAGACACGTACACCACAAGAAACAAAACTGTGTGTAAGCAATTAAGTTCATAAGTTATAGGACAGAAATAGGCCATTTGGCACATCAAGTCTACTCTGCCATTCAATCATGGCTGATCTACAGTATCTTTCCCACTCAACCCCATTCTCCTGCCTTCTTCCTATAACCCCTGACACCCGTACTAATCAAGAATCTGTCAAACGGCGCCTTAAAAATATCCATTGACTTAGTCTGTAGCGCCTGATGTATTTTTAGGGAGAGCCTTAGTCTGCCAGTTTTTCAGAGCTTTAGTAACATTCTCCTGTCAGATGCCATCAGCCACAGATGCCATGTTGTTTATCTCCTTAAGCAGGAGACAAGGTTATGACCTCTAGCTTCTGGATACACTCTCTGCTCTCTTCTCATTCTAAACCCAAGCAGGAACTCTCAAGAGTTAAGGAAGTATTTCCAGCAGGAATCAAGCCCTCATCCGATGAGCATGATCTGGCCACATTAGGCCCATGCTCTCTGTAAGACAGCGGTTCTCAAAATATTCTGAGGATATCTGACACTTGGCAGCTGCCAGCTGAGTCAAACTGGCTCGCACATCAAGAGTTTGTTTACTTGTACTTTGGCTACAGGCCCATGGGCTGCTTTAGCTTGACCCCGCAAAGTATTGATCTGAGGATCAAAAACATGATAGATCTCTTATTTCTAACTCTGGACACTGGCACAAGAGACCATTGGCACATTTGTTGATCAGTAAGCACCTGCCTTCCATAAAACAATGTTGTTCTTTGAGATGGATACCAGCTCTGTAATTTATCTGGGAATATATACTGTGAGCTGCCTCTTTTGCTTATTAAACATACTTCTTTCTAGCCCATGTGTCCTCTTTGTTATCATTGCCTGCCACCACCCAGTGTGGTTCTGTTGTTAGCTCCCTCAGCTCAGTGTTGGAAAGTTTTGGGTTGCGGAGGTTGTGGACATGAATCATGATCACACAGCATCAGTGCAGCACTGAAGGAGTACCGCGCTATCGAAGGAGCCGCATGTTGCATCAGCTGTTAAACTGGGACTCTGAGTCCATTCACAGCGTCGCAGCGGTAGAGCTGCTGCCTTACAGCGCTAGAGACCCGGGTTCGACCCTGACTACAGGTGCTGTCTTTACAGAGTTTGTACATTCTCCCTGTGAGTGCGTGGGTTCTTCCCACACTCCAAAGATATACTGGTTTGTAGGTTAAGTAGCTTTGGTAAAACTTGTAAATTGTCCCCAGTGTGTCGGTTAGTGCTAGTATACGGGGTGATCGCTGGTTGGTGTGGACTTGGTGGGCTGAAGGGCCTGTTTCCATGCTGTATCTCTAAACTAAACTAAACTAAACTAAATCTCCCATGAAGATTTTGATTCCTCCCACTTTCTACAAAGCAGAGGGGTAGCCATGGGCACTAGTTATGCCTGCCTTTTTTGTTGGCTACTTGGAGTGGTTTGCTCTAAACCTACTATGGCACCATTCCCCAACTCTTTCTTTGCTACATCATTGACTGCATTGGTGCTGCCTCGTGAATCCATGCAGAATTCATCAATTTCATCAACTTTTCCAACAACCTCTACCTAGCCGTCAAGTTCAGGAATAATTTCCGACTACTCTCGTTCCTGATGTTCCTGTCTCCATGTGAGGAAAGCTATCCACTGACGTTTACTATAAATCGACTGGCTTTCATACCAACATAGACTACACCCCCCCCCCCCCCCCCTCTTGTAAGCCAAATACAAAATAGAAGAACAGCACCTCATAGTCCATCATGGTAGTCTACAACCCAATGTCATCTCCGATTTCAGGAATGCTGCTCCCTCTCTGTTTCTCTTTTCTACTTATTCACCCAAATCCCTTCATACACACACTTCCTTTAAACCCCATCTCCAGCCCCCATTGCTCTGTTTCTTTCCCCTTCCCCACCTAGCCTATCTGCCCAACATCCACCCACTCCCTCCAATGGTTTCCCTCCCCGACTGCTCGACCCTGCCCAGCTTACTCCCCGAATTTGATTCCATGCTTTCCTTCCTCACAGATTCCATCGTCTGTAGCCCTCTGTTTCCTCCACCTCTCACTTCCGAGCCTCTGTCGCTGTTTCCACCCTTCCCTCCCCCACCTGGCGAATCCATCAACCCCTCCTCTGCTGGTTCCTTCAGCTGCTCTACATGTATTTGCTACAGATTCCAACATCTGCAAAACCTTGTGCCACCTGTTACTTTGCAATCGTCTTTTGTCCTCTCCGGCACATCCCCCATGCACTCGACGGTGGTTTTAGTTAGTGTTACTCCTGCCGCAGGCTATTTCCAGAACTGCATTTGGGGTGAATTAAATACTTTTGGACCAGACTTTCCTCTCCTTTGGTCGACGTCAGCTGAGGCAAGTTTGTAGATTCTTCTATGTTTTCATACAAAGCACTAACTAGGTGCAAAGCATAGCTGGAAATCTGAATACAGCTTGATGGTTTAATTTGCACAACATGGAATAAAGCTTGGAAATGTCAGATAAATCCGATGAGCCAGCTCATCTCTTCTCTTTCTTCTGTTACGTCATAGAGAGGTGTCACAAACTGTGCTGATTTTGCACAGCCATTGGTGATCATATATTGCTGGCTACAAACTTCCATGTAAACCGCACAGAAAATCCTTGCATCTTCAGAGTACGTTATGTTTTTTACTGCAGAAGGGGCGGAAGGATTGCTCTGTGGATTGGGGGAAAATGGATCTCCCGATAACCTATTCTTTCTCACATGTTCTTCAATTCACCCAGCTTCTCCTGCCACTCAGCTATACACTAGGTGCAATTTACAGTGACCAACTCACCTAGCAACAAATACCCCTTTGCAAGTAGGACGAAATCTACACGGTCTCAGGGAGAACGCTCAAATTCCACACCGACAGCACCCGAGATCATATGAAAACTGGGTGGATGGAGCTGAGAGACAGAGGCTCAATATGTTACACCACTGTGCCTTAACAGGTCAGGTAAGCACAGACACAAAATGTTGGAGTAATTCAGCGGGTCAGTCAGCATCTCTGGAGAATAGGAATAGGCGACGATTCGGGTCGAGAGAAACATCATCTATTCCTTTTCTCCAGAGATGCTGATGACCAACTGAGTTACTCCAGCATTTTGTGTCTATCTTTGGTGTGAACCAGCATCTGCAGTTCATTCCTACACAAATGAGGTGAACTGTTTGATCAAGTAAATCAGAAGGAAAGAGTGAACAGGAACAAAGTCTTGGTGTTCATTTGTTGAAAATCTATGTGTTTTGGCTGGTGCTATTAATCTGGGGGAAATGGCAACGTACAGGGAAGCAGTCTACATTTCTTGAAAGCCTTTGTACATCCCCAATTTAACATTAAATAGGTGGCCCCTTAAATTGAAAATATTTATTACAACATTTGGCTCAAAAACAGAGACACACCACTTAGTTCATAGGGATCTGGTGTTAAAGATTACATCTGGCATGTTCCAGACAGTTAGGCATGGAGAGTTTTCCCCAGCATTTCCGTAGTTAAGATTCCCAGGTCAGTGGGAATGCATACTGTTTGCAACAGGGCTATGCACACCCTTCTGGAGACAAGAGTGTTTACCTTGCTTGGTGTACCAACACCACCTGACACAGGAGCAGACGCAGTAGAAAGCTCTACTAGAGGAGGTCCATGCTCATTCCCATCCACATCATGAAATGTGGAAGAGAATGGTGAAGGCTGAGTGGGAATTGCCAAACTAGTCAGCACTTGTTACCTCCACATCTCAGCCTTATCTCTCACCATATCCTTCCATGGCAACCACAAATATCAAATAGTAGTCTAGGTATTTTATTTCCTCTGGTAGTAATTATATTCATAGGCACATTGTTAATAAGTGTCAAAAAAACAAACAGAATGTAAATCAAAATTTAAAACAGAATTGCTGGAACCATTAAGAGGGTCAGGCAGTCTATGATGTGAGAGAAATAAAGTTAACACATCAGGTGAAAAATCTTCCGTCAGCATCATTTGGCTCAGTGTGTCTGGAGTTACGAAGATTTGTGTTCAAGTCATATTCTCGTAACTTTGTTACTTGGCTTCATGACAGTACAGTACAAAGTCAATGTCACCCTCTCAATGCCAGTCCTCAGTTCTCTTTGTCTACCTGAGGAGATAATTTGGGGCGATTTAACCTGCATTCACACAACAGATAATATGGCTGGTCATTTCAGGACTGCTTATTGGACCTTGCAGTGCACCACTTTCTGGCATTACAACCATAGCCACATGTCTGTGGTACTCCTTTAGCTGAGAATTGCTTTGGCACAGAGTGAGGATTTAGCTGTAAAGTACAAGGAGATATTAAACAAACTGAGCTGGCATTCTGTGAAATTTGCATGACTGTGGAGGGACTTGATTGCAGTTTCCAAGATGATAATGAAAACTGAAAGGGTGGATAGGAAGAAACTGTTACTGCTGGTAGGAGAGTCTAAGAGCTTGGGGGCATAATCTAAACAAATTAGAAGTGAAATTAGAAAACACTTGCAGGTGTTAGGATGGAGTAATGTGGAACTTTTCCACACTCAGCAATCAGGAGCCTGAGAACCATTACCTCCAGGTTCAAGAACAGCTTTATTCCATCAACATTGGGCACTGGAACCACCCTGCACAACCCTAACCACAACCCTAGCTCAGCAACAATTCACTGTGGACTTTGGATTGCACTACATACTTTGGCTTGCACTATTATGGTGTGGTTACTTGGTGTACTGATAATTTATTGTGTATTTAGTTGTTGTGTTGTTGCATTTAATGTGCCTGTAAAGCTGCAGCAAGTAAGAATTTCATTGCTTCAATCCCAAGTGCATTTGACAAGTCAACCCTCTTGACATTAAGTCAATCCTACATTTTCGCGATAGAAGGATTATCGTTCGGAGAAGTAGGGGTAAATGTTGTTATATGGAGACAGATGAACCGTTGAATCTCAAGGGGCTAGATAGCCAGTTTATATTCCTATCCTGTGTGACAAGAGACAAAAGACAAAAGTTCTTTAGTTCTCTTTCAAGATTAATTTATGCGTTTTTTGGGTTGGCCTTGAGGTCACCCTTCAGACTTCGGACTTTAGAGATACAGCGTGGAAAGTGGCCCTTCGGCCCACCAAGTCCGACCAGTGTTCACTTTGTACGCTAACACTATCCTGCTCGCTAGGGATAATTTACCATTTCCAGAAGCCAATAAATCTCCAAACCTCTATGTCGTTGAGATATGGGAGGACACAGGAGCACCTGGAGAAAGCACACAGTCACAGGAAGAACAGACACCACCCGTAGTCAGGATCAAACCAGAGTCTCTGACGCTGGAAGGCAGCAACTCTATCGCTGCGCCACAGTGCTGCCTCAGCATCCTCCTTCCAACAGTGGGGAGTAAAGCTGGAGGTGAGCAACAATATAATTTCATGGACTTTCATGGACGACCTTACCATCACCACAACATCGGTCCCAAGAAGTAGGCGGATCCTACAAGGTCTTGAGAAACGTATCACCTGGGCAAGGATGAGTTTCAAGCCAACAAAGTCAAGGTCCATGGTGCTGAAGAAGTGGAAGGTGCCTGACAGATTCCACTTCTTACTATCCGGAACTGCCATTCCCTCCATCACTGAGCAACCTGTCAAGAGCTTGGGGAAGGTTTTTGACGCAACTCTGAAAGACTGCCGCCATTCAAAGGTCCATCAAAGGCCTTGAAGCCTGGCTCACCAAAGTCGACAAGTCAGGTCTGCCAGGCAGCTTCAAGGCCTGGATCTATCAGCATTCCATCCTGCCCCGAGTCCTGTGGCCTCTGCTGGTTTATGCTGTTCCAGTTGAGTCCCTCGAAAGGAAGATCAGCGGCTTTCTCCGCAGGTGGCCTGGCCTTCCCCGCAACCAGTAACATCTTGCAGCTCCCATTCAGTGGCCTCGCGGAAGAGTTTATGGTGGCACGAACAAGAGAGGCACTGCAGTACAGGGACTCCAGGGACCAGAAAGTGTCATCGGCTGGCATCGAGGTGAGAACGGGGAGGAAATGGAGGGCGACGAAAGCAGTGGAGGTGCTTCTAATCTAATCTAGGATGAGGTCCGAGCAGGTGTGGAGGAAGAGGGGATCTTATAGAAACTTACAAAATTCTTAAGGGGTTGGACAGGCTAGATGCAGGAAGATTGTTCCCGATGTTGGGGAAGTCCAGGACAAGGGGTCACAGCTTAAGGATAAGGGGGAAATCCTTTAAGACCGAGATGAGAAAGACTTTCTTCACACAGAGAGTGGTGAGTCTCTGGAACTCTCTGCCACAGAGGGTAGTTGAGGCCAGTTCATTGGCTATATTTAAGAGTGAGTTGGATGTGGCCCTTGTGGCTAAGGGGATCAGAGGGTATGGAGAGAAGGCAGGTACGGGATACTGAGTTGGATGATCAGCCATGATCATATTGAATGGCGGTGCAGGCTCGAAGGGCTGAATGGCCTACTCCTGCACCTAATTTCTATGTTCTATGTTCTAAGAGCGTGTGAGCAGGACGGTGGGGCTCAGGACAAGGTGGGAGAGCATACCACAGTGCAAGATTATCTGGTCAAACATCATGCAGGCAGACTTCCAGTGCATCCGGTTCCTTGTCCAAGCCCAGCAAACCTCCACGTCTGGGGCAACAGCGAGACACCTTCCTGCCCACTTTGCTCTGGAAGAGGATCATTAGAACATCTCCTCAGCAGCTGCCCAAAGTCTCTTGGGGAAGGTCGCTATAGGTGGTGCCATGACCAGGTGCTCAAGGCGGTTGCTGAGAGCATAGCCACTGCCATCGGTAACAGCAAACACCATCACGCCCCAAATAAATCAATCACTTTTGTCAAAGCTGGAGAGAAGCCCTGACCACAACCAAAAACAAGGACGGGCCTCCTCTACACAGCCACTGACTGGCAGCTGCACGTCGATCCGGGCAAACAGCTGAAATTTCCACAGCACATCACAGCAACATCGCTCCGGCTAGACATGATCATCACCTCCGAAGTGACAAAAAAGCTGATCATTCTGGAACTGACAGTGCCCTGGGAAGAGCTAATGAGAGGAAGCGTACAAAGTACCAGGAACTGGTGGACATGTGCCAGGACAGAGGCTGGAAGACATACTATGAGCTCATAGAGGTGGGCTGTAGAGGCTTTGCAGGACGCTCACTCTGCAAAGTCCTCAACCAGTTGGGCATTACGGGGCTGGCAAAGAAGAGGGCCATTCAATCTGCAAGCGAAGCCGCAGAGAAAGCCACTAGGTGGCTTTGGATTAAGAGGGCTGATCCGTGGGCGGGTGCTGCTGGGATGCAAGTCGGGGCTTGATCAACCCCGGCTGGGTCGTCTGGGCGAGGGTGTCTGATGTTGTGAGACCCGAAACACCCGATGACCCCAGGTCACATCACTGAGGATGCGTCCCAGTGCATCTAAAAGATGTATCTTTCACACTTTCTCGAGACACTTCAGTCTACATCACGTTGCTGAACGTGTTTCGTCCACATTATTGGAGCCTGCCATCGAATGCGGAGTGAGAAAACTCTGCTCTTCCAATAAAGCAGGCTCAACTCAAAATGTCTACATCCCTCTACCCCCACAGGTGCTGCCTGACCTGCTGAATGCCTTCAGCAGTTTAATTCCATATTCCTGCATCTACAGACTCCAGTGCCTCCATTTATCTTTTTCTTCTTAGACGGTACATTAGGGTCGAGAATGATTTCCTGCCACTCCATTCATGGTATTTCTGAGGAGATTGATGCGACTGATGTGGGATCCACAGACTCTGTTGGAAATTGGAGCAGGAAATGCCTGATAGGGTATAATAGGTATATTCAGATCAGAATTTGAAGAGATTTCATCTGGTGTCATGTATAGCATCTTCTCTCACGAAGGATAATTTGTTTTAGAGAGAATGCAACAACATTCCATTAATCCCTGCACCTGGACTGAAGAATTTTAGTCTGAAGGAAGAACTAAGAGGTCAAGCGTCACAGATAAATATGATATTCAGAAAAATTCAATAAAGTCTTATTCGTAATACCAGTGCTAAATAAATGAAGCCTGTAGTGCAATCATACATACAGTCTGTAGAGGTTCCTTGAAGTTCATAATACCTGAGGTCAATGTTGTATAATGTTCATGAGCCTGAGGTTTTCTTGAAACTGATAGTCACAACTTTTCAGACTCCTATACCTTCTTCCCAATGGCAGGAGCAAATGTTACTTGGCCAGGTTGGTGTAAGCCTTTGATGATATTGGCTGTGTTTATGAGGCAATGCCTCCTATAGTTTCATTCAATGGTGAAGAGGTAAGTACCTGTGATGGACTATGCAGTATCTACCATTTTCTGTAATCGCCTTTGTAAGCAGACCTATCTCCCATAGGTACCTATCTCCACCAGAATTTGGAAGAATGCGAGGTGAGCTTATGAACACATACATAAACATGACATGGTACATGGTGGGAGGGTGTTTCTCATGATCGAGAAGTCCGAAACCTGGGGCAGATCAGCCATGAGTATGTTGAATGGTGAGATAGGCCAGAAGAGCTGAGTGGTCTACTCCTGCTCCAATTGTCTTATGTTGGTCCTGGTCCATACTTAACACAAGTGAAGTAACAGTTTCTAAAAGCAGATGCAAATGTAGAGAGTGATAGTTTCCGACAGGGATAGTGAAAGTAAAGTTTCTGGGCAAGTGGGGTGTTCTTCCTGTCTCTTTCTCCCTCCCTCCCTCTCTCACACACACAGAGACAGGTACAAAGACACAGGTAACCCTCTTTTTGAAAATAAACGGATGTATTTGACTACACTATTGAAAGTTTTGGTATTCATCATTTTGCTCTGCTTCACATATTTATGTAAAACCTTTTAATATAAATGCCCGATACTAAAGAACGACAGTCCTACAGTGGAGCTGGGAGAACGACACTGGGCCATCCTGAAAAATAGGTCAGGTGCTTAATGGAACAGTTAAATGGAGCAGATAGAACTTTTAACTGGAGCCTGCTGAGGTCTTCAAGTTAAAACTTTAATGAAAATATTAAGAGGTAGAAAAATTCACAGATAAAAGCAAGTTTCATGCTCCAAAGGAGGTAATCGTGTCAAATTATTTCTGAAATCGCATTTGGATATTAAGTATTTACTTTATCATGTGGGAGATGGTAATTCTGGAGAGTTTTTGGAGACACTTGTGGTGATTCAGTGCCCAGTTTAAACATAGATAACATTCACACTTCTGTTATGGATGTGGACTCAGCATTCGTTATAGAAACTTGATCAGAGCACAACATTCGGAATTTAAGAGGCTCAGAGAGGAGATGCATACTGAGGTAGAGATTGCGATATTAATGGGGCAGCTGGAAAGGAGCAGGCCAGCATGGAGTATGTTCCAAACACTGAGTTGGAGACCCTATCCAGAGAGGCAGCCCCACTGAATGTATAACAAGGCTGGTGGTGGCAAGAGAGACTATGGCTATGAGTTTTTGGGAGTCTTGCCTGGTGGGAAAGGGATGTAGCTTCATCTAAAGCAGGCCTGTGACCTCTTTGTAACGCCCAAGAGGAGCTGCAGTTTTCTCAAATAAACCTGCAAATTAAATTTCAAACTTACTCTTGGGTTTTATTTGTGATTGAGTCTTCACTTCTAGAGAGTTCAGTGCACAGAACTGACTTGGGCTGGTTAATGGCCCTGTCTCACTGTGCGAGTTGACCCACGAGGTACCCCGAGTGACAGACTCGTGGCTGTGCACGAGACTGCAAGTTTATGATCAAGTGTGTAATACGAGTTCCCACGGGTATGTCATTGCTGCGATGTTCCTAGTTCCTCTCCCGAGTTAGCAAGTTCCTCTCCCGTTACTCTTGAGCCAACCGTGAATGAAGGTATGTTTTAATAAAGCAACAATGTTAAAATACATCTCCATCCTGTGGTTTTGAGTTATTTCAGCGCGGATGGGAAAATGCGCATCCTCCAGTAACCAAGCATTTCTTGTTGTTTTATGTTTTTAAATACTTTTT